>QRDG01000080.1:44690-198476 GCA_012064385.1 Puccinellia tenuiflora | reverse complement strand
TTGCTGCTGTCCTACAAACCTCTGCGCTTGGAGGCCCAACAGAGTCTACAAGAATAGAAGCGTGTAGTAGACATCAGTCATGATCCCTATAAACATCTCTGGTCAACATGCAACTCATATTGCTACTCTTTTGGGTTGTTGTCGTGGTGGTGTCACGGCATATGCCATAGGATGGCTTGATTTGTGGGGCCGATGGACGCTGGAGGCACCCGGGGAGGGCTTGTATGCAAGAACACGCACACAAAGAACACAACACACACGGTTTTACCCAGGTTCGGGGCTCTCGTGAGGAGATAACACCCCTACTCCTGCCTATATGATCGATATATATGGACTATCACTGATTTACAAGCTTGCTCCTTGAGTTGGGGTGGAAGAACAGCACGGTCTAGGCCTCAACCGAGTCTCGGGGCCGCTTGTTGGTTCTATACTGGCTACGAAATAAAGGCTTAAGTGTATATGCGTGAGGCAAGTATCCGTGCAAGCGTCGTCGTAAGAGGAGCCCCTGGTGCTCCTTATAAAGGGAAGCCCAGGGCACAAGTTAGGGCTGGCGTCAGTGCTGGCGTAGCCCGGACTGTAGCCACGCCCGGTCCTCTGACCGCTTCCGTCACCGCGCCGTGGCACGTCCCATCTATCTCCTCCGGCGCTCTGCTCCCTGGTACCGCTTCGGTCAGCGGCATGGAGGTCAATCACTCTGGTCAAGTGGCCTCGTCCCATCATGCAAGTGGCTCGGCACCTGCCCCGTGATTGTAGGGACAAGACGTGAGCCTTGACCACAGCCCGAGTAAGCCTCCTAATCCGGCATAGACACGCCGAATACTCCGTAACTCGGTTTCGCCTTCCCTGCACACAAGAAGAACAGAGAAAGATCCGACATATAACTCGCATGGACCGACATACAGATATGTCGGTTAGCCTGACCCGGTCAACTCCGGGTGTGCCGGCACAGTTATGTCGGTTTCAGTGATCCGGTCAACTCCGAGTCAACCCTTATATCGGCATATTGCCCATATCCGGGGGTTGCCCCCCGACATTAGTCCCTGAAGCTGGCGCGGTCCTGCAGCCTCGGATGGAGGGCCACGGCAGGTTTACCCGAAAACCAGCATCCTTAGTTAATCACCGACATAGCACATGCCGGCGAAACTCGTATGTCGGAAAGCACTTTGCATCCCAACATGGTATTTCATCTTATGTCGGATCTTTCCGACTCACGGGGAAAACCCCTTAGCCCCTCCGAGTCATCGGTTCGCTATGTGGCAGAGCATCTCTGCTCGACGCCTTGGTCTCTGTGCCCGGATGGACATGCCACAGGCATGCGTGCCACCTGTGTGACGCCGGTCGTTTCGGCCACTATGCCCACGTAAGCACTTGAGTGCATCCTTGACCACTCCACCGTGCGTCGCCTCGGGTCTCGCCCCGATCGCGTGTACCACCCTTAGACCGTTGGCCTCCTGTGGCCCATCGTGTGGCCGATCGTGTGGCAGTTAAGCCGCAGCGGGAATCGTGGTAAAGATCGTGTGGACGTAACTCCCCGTCCGTTACGAGATCGTGCGCAGCGGATCGCGCACCCACGATCTCCTCCGCCGTAAATAAATAGTAGGGAGAGGGTACGGTTCTCCCCTCCGCACTCATTCTTCGTTGCCTCGTCTTCCTCGTTCCCTCCTGCGCACAGAGCACCAGCGGCACAGAGCTCACCGCCTCCGCCGTACGCACGGATCCGCGCCCGCCGACGAGCCGCCGGACGCCGACGCCGCCGACGCACAGCGCCGCCGTCACACACCGCGACATCGCGGTAAGATTTCCTCTTCTTCCCCTTTTGCGCATTGGCGCCTTGAATCTATGATCATCCTCCGTCCTTGTTTCTTCGCTTGTTCTTGCTCAAGTTCTTGCTCTTGTTCTTTACCGCGGCGACGCATCGCGCGCCGCCGGTGATCTCGCAGCCGTGGTTGCGATGTGCCGCCGGCGGGTTTAGCCGCCGTAGCATTTCTTCTCCTCTTCTTCGCTTCTCTTCTGGATCTAAAACTTGTTTCACTTCTTCGCATATTTTCTTCCCCTTTTCTTTTTGTTTTCACCACGGCACACATTGCTCACCGCCGGCGAACCTTTTTGCAGATCTCGGTATCCCTCGCCGATATGTCGGACGACGCCGCCCTCGAGGTGATCGACTCGGTTGAAGAAAACACAGTGGAGGGATCCACTCGGGCCTCCTGGGAAGGTTCCGATGTCGGAAGAGCCGAGTTAGATTGGCTAGTCCGGACGCGACGGATCCCGCCCGGAGTAGAGTGCCGAATGCCAGGCACCGAGACAACGCCGAGTCTCAAGGAAGGCGAACATGTCGTCTTCGTCGCGCACTTCGAGCGGGGATTCGGATTACCCGCCAGCGTATTCTTCCGAAACTTCCTCGACAGTTTCGGTCTCCAGCCTCATCACTTACCAGCAAACGCCATCACCACCTTATCCTCCTTCGTCTCCTTCACCGAGGGCTACCTCGGTCTCAAGGCCACCGTCCGCGCGTGGTCAAAGTATTTCTCCTTCCGGAAGCAGGTTATTCCGAATCCTGCTGACCCGGCCGCCCCCAAGATGATGACCCAGTGTGGGGCCGCCACCGGTCACACCTCGGCGCGGCTCAATCTTCCCCTGGATCAACGGCTTGGAGTCATGCCGGAAATGGCAGCGCTCCTTCTTCTATGTCAAGAATTCGACCGACGTCGACCTGATTAACCTGCCGAATTTCGTCATCGGCCCCCCTACGGCGCAACTCAATTGGGGGTACAATCCAACCGACAAAGAGGTTGAGGTCAACAGCATCCACCAAGTCGTGGAGCAACTCCGAGGAGAAGGGTTGACTGCTGACAACCTGTTGGCGACATTCATTAGCCGCCGGGTCTCGCCCCTTCAGCGCCGAATCCACAAGATTTGCCACATGAGTGGCCCTCTTGATCCGACCCGGATAAGCACCGTCGAGCTGGACAAGGCCCAGATCCGGAAGCGGGTCAAGGCCATAGCCCGGACGAGGATGACGGAGGAGTGGGAGTGGGGAAAAGAATCTCACAGGCGGAACAACCTTCCGCCCCAGGTAAGTAACTTGAATTGGCATATGCCTTCTGCCGACGTAAACCCTTATGTCGGTTCCCCTTTTACATTTGGCCTTAAACTTTCTCTGTTTCCACCATTCAGAGATTCGCGCGGCAAAAGAAGGAGGACGGACCGGATCCCGCCTCCAAATGGGGTGCAGACCGGGTCGAGGCTGACTCGGAGGATCCGGATAACGAAGACAACATGTCGATCCCTGATGTCGGCTCAGTTCCTGTCACGGGTAAGGCTCGCGTCCGAGACTGGTCGGATGATGATGATGACGACTGTCGAATTCTAGAGGTACAAGATCCTCTCCCGGTTTCGTTCGCTTACCCGGTGTGCTCGCCCCCAGCTGACGCGGAGGACACGGTGCTCGAGGTGGAGCCCCTCGCCGTGGGACCCAAGGGCGCAGTTCGGAAGCGCCCAGCAGCTGCGTCCGCCGGTGCCGGAACATCCGGCGCATCTGGTCCGGCGAAGAAGCAACGCCGAGCAAAGACCATTGTGAAGCGCCGCGAGCGCCCAGTTACTAAGGGGTAAGATTCCCCTCTTGACCGACATAAACTTTATATACTTGACCACACTTTTCTCCTCTGACGATACACTTGCTTCTTTGCTTCGCAGCTCTGCTCCTCTGGAGGTTCCAACCGAGCCCACTGACTCGGTTCCCCTCAGGACTCCGACGCCACCTCGGCCGGACGACACACAACTGCCGAGTCCGCCACGGACCAGCCCGACAGTGCCTCCAATGGTTCCGGGATCCGGAACCGGAAACACCGAGTCGGAGGCGACCGACACGTCCATGAGTCTCGGGGCCAGTTCGTCGGCCCCCGAAATAGAGAAGGCTGCGGCTCCAGAACACTCGGAACATCCGAGTCAGCCGCAGCAAGAAACGCCGCAGCCACCACAACAGCAACAGCTACAGCTACAGCAACAGCAACAACAACAAGAACAGCAACAGCAGCAGCAACAGATATCTCAGCCGCAACCGCAGCCACAGCCCGCTCCGACACAACCGCCACGACCATCGCCCTCGAAATCCAAGTCGACATCAACAGCCAAGCCAACACCGCCACCGGCACAGCCGCAGCCACAGCCACAAACATCCAAGGCTCCAGTTCCTGCAACTGGGGTAACAACTGGAAAGGCACCGGTGACCACGGTGTCGGCTAACCCGGACCGGCAGCTAATTGTGCCACCAAGCAAAGGCGCAGCGACATCCGGCAGCATCCAGACCGCCAGCTGGGGGTTTGCCCCACTGCGAACCCTTAGTGGGAAAAGCTTGGGCTCCCTTGAGCACTATAATATGGATTGGAACGCCGCCGACCTGAGCGAAGTTAGCTCGAGGTCACCAGCAGGCCAAATCGTTTCCGAACATCCGGCAGGTCCGAGTCTAGTGGCCCAAAAGATGCTCGCAGCCAAAACTGCCCTTCTCGCAGCCGACCAAGCAACTGCGGTAAGTTGTGCCGAGTAAAGGTGACTCGGTTAAATATAACTCGGTTTACCTCTTTAACATAGATACTATCCATCCCCAGTCCCCGAGATTCGGGTTGAGTGACTGTGGCTCGGCCGAATAAAAATGAATCGGTTCAGTGAGGGTAACTCGGCCTGAATCTTCATCAGCAATACTGACATTTCTTCTTTTCAGGCTTGCATGACCAAACGGACACAAATACACCGCAAGTTGCTGCTGGAGCACAAGGTGCTTTCGAACAAGTTCAAGCTGCTCCGGGCCAAGCTGGATCAAGTGTCTGATTCGGCACTCAAGGCTGAAGGACTGGAGAAGCGGATCTCGGAAATCGAGAGTAAGCCATATTTTGCCCTTCCACTTGTACTTGCATCAATTTGCTCATTCCGACAATTGCTACCTCGGTACAGCCGCACATAAGGAGCGCGAGCTTGCGCACCAGGCCGAGCTGAAGAAAGGGCAGGAGGAGGTGTCCCGGCTGAAAGCCGAGCTCGAAAAAGCGCAGAGCCGAACCGCCGAGCTCGAGAAGAGCGCTGCCGAGGAAAGGCAGCTCCGAGTCGAGGAGACTCGGAAACTCGAGGAGTCTCTTGAGGAATCCAAGTCACGGACAACCTCGGCTGAGAGTGAGCTCCGAGATCTGAAGGCCAAGATTGCGCAGTGGCTGGTGGACATCTCCAAAATCAACTCTGAGATGGACAGTAAGCCCCCTTCCCCTTCTGCCTTTATTCACTCTATCCACTTTTATTCTCTGTAACTTATCTCGGCGTTAGCCATTCCCTACTCAGAACGCTTCCCCCACACCAAGGCCGCCGCGGACAAGAACGCTGCAGAGCACCGGTTTAAGGAAATCCAAGATGGCCCCATCTCAGCCGAGTGGGATATGGATACACACTTGGTGGCTCTGAAGGCACGCTGGTACCGATGAGGTCCATCGGGATGAACCTCCTTACCTCGGCAATCCGAGCTTACAACGTTCTCTGGCCCGGGTGCGAGGCCCCTGCTGTCGTCGATGAGTTGGCCAAGTGCCTGCTGGCCTCCGAGGCAAGGCTTGATGACTGGCGATCAGTCCGCCGCCCGAGTCGGCGCAGACGAGGCGCTGATGTACGTGCTGTCCTGGTACGAGGGGCTCGATCTCGACAAGCTCAAGACTCTGCGCGACGGGTCAAAATGGCTCACTGATCCGGACCACATTCGGCGTCGCCAAGAATTTGCTCATTCCCTTATCCAGTACGCCCCGGTGCATTCCTTTGTCGCTGGCGACCGGGTTCCCCAACCCGAGGAGATCCCGGTCGAAGGAGAGAGCGAAGAAGAAGAAGAGGCCGTCGACGAAGAAATCGAAGCCGACACTCCGCCCGAGTCAGCCACCGGCACTGCTACCGAGTCAACAGCTGAGGAAACCGCGACCGAGATTCCAGCCTCTCCTTCTGCGCAAAAAACTTCGGATGCTGCTCCCTAGACTTTTAAGAAGAAACTCAATTCGTTAAATCCCCGGAATGCCGGGTGCAGATGTAATATATACCTTGCACTTTTTATGGTTGATATCTGGCATTTTACTTTGCATGTTTTAACAAGTTTAGCCGTATGTCGGATCACATTGAACCGAGTCCCCGAGTTCAATTTCTTGTTTACTATACTCTTGCCATCTCTGCTCTTGCCTACCATTTCTGGTGTTTTGGCAGTCGAGTCACAAAACGACCGTTGTACAGCATACAGTACTTTCAAACTTGGAAAAATAGCCAAGGCCATCCAACATAAGCTTATTATTTAGAAAGGGAAACCGAATCGCTCCTGGACCGAGTCCTCGAGTCGGTTTTCTTGTTTACTGCACCTGATAACCCTTGCTCTTGCCTACCTTTTTCGGTGTTTTGGCAGTCGAGTCACAGGATCACGAGAACACAGCATACAATACTTACGGACATGGTGACACAGTTTTTGGAGCCATCCGACATAAGGAAATAAATACAAAGATAAACACAGATTTTTTCAACAAGGCAGTCCCCGAGTCTCTTCTCGGGGTGCCGACACTTCATTTCTGGGTTTCGAGATACATACAGTGGGTTCTTAAGAGTAGAAAGGGCGGAGAAGAGCTACATTCCAAGGGCGTTTGGTCTCCTCTCCGGATCGGTCCATCCTGTTCTTCACCTGTTTCTGAGCATCTATAAGATAGTAGGCATCATTGTTCAAAGCTTTGCTCACGATAAATGGTCCCTCCCATGGAGGTGAAAATTTGTGCATCCCGGCTGTGCGCTGCACAAGCCTAAGCACGAGGTCTCCTTCTCGGAACTTGCGAGGATTCACCTTCCGACTGTGATATCGTCGGAGATTTTGCTGATATATTGCTGACTTGGACAATGCCAACTCTCGTGCTTCTTCAAGCAAATCGACATCGTTTTCTCGGGCTTCTTTTGCCTCTGACTCGGTATATAAAGCAACTCCCGGCGAGTCATGCTCTATGTCGGTTGGCAGAACTGCTTCTGCTCCGTAGACCAGGAAGAATGGCGTATAGCCGGTAGAGCGATTCGGTGTAGTCCGTAGACTCCACAGTACTGCCGGGATCTCGTCCAGCCAACACCCCGGAGCACGTAACAGTGGCTCAATTAACCGGGGTTTTATGCCGGATAAGACCAGAGCATTTGATCTTTCCACTTGCCCATTCGACTGCGGATGCGCGACCGACGCCAGGTCTAGTCGGATTCTCTTCTCCTGGCAAAACCGAGCAAAGGCTCCCTCGGCGAAATTTGTGCCGTTATCAGTGATGATGCTGTGTGGGTGCCCATATCTCAGGATAATATCCTTTAAGAATGACACAGCTGTACGGCCATCACACTTTCTTATTGGTTTTACCTCGATCCACTTGGTGAACTTGTCCACCATCACCAATATGTGAGTCATGTTACCTCGGGCCGGTTTAAACGGTCCCACCATATCCAAACACCACACCGCAAAGGGCCAAGTGATGGGAATGGTCTTGAGTGCTGAGGCCGGCATATGAATCTTATGAGCAAACCTCTGACATCCTTCACACTTTCGGACTATGTCCTCTGCCTGCTGCAGAGCACTCGGCCAGTAAAACCCATATCGGAATGCTTTGGCCACAATGCTCGGGAAGAGGCGTGATGACCGCACTCTCCCTGATGGATATCTCGGAGGATCTTTCTCCCTCTTCTGGTTCGACACACCGCTGAAGCACGGTGGTCACGCTTCTCTTGTATAGCTCTCGGTTGATGATGGTGAATGACTTGGATCGTCTCTGTATCTGCCTGGCCGAGACCTCATTGCTCGGTAAACTGCCATCCAACATGAATGTCATGATGGGTTGGGCCCATGTCGGTACCGGACGAGTTCCGAGCTCAGGCTCATCGACTTCCATGGCCTCAACCGACATAACAACATCCGACATAGGCTGACGAATCCCCGAGTCCTCCCAAAGGATTCCCGAGTTTCGCCAAGCGGCTTTCCAATTCTCCAGTGTAGTTGCCAGTCTTGCATGACATTACTCAACCTCCATGGAAGTCCCCCCGGGTCCTGCGGAGCAGTCCCCGGGTTTGGCGGCTTGCTCCCGACATCAACGTCCATCGGGACGACATCGGATTCCGGGTTACCCGGGATGAATATTGAGTCTGACTCGGGTGAAGGCTTAATTGATGGCTTGTAAGATGCTCCAGAGACACTCCGGGTGGAATGGCCTGTCGGTATGATCCAATTTTGGACAGCATGTCTGCACTTTCATTTTCGGTCCGCCGGATGTGATTGAACTCGCAGCCATCAAAGAACCCCGAGATCTTTTGGACATGGAACCGGTATGCCGCCATGTTGGCATCCAGGGCATCCCAGTTGCCCGAGGTTTGCTGAATCACCAGATCCGAGTCACCATAGCAGATTATTCGGCGAATCCCGATTTCCCTGGCCACCTTGAGTCCGTGGATCAATGCCTCATACTCGGCTACATTGTTGGATGCCGCGAAATGAACTTGCAGCACATATTTCAACTGGTCTTGCTTTGGCGAGGTGAGAACCACGCCGGCACCCAGGCCTTCTTTTACTTTGACCCGTCGAAGTGCATCCTCCAGTAATTGGAGTCCGGCAGAGATGGTTCATATTCCATCTCGGCCCAGTCCACAAGAAACTCGGCCACTGCTTGAGATTTGATGGTATCTCTTCTCGCGTATTGCGGCGCATATGCCGCCAACTCGATAGCCCACTTGGCTACTCGGCCACTTGCATCTCGGTTTCCGATGATTTCCGAAATAGGAGCCGCACTCACCACAGTTATTGGGTGCTCCTGGAAGTAATGTTTCAGTTTCTTGACCGCCAGGTACACACCATAGGTCATTTTCTGGTAGTGTGGGTAATTTTGTTTCGAGGTGGAGAGCACCTCACTTAGGTAATACACCGGCCTCTGCACGGTGGTTCCCCCTTCTTCTCGTTCTACCACCACAACGACACTGACGACTCGGTTAGTGGCTGCAATGTAAAGCAACATGGGCTCTCTCGGTAATGGCGAAGCCAATATCGGCGCAGTGGCCAACATCTTTTTTAGCTCATGGAAGGCCGAGTCCGCTTGCGGGGTCCAGCTAAATCTATCAGACTTTTTCATTAGTTGGTACAAAGGTAGGGCCTTTTCTCCCAGCCGACCTAGAAACCGACTCAGGGAAGCCAGGCAACCCGTAAATTTTTGGACATCTCGGAGGCATCTCGGTAACCTCATATTTTCTATTGCCCGGATCTTAGTCGGATTCGCCTCGATACCTCGGCTCGACACGAGGAAACCGAGTAACTTTCCGGCCGGCACACCGAATGTACACTTATCCGGATTAAGTTTTAATCGGAATTTCCGCAGATTTGCGAATGTTTCTCTGAGATCATCTAACAGAGTATGTTTTTCTTTTGTTTTTATGACTATGTCGTCGACATATACCTGCACATTTTTTCCTATCTGATCATGCAAACATTTCTGCATACAGCGCTGATAAGTAGCGCCGGCATTTCTCAAACCAAAACACATGACACGATAGCAATAAGCCCCGTACGGGGTGATAAAAGCAGTCTTTATTTGATCATCCGGATTTAACGGGATCTGGTGAAAACCAGAGTAGGCATCCACAAAGGATAACAGCTGACATCCGGCCGTGGAGTCAATCACCTGATCGATCCGGGGCAACGGGAAAGGATCTTTCGGACAAGCCTTGTTCAGGTGGGTGTAGTCGATACACATGCGCCAGACAGTAGGCGCATCCAGGTCTTCCTTCTTCTTCTCTACCATGACCGGGTTAGCCAACCAGTCCGGGTATTTTACTTCCACGACAGAGTTTGATGCGAGTAACTTGGCTAACTCATCGCCCACCGCCTTTCTTCTTTCTTCGGCGAGATGCCGAGTCGGTTGCTTCACTGGCCTAGCATCTGGCCTGACATGCAGAGAGTGCTCAGCCAACTCCCTCGGAACACCCGGCAAGTCCTGACTGGACCATGCAAAGATATCCCGATTCTCACGGAGGAAGTTGATGAGCTCGCTTTCCTATTTCTTGTCCAACCCGGCACCGATGATGACGGAGCGGTCCGGGTTAGCCTCATCGATGCCGACCTTCTTCGATTCCTTCGCCGCCTGGAAGGTTGCAGTTTGCTGCGGGTTGGCCACACTCGGCATACTGAGCTGAGACGCCTGGGCCAGAGCCACCACCTCATGGATTCTCCTTTTCTCGGCGGCGATCACCAGTGATTCGGCCAGGGATGACCCGGCTGAGGCGCACTCCATGGAACGCTTGTAGTCTCCCGAGATGGTGATGACACCATTTGGACCCGGAAGTTTCATCTTCAGATAAGCCACATGAGTGGACGCCATGAACTTGGCGAGTGCCGGCCTGCCGAGTAAGGCGTGATATGGGCTTTCGAGATCCACGACCTCGAACAGCAGACTCTCAGTCCGGCAGTTGCTTTTGTCGCCGAAGGCGACATCGACCCAAACCGTGCCCATGGGTGCATGTGAAACACCCGGCACGATGCCGTGGAAGGTGGTTCTGCTGGGCTGCATCATATTCTCGGTTATGCCGAGTTTGACCATGGTATCCCGATACATGATGTTGATGCTGCTCCCGTTATCAACGAGGACCCGGGAAAACCTGACATTGATGCTGGGCCCGACGAATGTCGGATCCAACACTAGAGCATAACCCCCTGGGTTGGGCATGACCTTTGGATGGTCCCTGACGCTCCAGCTGATCTCATCCTCGGACCAGTACATGAATTTCGGCACCGCCGGCATAACGGCATTTACCTCCATCGCACGCCTGTGTTGACTCTGCTTGTCATTGGGCTCGGTCACAAAGACCATGTAACTCTGGTGGGGCTCTCGGTATTGATTTTGCCGACTCGGGCCAGCGTTGTTGTCGGGGTAGTTGAAGTTGTTGTTGGTGTTGGCCATGTTGGCTACCTGGTTGACATCTTCAGGCCTTGCTTGGGCGTTCACCGGGATAGCGTTCACACCCGTGAGTGGTGCGGGTCGAGTCGCCGGACCTGTGTTCTCCCGTGGGCGCCTGTTCCGGCTGCAGTTCCGGTTTGAGTGCTGAGCCGGTCTGCTGGGATGCTTGGTGTGGTAGCTGCAGGGATCATCTGGCATCGTCCCATTAGGGTTACTCCACTGCCTCTTGTCGCCGTTCCATGGCTTCCTCTCACCATTCCACGGTCTTTTTTCGCCGTCCCACGGCCTCCTTCCTTCCGAGTTCTGGCCCCACGCGGGACCGTCATTCTTCTGTCTCTGGCTGTTGCCGGCATCCATCTGATCTTGGTCGATAGCAGCAACCTGGTCTGACCCATACCGGTAATCAGGCCTCTCCTCTCTTCTCTTTCCTCGGTAATCCTGAACGATCACCTCGCCGACCCGATCTGTCTCTGTCGACCGGGGCCAGTAAGGGCTGTGTCGGATCACCCAAAGCATAGCTATCAGCAATCTTGATTGTTTCGGCCAAGGTGGCCGGCATTTCTCTCTGGAGTCTCTGCCAGAGCATGGAGCCATGTCGGCACCCTTGTGCAAACCATGCAATGGCCTGCGACTCGATCACTCCTTCGCAGGAGTTGCAGATCGTGCTCCATCGAGTCAGTACTCTCGGTCGGTTTCGTCTTCTCTCTGCCGACACATGGACAGCTGCTGAGGGCGATTCGGCCTCTTGTATGTGCTGGAGAAGTTGCTGACGAATGCGTCGGAGAAATCCAACCAGCAGTCAATGCTGTCCTCCTCCAGGTTGTTCAGCCAGATCCGGGCTGGTCCTTCAAGCATTTGCGGCACATACCGCACTGCCCATCTGCGACTTCCACCGGCGATGTGCACAGCGGTGACATAGTCTGTCAGCCAATCCTCCGGCTTGGTACTGCCGTCATACATCTTGGCACCCCGAGGTAACTGGAAATTCGGCACAGGTGCCTGCTTCATTATCCGGGATCCAAAACATGCCGGACCCGGTGGGCCTTGCTCCTCCAGGAGCTCGGACAGATAGATTCTGTCAAGCTTGTTCCGGACATCGTGTGCCGGCAACTGGCGAGTTCCCAGCCTAGCACCGAATGCACCCTCGGATGCCAGGTCTCTATATCTTGTGTTCCCGGCCCGCTCCATGGCCGAGTAACCATCATCGTATCGGTCGGCGGCCGGTTCAGCATATTCGGCACCATGTCGTGGCCGAGGTGGAATTGGTGCCGGAGGCCGAGGTGGCTGGCCTTGATTCGCCGGGATAACTCGGTTTGCTTCTTGCCTGCCCTGGGCGGGTCCTGGCTTTCCCCGACCGGCATTGCCTTGCTCGGCTACTTGCTTTCCGGCATAAGCCGGATCATACACCTGTATCTGCTTGTTCTTGCCAGAGTTCACACTCTGGCCTCTGCTCCTGCCGACATACGGCGAGGAGGCCTGTCCCTTGGACATTTCCCCTGCTCCACCATGTGAGTGAAGGAACCGAGATCCACCCGCATCCGGGTTAGCCTTACGGTAGGCCTCATTCTGTCGGTTAGCAACAGCCACCAACTCGTTTACTCGATCCTGCTGCCTAGAACGAGCGTCTCCGGATAGACCGGCCAACTCGGCTATGGCCGCCTCTGCTGCCCTAAGGTTCTTTCCGGGTGTGCTGTATCTCGGCTTTTCAGCCGACACGTAACTAGGAGTTCTAGCAGATCTAGTTCTACCATCTCTAGCTATCTCTGCATTGAGGTCTCTACCTCGGGCACGCACCTCATCGATGCGACTAACTGGGTTTGCTACTGGAGTAAAACCGTGAGCCGAGTTATACTCACGCATTGATATGTCGAACTCCTGCCTGACTCGGGCCACCTCTCTGGCCTCCTGGAGTATGTTCTGGCGCTGCACCTCCAACTCAGCTTGAGTCAGGGCAGCATCTGCACTCGGTGCGACTGGGGTTGCCAGCTTCTGAATCACGTCCTGAAGAGGACTCGGCGTCGCCGGCACGCTGGATGTGCTGGCCTGTGTCGCACGGTTCTCCGGTTTCTCCAAGGGCGGACGCCCTGTTCTTGCCGACCTGGTGCCGGGATCAGCATCGCCCGCCATGGCTTTGCCGACACCGACGCCCGGGGCGGTCATCATGACTTCCACGCAACTAGCGGGGCGAGCGGTACGCCGGCCGCGAGCTGCGCAGACTGCGGGTGGATCCGCTCCCAGCTGCACCCTTTCGGGAAACCCGCAAGGGACCTCGGTGGCGACGTAAACCGTGAGCGCGCCGAAGTCGATGAGGCATCCGTTCCGGGGCAGTGGCCTGCTGCCGAAGCAACCTGCGTTGTCGCTGATGACGTTGAGGGAGCCGAATCTGTGGACAAGGCCACAGACCACGCGCTCACCCGACGCGATGAGAGAACCCGTCCGGATGAAAACTCCAGCCAGCGCCGCTGCTGGCCCCACGGTGGGCGCCAACTGTCGTGGTGGTGTCACGGCAGATGCCATAGGATGGCTTGAGTTGTGGGGCCGATGGACGCTGGAGGCACCCGGGGAGGGCTTGCGCGCACGAACACGCACACAAAGAACACGACACACACGGTTTTACCCAGGTTCGGGGCTCTCGTGAGGAGATAACACCCCTACTCCTGCCTATATGATCGATATATATATGGACTATCACTGATTTACAAGCTTGCTCCTTGAGCTGTGATGGAAGAACAGCACGGTCTAGGCCTCAACCGAGTCTCGGGGCCGCTTGTTGGTTCTCTACTGGCTACGGAATTAATGCTCAAGTGTGTATGCGTGAGACAGGTATCCGTGCAAGCGTCGTCGTAAGAGGAGCCCCTGGTGCTCCTTATAAAGGGAAGCCCAGGGCACAAGTTTAGGGCTGACGTCAGTGCTGGCGTAGCCCGCACTGTGGCCACGTCCGGTCCTCTGACTGCCTCCGTCACCGCGGCGTGGCGCGTCCCATCTATCTTCTCCAGCGCACTGCTCCCTGGTACCGCTTCGGTCAGCGGCATGGAGGTCTATCACTCTGGTCAAGTGGCCTCGTCCCATCGTGCAAGTGGCTCGATGCCTGCCCCGTGATTGTAGGGACAAGACGTGAGCCTTGACCACGGTCCGAGGTATCCTCCTTATCCGGCATAGGCATGCCGAATTCCTTGTAACTCGGTTTCGCCGTCCCTGCACACAAGAAGAACAAAGGAAGATCCGACATTTAACATGCATGGACCGACATACCAATATGTCGGTTAGGCTTGACCCGGTCAACTTTGAGTATGCCGATACAGTTATGTCGGTTTCAGTAATCCGGTCAACTCCGAGTCAACCCTTATGTCGGCATCTTGCTCATATCCGGGGGTTGCCCCCCGACAGGTGGGCTTATTTTCTTCTAGAGAAAATCAAGAGAGAGGAGTTCCTAATAGCTAGAAATTAAAAAAAAAATCGTCAAATACCTCCTTTCCATATTTTGACTCATTTTTGGATCGGTACAATTGTCCATAAATCGTAATACACCCTATATTTTGAAAAAAAATCTTAGAGACCTTACATCAAGGAACGGAGGAAGTAGTAAAAGAATGCCTCAAAATTTGGCTATTATATGAACAAATACTCAAATACCTTCATAGCCACCTCGTCACAGTGTTATGCTGAAAGAAACAGTCGAGTTTTGTGTGGCCTAGAGGATTAATTATTTTGGGCCAGTCTGAGTGAAGGGGGCAATTTTTGGCTTTTACCTTTTTGTGCTTTTGAGTTTGACAAGATGGAACCTCACTTATTTTAACCTCGCACAAGCTTGTGGTCCATTTGCTGCCTCGGTAGATTCGGGTTTCCTATTGGAGGGGAATCTTTTGGACCGAACTTCCATTTTGTTTTTGAGTTTATACTGGGAATACAGTTACTGTCATGTTTTGAGTCCTGGGCTTCTATTATTTTACTACTTTATTTTCAGTTCCTCGAGTACTCGACCCCTCTGTTTGCCCGGTGGTAAAAACCAAGAACCGACCATAGGACAAAGAGAAAGCAAGAGCTGGGAAAGAAAGGTCAGCTTAAGTAGTGTTGAAGTACAGAAGCAACCTTTTTTTAAGGCAAAAAAGGACATCAACACTATAATATATCTAAACCATGTTTTTTAACATATCTAAACCATGCTTCATTTGGGTCGGGACCAGTTAAGTAGCGCAGTTTGCAGATGTCGTTTATCTGTGGGGCCAAGGGTGCTGTTTGGAAACGTTTGGAAAGAAGAGCAATTGTTAGTATGTCAGTTCATTGCATTCGTTTCCTTTTTTTCCTTCCAAACGGACCATCCATATCCCCTGTACGGCCGTTTGTCCGAACACGGTCCAGATAGAAAACATGCATCCAACCGAACCACCAAAATATGCACAAACGACCGGGTTGTTTGGCAAGCCCCATAGTCAGCCTATATATGGGGTGAGTATGAGGGTGTCCGGGCATGTCTGGACAACCCGCCACGTAGAACGCAGTATCTCAGACCACCTTATCTTTTTCTTTATTACTTCTTTTGTCGCTCTCTCTCTCGCTCTCTCTCAATCTCACCAATAACATGCAATTGACCAGACAATTTTCAGGTACATGGTTGGAGGCACACATTTTTTAGGGTCTAAAGAGGACATGTCCGGACGTGTCCGCGGACAATTTAGGGGCTACTGGATCAAAATCATCAACAAGCAGGTATATGAAATAGACAATATTGATAAAATCATGGCAAGATATGAAATAACACCTTTTGAAGGCCAGATCGCAAGTTTTCATATCATACATGAAGGGTGTTCAGGTCAGCATCTTGCCAATGAATGCTTTCGGAGTTGCGTCACCCTTCACTCCAACCAAAACCACCATGGTGTCCACCGGAGATAGCTGCAAAGTAAGCCACCACAGGAACTCCTTGTAGTCGTCGAACAACCTAAACCGGATGTGCTGATCTAGGTGGAATTGTCATGCCGAGGAGAGTCAACAAGCCAACTCCCTCCAATGGAGGAAAGCCTCGCCGACATCGGTGGAAAAAATAGGAGAGAGGGGTGGTGGTTTGAACATGATACCTCCCGCTTGTAACGGTCGTCAAACCCGCACGAAAGTCGCCGACTCGCGTGGGCGCCTTTGCAAAACCAAATCGTATATCGACCAAGACTAGGTGCTACACCGACATGACAATCCAAATAACCTCCATGCAAAACTCCATCAGTGGGAGATGAAAATGCGACCACCGGGGCCCAATAAGAATCATCGCGGCCAGTGGCAGACCAAGAAATTATTCATACGTCGGAAATGTATATATGAACTTTACAGTTTATGTATTTGTGTCTCATATATTTGCATCATATCATGAGTCTACACCATAGTCTTAGTGTTTTTATTCCTTTTGAGACAAGCGATGTTCATTAAGGTATTTTTGTTGATTTACTATGAATCCCCCTCTCGGTAAGATCGGGTTTCAAAGAATGTAACCATCGATAGAAAGCGAAAAAGTAGTCATAAGAACAAGGTAAAATAGAAATATAGCGTTATTGGAATAAAAATAGTGTGTTGTTTTTAAGAAACCAATTGAAATATAAATAAAAAGTAAATAAGTAGTGGTTAGTTGATGACACTAGTTCCCTGGCAATGGCGCTAGAAATAACTTGCTACTTCCAGAGAAGTTGTTGGGAACCCCCAAGTGGACGGGATGTTGTAGCCCAACAGTAAGTATTTACCTCAGTTAAAAACTAATGTTTATCGAACCAGTAGGAACTCGCGAGAATTCAACCAAGTTAATAGGGTATCTGCACGCAACCACAAACAAATTTGTCCCCAACATTCTAACAAGGTTATTAAGCTTCATGTCCTACTAGTTATAATGATTAAATGTATGGTGTGATAGAAATTAAAAAATAAACGTAAATAAGTGAATGAAACAATTTGTAAAAGAGGATGAAAATGAAAGATGGACTGAGGGGCTCATAAGTTCACTAGAGTCATCTCTCCAAATAAACATAGCAGTGTTCGGTAAATAAATTACAGTTTCGCAGCGATAAAATTATACTTATCATTACTTTTACGATTATGATTATTCATGCCATGATTCATATAGGTATTACATCCGAAATATATAGATTGTTACTAAACCACATCTAAAAGTAATACTCCACCTCTCTGACCGCTTATCAACATCCATCTCAAGGTACTAAGTTAATGAAAACAAAGTATTATTTCCATAAGAATGATGATATTATGTAAACAGTAAAAAATATCATCCAAATGTGACATAGAAACCAACGTCTTACCTTAGCAACAACAACATATTACATATCTTATCCCTTACTTTCGTCGGGATATAGAATCTGTAGGGTTGAACCCACTATCATACACTCACTCCCTCTGAAGATCAATCCATCAATGGGCACCAAAGGACAGTAACATAACAACATACAATTATAGTTTTATATGTGGGGAAGGACTCAAGTAACATGTCGTGCAAACACTATTGATTACACATACTTATGATTGAAACCTCTAGCAAGCAATCCGCAAATACCAAATATTAATTAAGTTAAAACCTAATCATAGACTTAACATACATAGGTCCCCATTCATTCCCATACGCAACAATATCGATAATCAGGAGAAGTATTCTATCACTATGACCTCCAACTATATTGTTTTCTCATATACTACCAACCCTATGGTGTGACCCAAAGACAAATAAATCGGAGAGCATATACAACACAAGTCATACAGGAAAGAAACATAAATGATCTCAATATATCCCATGATTAAATATGATCATAAAATGACAATTTATAATATTCCAACAAACTCAACATCGATTACATAAGATGAATCTCAATCATGTAGGGCAGCTCATTAGATATTTGTATTAAACAACATGGAAGAGAGAGAGGGGGGGATTCCATCTAGTTACTGCTGTGGAGCCATAGTCTAAGGGGAACTACTCACACATCTTCATGGAGGAATCAAGGTTGATGATGACGGTTTCGGAAATGGATGCTTGTCCCGGCAGGGTGCCAGAACATGGCTCTAGATTGGATCTTCTCAGAACGGGACCTTGCATGCGGCGGCTGAAACCGAAAATAAACTATAATCCGAAGGGTTTCTCAATGTTATGAAGATATATGCATCGAGAGGATGTGTAAAGGGGCACAGGACCCATTCGATGGTAAGAATTATGGGCCCCCTAGCTCGCTAGTGGTGCCCATGTGTGAGCTAGCTTGGCCAGCTTGCCCCCTCTTGTGTCCTCTAGCTTCTCCCCAGAAATTATGATCTTTTTGCGAAGCAAAACGGGTAGGAAACCACAACCAGCTCCGGGCACTAGGTTAATAGGTTAGTCCATAAAAATGATAAAAAAAAAATAGCAAAAGCATGCAACAATGATACTATAATTGGGCCAATAAAAAAGACGTCACCCCCTCCTTGATGGGGCACTGTGATACCCTCATCAGTGAGAGCTTATCATCCCTTCAATAGTTTTGACTCTCTACTCGTCTTGTGAAGTTTATTCACGTGATTAACTCTTAATCCTACTCGACTAAATCTTTACTCAAGTCATATGGCCAAGTTTTCCAAATCAATTCACCGGAGTGGGTCTAGAGAACATATCTCTGTGTTGGATGGGCAAAATAATGACTTGGTCAATTACGTCACACATATTGCTTCCAAGTCAGCCTGAAATCCACCTCTATAATTGTAGTGTTACAAACAGTGTTTGAGAGACTCTAGGTCAGCCCTTTCACAACTCGGATCGTATGAGGACCTCGGTTCTAAGGATTGTGACATACACATTGATGATACTACAAAATGACAACCTGCTCGATGCGTCTCATAATGGTCTATTCCACTCGATGCTTAACTCTTTTAGCTGAGTTTGTGCTGTGGGATCGACATCTCCATGCCCGTGACAAGTGGAACAGTGTCATCTACCGACTCACACACTAGTCAAATTTAAGCATCCACATAACACTATCGACTAAGAACATTTAGAACACACATCATACATATATAGCTCCATAATTGAATCTCATTCGATAACATATATCAAGATATAGTTAAAGGACTATCCATGCTTATGATTACACTGTTGAGCTGACCTTGTTGAGTCCAGTTCTATGGAACAAACTCTAACACCTATGTGTCAGTAGATAGGTATATTTCTCTCTATGTGCTATCATGTTTATAACCATATGAGTTGCCGTACATGATTATGATCATATTTGTATTATGCTATGGTGGATATTTTGATATGAGATGAATAATGAGATGCAATTCCAATATGTGATATGATGTATTTTATAGATGTATATTATTACATGTTCTTGTATACATGTTCTGATCAAACTAGCGTGCTATGGCACGAGAAGGGACAATGTGAATTAAATGGAGTAGACCGGTAGTAGCAACTGGATAGTGACAGAAATTTTGAAACTTATTTTTACCTTTCCGTCTCTACTTCACTAAGGATAGTGGTATGTGATGTATTTATGTTAGCCTAGTGAGAAAAGTGGCGCTTGTTTTTTCAATTAGACGCATGAGATCATCCAATATCACGTCATCGTTTTATAGAAATACTATGTGCCATCATATAATAGTATCAACAAATAATCCTGAGCATGCGAACGACCTACTTGATTGGAGGTATTAGAAAAGTGTGTTGCATAAACTCTACATAAGGAGCCGATGCCCATATGGATTCCAAATTTCCAATCATACATATACAATAAAAAAGTTATATTGATCTTCCCCAAAACTGCTACATTCGTGCAACCATATTTAGGACAGAGGTCTCAAGTGAACTCATGAACCTCTGTTCTCTTTTTATTGTAAGAAACATTTTTACATTGTTGCACTACATTTTACATTTTTGTTATTAACTATTCTGAAAATACAAAAATATCTACTGCATTTAGTTTATAGTTTGCATATTAGTTCAATCGACAACACCTCCTTCTAGCACCATTGCATTAGTTTTTACATTTAGATTATATTTTTTCATCTCGTACTAACAAATTGTGTTGTCTGACAACCAACACGGTTGAGTTGTGGACACAAAACAATTTCTTCTTATTCTGTAGGCATTATTTGAAGAGAAGGAAGGAAACTTCTAGATTCATGTGTTCCATAATAAACCCCGAGTCAACTCTGTGGGAAAAGCGCCACTTGTTGCAACACTCTACGCTTGGAGTTACAACAAGTTGGTTTACATATAATATTGTTGGCATAACATATTCAAATCCCGTGCAATACGTTCTCTTTCAATTATGGAATTTTTTACGTGTAAGATATTTAAACAAAATCAAAGGTGATTACGATGGGTTTTGGGCTATGATGGGTGGCCCATGGTGTAAGTATGCCCCTGGTCGTGAGTACACATGGCCACAACTCTAGTCATCGAGCCCCTAGTGTAGACATACGCTCGCAGCATTGATCATGTCTGCCGCCACCTTCAAACGAAGGCCATGTGCGGAGCCCACATAGGAAACGACCTAGCCGGGTTACCATGTGGATTCCTCCTGGGGGCGGTGATGGATATTGCCAGACATGGCAAGGAGACCTCACCTGCTCGCCGCAAGGACTTTACGGGTAGGGTCCATCGGCGGCAGCCAAATGACACACATAGTAGGAGGGTCAGGTATAACGTTGGTGGGAGTGGGTACCTTGCGGTATCCTAGAATTGCCGATCTCCTCCAATGGGCAAAGTTGATCCATCCGTTGCATCGGTGAGATTAAGAAGCAAAAATGCACCCAGAGATTCACATTGGCTTCTGAGCTCACATGCTCTTGATAGGTTTAAAATTTAAAAATAACTAAAACATTTTAAAAAACCTAAGAAGTATTGAAGACAAACATATACAAGTTTTTAACATACACGCAAAGTTTTGGGACGAAACGACATTTGTGATGCTCTGTAGAAAAAAAACCAGTGACGAAAATGAGATTTTAAAAATATATTTAAAAGCACTAATTTTGTTATTTCGTGCAGAGTACCAAAAATGTCATTTCATTCCAAAACTTTGCATGTATGTTGAAACTTGTATATGTTTGTTGACAATTTTTTCATAATGTTTTGAAATGTTTAACTATTTTTTATATCTAACAGGAGTATGTGAGTTTGGGAGTCAAAACGCCTCTCTCATATACACCTCACTTTCTTCCAACAAAATCCACACATCAAGCTAGACATGTGCGACTCAGTACTCTATTCTTCTAGGGCAGCTAGATTTTTTGATAGTAGATATGTACTAATATCAAGATGATACTACTTAAACCTGACCTCCACAATAATATAATTTCAAGAGCTGGTCGAGGCACAAGAATGCACACAAACAAACAAGGAAAGAAAGGAAAAAAATGCATCCAACGCCTCACAAAAGCAAACAAACAACCAATCTCATGGGCAATACCAAGACTGCGATAAAGGTCTCTAATCGCTACTGATGCTTCCAGGAAAGGAACAATGCATTGACGTCATATTCGCCGGATCTAACCACCAAAGTTTGCCATTGTTAGGTACAACTATAAAGATGAGACGTAGGGTTCAATTTCAAATCGAGAATTCAGACCTCTTTGATTGGTAGTATTCTAAAACAAATACGGTAATTGGAAAAAACACATGATTGCAATGTCATGTCCATTCCAATTTTACATGTGTTCATATTTAACAAAGTTTGTGTTATTCCAACATAGGAAAAACAAAAGGATTCTTACAATAAAGTTTGAGTGGATATTAGATTTCCTGTGAAATGTAGTATTGTACGAGGGATTTGTTAGATAATTTATATGAAATTCGATCCTACAAGTCAAACAAAAAACATATAATTTTTTCTAAGGATTTGAATTCTTAAAAAATTCTACAAGTACCATGTGAACCAAAGGGGCCCCAAGTAGTTGAAAAGCACCATCAAACAAGGTTAGGGCCTCTTTAGGTTGAATGAATTTCATTTTTTTGGAGGATTCTAGTCCATAAAAAAAATCCCATGGAATCCCTTTTAATCATAGGATCAAGGTCATCAAATTGTTAAGGAAGCCATTTCTATGCGGGGATGGAGTTTTGCCACCCGGGAGCATATGATCCTGGTTTTAAAAATGTTTTCAAAATGTAATTTGGAATGTCAAAAAAAATCGGATAAAAAATGACGCACATACGTCTTGATGTTGTATGTGCTCACAAAGTCATTACAGAGAAAACCGACATTTTTCGTGTCGTGTGTAAAACAGACAAAATTCTGAGCTAAAAATGGCTTTTCACGAGACTTTTTTTTTGTCTTTTTGTATAGGTCACACAAAATGTTGGTTTTTCGCAAAACTTGGCATGACCTCGTAAAATGTCGAGATATACACGCAAAAAATTTGTTAAGTTTTTTTTTTTGACATTTTAAGATGATTTTCCGTTGGCGGGAGAATACGCTCCCATGTGCCGAAATGAATTTCCTTTTCTATCTTCCTATTACATAGTAATCTCAATATGAGTTCAAACCTCTTTTTTTTTTAAAGTCTAATGCAACTACACTCTATCGGAAAACTCGCAGGTGAGCCCGAGCTCACCTGCACCCTCGCATTCCCTCGCATTTCGCGAAATTCAAAAAATAGTAAAACTATATGAAAAATTCGGAAAAAAATTGGGTGCATATGTATACAAGTTCTTCACACGCGTGAATTTTTTCAGAATAAAATGACATTCTATGCGCTCTCTGCAAAAAAGACAAAATCAGCATTCCAAAAAATGTGTTTCAGATCTAGATCTGACAGATTATTTTGTCTTTTTCGCCAGTGCAAATAAAATGTCATTTGGTTCTGAGAATTTACACGAGTGTGAAGAACTTGTATACATATGCACCCAATTTTTTCCAGATTTTTTTCTCATGTTTTACTATTTTTTGAATTTCGCGAGAAAAAAAGGGTGCAGGTGAGCCCGGGCGCTATTCGTCCGCACTCCACTCTATCTCTCTACTCTCTCTTCATTCCTACAAAAAAATTGTGTTTGTTTTGTGTACAACATTTAAAGACATCTCTTACAAATTCTACTGTTTTGAAATCATGAAAGAATTCGTAGTAGTACGTACATGGCATCTCAATCCTCCTATCCCCGCGTTTAAAAAATTCTGCCATCCAAAAGGGCTTAACATGCATGTACACGTGACGTGCTTAATTAATTATTAGCTCGTACGTACTGTACTACTGTAGTAAAAGTTGTGCTGCATGCATGCAATCTGCAGCAGGCATTCCGCGTTTTGAATACTCCGATCTTATGTGAAGTACATGGAGTGGTATATACAATTAGCATGATATACCTACATGCGTTGTACATGCGGTCGTGCACGGGACCACGTACGCACATCGAAGTAAGTACTACCTTAAAAACGGCACGGAGATTTGGGATGTTGTTCATCCGGCTGATGGTTTTGTCGGGGGACCTGTGTGCGTGGACCGTCGAGTGGGGGACATCTCTGGCCACGCCCACCGTATTTTCTCGGCCGGCCCCGCCGATCACCATGCCCGAGTGCAGTGCGGGCGCACCGTACCTCGACGGGCACCGGCGGTACAGCGTCCGTCCCGCCGTCCAAATTTCGCTGTCTACGTCTACGTTTGTCTCGCCGCTTGCTAGGGCGGAGCAACGGTCTCGTCATCGCTGAGGACGGCGGCCCCGGCGGATCAGCTGGACGAGGCGAAACGGGGCCGCGCGATGCGACTGCTCATCCGTTGCACGTACGTACGGGGCCTGTGGCCGTGACGTCCGGCCAGTGGCAGCCTTTTTTCTTTCCCGTCTTGGCCCTGCGCCTAGACTAGCGGATTGGCCGGTGCCTCCATGATTGGACGTCACGAAGCACACAAAGACTCAAAGAGGAGAGAGATTTTGTTCATGCGGCCATGCGAGAAATCTGGCCAACTCCACACCCATCGGCGGTTGCCGTGACCGTGCACCGCCAATTGAGATTCACGAGGAGTTGTTGCCCTTATTTGCTGAAAACTCAGCTGCCGCTGCTCAAGTGAAGTACTGGCCCAACGCACAAACACAGCCTTGTCAGAGCATCTTCAGTCCAGACGTCAATAGAGCTCTATTGGCACCGTCCGGACGAGATGGCTCCTATTGGCGGCGCCAATAGCCGCGGCGCCACGGAGAATTTTCGGTTAAAAATAATCGAAAGAAAACATAGAATATTCAAAATACTCGGACATTATCCAAATCATCGGTCACAAGCCATCAAAAGGGCGCAAAGTCTCGCCGTTGTTGCAAAGTCTCGGCCAGAGGACATCAAAAGGGTGCAAAGTACGACGCGACACGGAGGAAGAGATTTAAAGCCCCTCGGCGTCGATGTCGCAGTAGGTGTCATCGCGGCCGCCGTCCTGGACCTGTGTGTCGTGGCCGCCGTCCTGGGTCTCGTCGGGGTCGACCTCTCGCATCTCGCCGTCGTCGACCTCCATACGAGTAGCCGTGCGTGGCGTCCGGCCGAGCCCGAGCTCTCTCAAAATGTCGGCGCAGAACATGTCGTGCACCGCCTTGACCTGTGGGGTCATGTTCGAGACGTCGGCTGTCAAGATCATGAAATCCTCCTTCCTCTTTAGCACGGCGACTTTGGACTTGGTGAGCTCGAGCTTCATGTCGGCCTTCTGCAACAAGGTGTCCCACCTTTTGTCCATTTGGGCGCGCCTCATGCTCGAGTTCGCCGTAACATCGGCGCAAACCTTGTCGATGGATGTTGCGACTCGTTCAGATCATGCCGATGCCGCCACGGGCGCCTTGGCTTTCTTGGTCCCAATGGGCCTCCCCTCCGAGTTGGAAACATCGTCGACGTCGGTGCGGCCGGCCTTCACGAGTGTCTTCCAATGCACCCTCCACTTCTCGCAATTTTTGAGTAGCTTGAAGCAATGCATCAAGCCGAACTCCTTGTCCTTGTTGATCTCTCGATACAAGGTTAGCGCATCCATGATCTATGAACAAAAAAGGTGACATCAATCCATGATCGCGGCGTGGCAAATCGAATTTGACATCGGAGATGACATGAACTAACTTGATCGCCGTAGTTCTTCCCACTCTCGTTTCTTTCGCGGATGTTCACAAGACATCCGTGAAACTTGTTGACGATCTTCTGGATGGCGCGCCACCTATGCTCGATGGCTCCTTGGTTGCGATCCATGTGCACCTTATGGTAGTCCTTCGTGAACTTCCGCTCGTCGAACTCGCTCTTGATTCTCTTCCAATAGGCTTTGCTCATTTGATTTGCGCCGGTGATCGGGCCGCCGGTCACAATTTTCCAAGATTCAACCAATCACTCGTCCTCCTTGGTCTTCCAACAGACGACCCGGTTCTTGGCGCGCTTCGCCTTCTCGGCACCATTGGCGTCTGGTTCACCGTCGGAATTGGCAGCGGAGGACTCAGTCTCACGACAACGATATCCTCTTGATGAGTGTTAGGGTTCCTAATAAATCAAAACTTCTAAAGTTGATCATGTTTAAAGAGTTAAATATTCTAGGGACAAATATTGTCACAAGCTGGACACCTCGAAGTTGAGCAAAAGGTTAAATAAATATTTTTACATAAAAATGGTGATTTCAATTCACATTACTCATTATGAATGTTAATGGAATGATTAGGCACAAGATCAACCCAAAAAGAGCCACTATATCACAAAAAATTGCTCTGGTGTTTCAATGTCAAACGTTCACGTCGAATGTTAAGAAACTTCATGGGGTATCATTTCAAATTTGTAGATTGACTTGTCCTATTTATTCAAAACTTATATCCCAAAATATGACTCCATGCTTTACGTTTGAATTTTGCAAAAGTTTGAATTTCACACAAGTTTTTTAGATATTATTTCATTTCCCTATTAAACAACACTAGAAAATAGTAATTACGTAAATGGTGATTTTAATTCACATTCCTCATTATTAGTGCTAAACGAAGACCTGGTTTATAGATCAACTAAAAAAGAGGCCAACTATAATAAAAACATGATTTGGGTTCTTCTTTAAAGTAGGAGGTTTTCATTCTAAATTAAGAAACAAATAATCCATTTTGTGAAGAATAAACCATTTCAATAAAAAATATTGTGTTGTACTATTTATCCTTAGTTTATTTACCCCAAATATGACTCCATGCCGGAAAGTTCTAATTTTATATAAGTTTGGTATTATTTCCTTATTTCCAATTAAATATATCTAAAAATGGTAAATTAATATTTGCACATAAAATGGTTATTTTAATTCACATTACCTATTGTGAATGTGAAAGTAAAGACTAGGCAAACAAACTCAACTAAAAACTGCCAAATGATTGGAATACTTTGTTCGGGTGTTTCGAAGTCAAAGATTCATGCTGAATGTAAAGAAATAGCATGGGGGTAGCATTTTTTTGTATTTAGTTGTCCTATTTATCTCAAGTTTATATACCCAAAGTATGACTCCGTTGTCCATGCCAAAAAGTTGTTTTTACAAGTTTTCTTTATATTTTCCCTATTAAGCAAATCTAGAAAATAGTAAATATCTAATTTTACGTAAAAGTGGCGATTTCAATTCACATTTTTCATTATTAATGCTAAAGGAAAGTCTAGATCAACTCCAATAGTGGTTGTTTACATCATAATTTACACGAAACAGAAAAGGAAAATTAAAATACATTACTTTGCTGAGTGCCAAGGGAGAGCACTGTTATTTTATGGTGATCCAAATCCGTTTCTACAAGTGAGAAGGCTAACGACGGAGCGAAGCGAGGCCCGTCGCCGGTAGGCTTGGGACGAAGCGAAGCGGAGGCGTTAGCCCACCGCGATGCCCCGAGACAGGGGGACTGCCGGGGGTGCGGGGGCGCTGCCCCCGCGGTACGGTACGAGTTGTAACCGACCAGGACACCTTTTATTGCCGACCTAGTTTAGGTCAGGACTAATATAAATACGTCTTGTAAGCCGTCGCCGGAGATAAGCCACACATTGTAAATCCCGGCGCGTTTGTAACCTCACCCCGAAATAGTGAAGTATTGCTGGCTGGCGCCCGTGGTTTTTCTCTTCCTTGTTGGAAGGGTTTTCCACGTTAAAATCTCGTGTCCCCCGTTGGTTTGATCTTGCTTAATTTCATCATTGTTTTGCTATCGTTTGTAACAAGCACTTGGCAATCAATAACAGTTGATGGATTTGCCGAGTGTTTTCTCTCAGACACACGACAAATATAGTATCGACGTCAACCCTCCATCAACCGCGGCGAGCAGGGATACATGGTAAAGAAGTTTGTCGTGTGTAGCCTTCTTTGCCATGTGTCTCCTTTTGGATTGACAAAGGGTCTACTTTGCTGAGTGTGTTCTCTGATACTCGACTTAGGGAGGGGTTTGCCGTGTGTCCAACATATTGCACTTGGCAAAGTTGTGGTCACTCTGCATATTAGCTGTTTTCGATATCGCTAGTTTTCAATCCTACAAACCAAACAAGCTTCATAGAAAAAATATTTTTTTATTAAATCCCTTTGCACGAATAACCCGTAAATATTAAGATTCATGTGAGTATAAACAAATATAGAGAGTTCCCTGCTAAGAACCATCTAACCTAAATATTAAGATTTATGTTTTTTTTTGAACATAAAGATATATATTATCAAAGATCACAGTACATCATGGCTGTCTCTAGTAGAGCAAGACAAGGCTAAGCTAGACTGCACAACCCAAATATAAGTTGACGACAACATATAGTGAAGACGTTGAAGACTACAAGAGGAGCCACACGGCGATCGCCCATCCGTCGACAACTCGGATCCGAAAGTGTCGCACCTGCAGTCTTCAAAGGCCTCTGCGCTCCATACCAGTTGATGCCCAGCGGGCGGCTCTCCCGACGGTCTATCTGGCGTATGCACCCGAGGTAGGGGAGTATTGAGCTGTAGATACAAAAGTTCCTTCACCGAGCTCAAACTCAAGGGTCCCTGATGTTAGGAACCGAAACGAAAGTGTTGTCATCCACCACCGCCGGCTCAACCCGAACAACAGGGACAACATCTTCACCATGCCTATCATCAAGCAAATAAAACCTTGTGCGCGAAAAGATATAATTAAGATCCTGCTCAATAACAAGTTTAGCTCCGCCAATGATCGGATGCTGCACATCAGCATCATCAGAAATTCCCCTCCATCTTCCACATCCAACGAAAAGGAAGTCGAACTCCTCCTCTCCCTCACCTCCAAGGCCGGCCAAGTGGAGGAACTCGACAACGAATTCGTCAGAGTAGCGATAGCTGCACTTATTGAGGGAGCCCACACCAGCAGCCGCCTCCATCGTCTTCCTCCATGAAAGCTTGATGAAGAAGGTCGAGGACGACCGCCTGATGTCGTGCAGATCCACCAGAGCAGAAAGACTCCAGATGCGTACCTTATTCGGAGAGATGCACGAGCTCCTCATCCCCACAAGCCTCACCGCCGGCCAGCAGCAGCAAGCCGCGAGGAGGAAGAAGCCCATGGCGCAGCGGATCTGGACGCATAGACCGTTGACCTACTCTCATTCTCCACATAGGAAAAAACTAGACTAAAACAACCCCTAAAACTATATCCGGCACCATCCCTTTGCCTACTCTGCGCGGCAACGCCGGCGAGAGCGGCTCCGGTCCGGTCCGGCGGCGGCGAAGGGACGACCAGACGAGAAGCTTCGGGGGAGAGCTAGAGAGAGACGGGGAAAAGGAAAAGCGGAAAACTATTCGACGGTATATTAAGATTTATGTGGGTACACTACAAACAAAGAGCTCAGAAGATCTTCAACTAACAACTATAAATTGGTCGTAGGCGGAGAAATAGAACAACCATAGAAAATGACGCTTAATGAATCATGATTTGTGAGAAGATCTTCATCCAACTTCCGTGAAAATAGCACAACCGTAAGGGCATGTACAATGGTCTTATCATCGCAGTGCCACGTAGGATGATCGCTGAGTTGGAGGAGAGAGAACCGAAAAAAAGGTCTGTCTTCTCTTAACTAAGAGATCATCTCTTAGCACAATTTCTCTCACCACAATTTTAGGGATATCTGGTTATTAAAGATAAGGCTAAAAATAACCCATCGTACATCATGTTTTGTTGTCATATCTAAACTACGTGTCAGAAACTACGTGTCAGGTTAATGATAAGACTGTGTTATAAACCATTGTACATGCCCTAATGTAACAAATTAGGATTAATGAGCCATGATACCTGTTCATCATAATCTCTCTAAAAACACACTCATAAACACGAAGCATCTAGATTCAAGACGAACATTAGATGATCTATGCACAAACTACGAGTACTAGTATAGTAAATCGGATTTGCTAATTCTCATGCGTCTGATTTTTTCTTATGTCTCAGTCACACATAAAAATGTGCATGAGTTGCACTTTTCTGAGAGAAATGTGCAATTGCACTTTTCTGCCAGAAAAGTGTAACTCGTTCTAGTTACACTTTTTTTTGAAATGTAGTTGCACTTTTCTGAGGTGATTGAGATTTAATAAATTATCAGTTATGTATCAGTCACCCACAAAATATACATAAATGTGCAATTGCACTTTTCTGTTAGAAAAATGCAACTCGTTCTATTTACACTTTTCTAAGGTGATTGAGACTTAAGAAATTCTCAGTCAACTGAAACATAGACAAACCCATAGTAAATTAAAGAAAAAAAAGAACCCAGCATCAGTAGCCCATCCAGTTAATGTTCTCGCTTGCTAAACCCCATGCTCACACTCTACACTTGCCTCGGCTGCTCGGCGGGGAGTAGAGTTCTTCCGCCGGCTTCCGTTTCGTCGGAATCCGTTGGGCTCCGTCTTCACATCATCACCAGCCTTGCCGTCGTCCTCAACCGGCTCGGAGCTTCGCTCCACCTGCCGACGCCGCCGCAACCTCTTTATTTCTCGGTTACTCTCAGCTGTTGTGCCCTTTGTGGGCACGATCAGTTTCACACCGTCTGCGACCTCCTCGACGATGGCGGTGTCAACCATTTTGTTGAGTTCATCGTCCTTGCGAGGCTTCCGAGGACTAGCACTCCTCTCGTGGGCGGCCGGACAGGCCTCCTCGCGGGTGCCGCCGCCGCAGTTGTTGTTCGCAGCTTCGCCTGATTTCTTGACCTTCCCTCTAGGCCTACCCATTCCAGAGGAGAGTGAAGAAAAAACAACTTGTCAAAGGGGCTTCGTGCTTGGTTTCGTCGATCACGTTCTGCAAAGTCGACCACAGAAACCAAGTCAAGAGACAACGGATTGATTGATTCGTATGCAATGGGTATCATTTTCTTAAAAAAATATGCAATGGGTAGGACTGAACAAAAAGAAGAAGAAGAACTGCACAAGAACAACAACATGGAGCCCTGAGGTAAGCACAACTCCAATATCGAGAACTCTATGAGATCCTAATTAAACACTCTACTAATGAATCAACGCACACGAACAGCAACGAGAGAAAAAGAAACAGGAACACGGATGAAGCTGACCTCTGCCTTATCGCGCTTGTGTGAATCTCACACGCTACGCTAGCTACCAGCTTATGTCGAGAAGTCCCCGGCTGCAAGCGCGCGGTGGTTCTGAAACGATCTATAGATCGTAGGCACTAGAGATCGGTCAGGAGGACAGAGAGCAGATGGTGCAGTGAATCTGTAGGCCGGTGGGCATTGAGGGAGATATCAGCGGCAGGTGCGGATTATAGCTAGCAGAGCTAGCTGCACTGTTATGATGAGTGAGGAAGAGGGGAGCTCCGTTTCATCGGAAAGGCAATCGGCAAAAGCTCGCGACAAAGGATCTCTCACTTTCATCACGGGCCCCGGCCGGAGCCGGCAAGAGAACGCGACGCTGGACACGCGGCCCACGCGCACTGCCCGCCTGGACCACGGTCCACGGGGCTAGGTAGCGGCCTGTGTGAGGAGCGCGAGGCCTGAGCAACCCGTTTCTGTGCGTTTGTTTTAGTCCCACATCGGTGGGCGAGGGAGGGGGGCGAGGCGGAGGAGCGTATAAGAAGAGGAGGTGGGCGTACGGGTGGAGGCATCTTTGCGCTTGGGGCAATGACGCAGCTTATGAGGTTATACCGAGGCGCGTCAATTGCTGGTTGAAAACTATTTCCAAACCCCCTCTTTGGCCCTCACGGGTCACTGAGAATTTCTGGAAGGGCTCCCTCTCCTTCGGTGGAGGGGAAGGCCCTACAATTCCCAATTCCAAACTTTTTTGCTCCTACGTTTGAAACTAGCAATGAGTTTTTTCGCAAAAATGTTGTCTGAGAACTTCATGTATTCACCGTTCAAAAATCAGTGTATGAGTACCATTTTTATCGCACGTTTTCACCAACTGGTGCCGTTTATGGGATACATAATGTCTGGTTAGTCGTAACAAATTTGACCCAAGTTCACTCACACATTATGAACTGTGCATCCAATTTTATTGAGCTGGAAAATATAGATGCCTCTTCTCTTAGACAAGACCACCGCTATTTCAGAACCGTCATGGCACGCCCTAGCCACATTTTTAGGACACCTCCTTTTTCTGCAAAATCGTAGCAAATTTAATCAAGTTTAACTCAAAAAATCTAAGCCAAAATGTACTGATGGCTACAATTTGATGGCCTCCCTTCGTCTACTCTCAAACCCAGGCTAGTTCAAGTAGATGTTCCATGGTGCTTAAAACAAAGGTCATGTCTAAATGAGATATTTGCTTTTGTCCCTTCGATTCTCCGATCAGACGGCTCCCATGACAGTCGTACTTCTTGGTTCCTCCGGATCAAAAATCACTGTCAGGGAATTTTTGGTTCCGCAAAGCAACCAATTTCTTATGTTGAGACTCCATCCCAAAATGTAAGAAGTGCATGATTTTATAACATCTTTAATTCGCGTCTTTTATCGATAATAATATCAAAGTGTATGGATTGAGCTTGTATAAATGACGTGTTTGGGTTTTGTCTAGAATACTTCATATGTATTTATACTCTATTTTTAGACAGTCAAAGTTGTGCGTTGTTGACCAGAAAAATTATCTATTTTCATACGAGAATTAAATAATTTTTGTGTTAATTGATAATAGTATAGTGATTACTATATATTTTACCATTTTGAGCACTTATCTTCTTGGGGCCTCTAGCGGTCGCCGTTTTTGCCTAGCCTATGAGCCGCCCGCCACCACAATGTATCCCTCTTAGCGAGTCCTAGTGTCGACTAGCCCGTTGTTGGTCTCAGCATGGGCCGGCCCACTCATAACCTTTTTGGTTCTTTTTCTTTTTTAGCTTGTTTTTTGTCTTATTGTTTCTTTTCTATCATTTATTTTTTACTCCTTTTTTCTTCTGTTTTTTTGGGGGTAATATGTGGATACTTTTTTGTTTTTACTGTTTCATTTTTTATTTTCCCCCATAATACATGAATAGAATTTTCCCGAAACTAACCAATAATCATTGATTTGAAGTTGTAAAATATTTCTTTCGGTCCTGAAAATATTTTTTCTGAATACCTGACCATTTTTTACGCATAAATATTTTTTGCTAACTCGTGAACATGTTTTTTAATCCACATTTTTTTAAACCCATGCACATTTAAAAAATACTTGAACATTTGTTTTCCAAACTCGTGAAAAATTTTGTGAAACAACATGAATTTTCTTTAATAGCATGAACATTTTATGTAAAGTGTGTGGACATTTTTAGAATAGCATGAACATTTTATTTAATGTAAGTGAAATTTTTATATAACATTATGACCATTATTTTTTAAAATAGCACGGACATTTTATTTAGAGTGCGTAAACACATTTTAATAACTTCAACATTTTTAATACCCGTTCAACTTTTTTTTTTTGAATAAATTGTGATCATATTTTAAATAAACGATAAACTAAAAGTATTTTTCGACATATAAGTTTTGAAAATAATCCAAAAATAGAGAATAAAAGGAAAAATAAAAATGTGAAAAATAAATCGAAGAAAAATAACATGCGCGTTGGTCGCTGGACGCTAATTTTAGTAGATGCGTGTATGTCACGTGATGGGCGAGACGCCCAGGCCCATGTATCATGAACGACTTGAGTGAATCGACCGCTCACTAGAAGCGATGCATCGGGGTCCCGGTCGACCCTGGCAACAAACAAACTAACTAACATCCCCTAAAAAAGCTAACTAACACTCCTACTAATACTCCGCCTGAGTAGCAGTCTAGGCTCAATTAAACCCTTCCAAGTGAGAACTACCTCCTTCCTTTTCAAGGGAGATTGATCTAGGTATCTAGTTGTTGCTCGGCGCAACGGAGCACCAGCCGTTGGTTGACAACGTTGAATGAGAACGATGAGAACTAACGGTCTTCCTTTCAAGTGACAAGATTGATCAGATATCTAGGTCATTGCTCGGCACGATGAATCACCAACTGCCAGCCAACACTTGCAGCCCGATGGGCCATACAAGTTAAGAACTCAGTTACATGCCTGGTGTAGCTCGTGGCCCGATCTTCACGGATAGACGTGGGGAGAGCGATGAACACGAAGATCCAAAAGGGGGAAAACACAAAGATACACGGGAGACCGTCTCGGATCGCAACCACAAGAAGTACTTACCCTTGGAGTTCATTTTCCCTCACCGCTAGGAACAACCGGACCAATAGAATCCCGAATAGAGACCGTGAGGTAGAATCTTCGGAAGAGATTGGTGAGTGAACGGTAGAATCACAAACACGAGAGACCCGAAGGTAGAATCATGCTCATGAGAGACCATACACAAAGAGGGGCCTTGTACATCACCTAGATGAATCTAGTGTGGCCATGAGTTCCACAAAGGGAAAGTAGGAGCAAAGCTCAAAAGTCTATTCTTAGACTGCCCTAGAAAGGAAAGAGGGGAGTGCTATTTATAGGCGTAGTACAAAACGAGTCCAGGATACGGGAGACCGGCCTGGGGGCCGGCCTAGGCCGGCGGGCACACGAGGGGGACCGGCCTGGGCGCCGTCCTAGGCCGGCTGGGAGGCCGGCGGGCGCAGGTGGGGGACCGGCCTGGAGGCCGACCTAGGCCGACCTAGGCCGGCTGGGAGGCCGGCGGGCATTGGTGGGTGGCCGGCTGGGAGGCCGGCTGGCTCTGGTGGGTGGCCGGCCTGGGGACCGGCCCAGGCCGGGATGGAGGCCGGCTACCTCTGGCATGCGGCCGGCCTGGGAGCCCGGCCTAGGCCGGGCTGGGGGCCGGCCAGCCTGCTTCCCTCCTTCTTCACCTTCTCCTTCACCATCTTCTTGGGCCTTCTCTTGGTCATCTTTTCCATCATTGTCGTGGGGTTGTCACGGCAAGTTCTTCCTCAGGGAAGATGAGTTCTGGGGCCATTGGTGATTGAAGTACGTGGGAACGGTTAATCTCGCCGGGGAACAAGGATTTACCCAGGTTCGGCCCCTCTGATCAGAGGTAAAGACCTACTTCCTGCTTCTATGTTATTGCTCTTGATTAGATCTCGATTACAAGGACCCGGCTCCTACAATTCAGGAGCCGGCGACTTCTCTCTGGTGGCTAGGGTTTCTCTAACTTGATTGGACTTGTCTCTACTGGTTGAAGCTTATCGATCTAAGGTCCAGGACCCTGCTTATAAAGGCTGTCGGGTCCCTGGACTTACAGGCTATACCGAGTCACACTAGAACACGGAGTCCTACTCTTCGTCTTGGTCTTCCAAGTTAGACTCCGGGTTGTACTTGGACTCCTTCTCGACGGGTCCTTTCTCCATCATGGGCCTTGACCGGCTTATCTCCAGCCCAGCCCATGCGACTTGACGCGTGACTCGGCCTTGGCCTTCTTGGTCTTGGCGGGTCTACTTTCCGGGTCCATGGGCCTACCTATAAAGTATCCCCCCATCAGTAGCCCCCGAATTTATCTTGGGTGCAGCTTGGCGGCTCCTTCTGACTTGCTGGTTCGACTCCTTGGGTCGACTCCTTCCACTTGAGCCACAGGCTCCAAAGTCGCTTGCTGCTAGCTCCAAGATGAATTCCTGCATAAAGACATAAGACATATAAAAGATGAGTCTATCCTCATTCCTTGTTCAAGTCATCACCCTTGCCCTTGCACATGCTGGCCGGGTTTGTTGTGACTCTTGCGAACAAGGACTAGATAACTTTGACTTTCACTGCCACAGGACTCGCCATTCTGGGACAAGCCGGCTTCTTCCATTTCTGCGACTTTCACTTTTCTCTGTTATGTCCTTCCTGTCTGTTAACCACTGAACCGCTAACAGTGAAACGTTATCCACAGTTTACTGTGGACCTGCACTGTAACTCTCTAGGGTTTTACCCTCTTTATAAATACCGAAGGGTTAGGTCTTAAACCTCACTTGCCCCCCTCAGCTCAAAATCTCTTCTTTCTCTTCGCGCCCATCTCTTCCCGCGCCCAGCACACACCGCCTGCACGCCATGGCTCCCAAGCGCGCAAAGAACGCACCCAAGGCCAAGGCATCCTCGTCGAGCAGGACGGTGGACATCGCCGCCGCGGCCGCCGCCGCCGCAAAATCCTCCTCCAAGCGATCGATTTCCGCCGATTGGGGTGGATCTACGGTCACGGCGGAACAATTGAAGACTCACAGGCTCTCAGGTTTGATTCCTTCCAGCGCTCAAGCTCGGGCCCCAGGGGATGAAACCGTTCCCTCTCCCGCTAAGGGTGAGGTGGTCGTTTTCGTGGAGCATCTCTTCCGCGGATTTTCTCCCCCCGGTGATCTCTTCTTCCGCCAACTCCTTGAATTCTATGAGCTGCGGATTCATGATCTGGCTCCTAATTCCATTCTCACTCTTTCCAATTTTGTGACCTTGTGTGAGGATTACCTCCAAATCAAGCCCGATCTCAATCTCTGGCTTGAACTCTTCTACTGCAACCCTCAGCCCGAGACTTCTGGGGGCCCTCTTCTTCAATGTGGCGCCGTCGCTCTTCAACGGCGCCTCAACTCTGTCTTTCCTAAACCAGTCTTTCCCAATCGCATAAAAAACTGGCAAAAAACCTTCTTCTACTGCAAGGACACCTCCCCTGCAAATGAACCAAAACTTCCCTTGTTCTCTGAGGACCGCCTTCGGGCGACTCCTCTTATGAAAGCTAGGTGCCCCGAGGCCGCCCGGCCAAGAGTCGAGTCTCTGATCACTCGAATCCGAGCCCTCTTGTCCCATAATCTGGAAAACATGGATCTGGTCCGCTGCTGGACCACTTGGAGAATCCAGCCTCTGAGTCCTAGGACTCGGCTGATATGCTCATATACTAGATGTGCTGGTGATGACCTCCGAGTTACGGAGCAGCTGTCTGATGGACCCGAACTTGGTCGACTTATCAAAAAGTTGACTGGGAAACCGGTGAAGGACCAAGCCTATTTTGGGCTCCAGCCATTTTGCTCCACCAACCCAGCTCCTGATGTAAGTGTCATTCTCTACTTTATTTCTACCTTGACCTCACTTGTACTGCTTACTGACTTACTTTTGTTGACTCTGTTACAGCTCACCGACTCCTTCTGGAAGCCGGCCTCTGGAGCTGGTACTAAAAACAAGGCTGAAGATGAGGCTGAGGCTGAGGCTGAAGAGGAGATTCCTGCCACAGATCAAGCTACTGTGGCAGAAGGCACTGATGATGCTGATGAGGAGTCCTCCCAGGGGGCTCCCGTTGAAGATGATGCCGCCGATGAGGAGTCCTCGCCAGAGGCTCCAACCGAAAATGTTGATGGAGAGGAGTCCTCTGAGGAGGCTCCCATTGTGGAGGAAATTGACGACGACGAGTCCTCTCCAGAGGCTCCCGTTACTAGACAAGCTGATACTACCTCTGCTGCTGCTCAGCCATCACCATCCGAGGAGTCCTCAGCTAGGAGTCACTCCTCTTCTTCCCCAGCCTCAAACAATAATGGATCTCGAGAGGCTGTTCCCAAGGTACCACTCTCACGAGTCCTTGGGTCCTCTCGCTCTCCTACTAAGCCTGAAGAACACATGCAGAGTGTTATCGCCGCCAGGAAGAGGAAGCTGCGCTCCGATGGGCCTGCAGATGCTCCTGAGCCTCTACCAGTCTCGCACCAGCGGAAATCGGCTTCTCCTCCCCACAAGGACGACTCTTATCACTCCGGCATGTCAATGCCTTCTTCAGACTCTCAGGCCTCCTTGGACCTGGAGACCAATGTTGGGTAAGATTCCTTTGTTTCTGTACTTGCATTCAAATGACTTCTGCTTTTTCCCTTTTCACTAATTCTGGTGCTGACTTCTATCTTTGTATATTTCAGGGCTCGGCCTTGTGCTAAAGTGACCAAGCTCCCAGGCATGGCTGATGTTACCTCTGGGCGTGGACCTGTCCCCCCTTCGGCCTCTGAAACGACCAGCACGAGGACAGGTCCTTCCATTGCTGCATCAGCTGGTGCAACCACGACTCCTACCATTCCCGAGTCCCCTTCAAGGACTCGGGTGGCGACTCCAACAATAGTCCAGCCCAGCTCTGGTGCTGCGATTCCTGATACTACGCCTCAAAGTCATCCGGCTCCTGTAAAGCCGACTCCTACAGCTTCTCCAACTATCAAGGTCAAATCATCTACTGACTACAGCCGGCTTCGGGTGGCAGATAACATGTCATTTTCCGAAGCCTATGCTGAAGCAGTTGACTTGAACGATCAGTCTGCTAGGCTAAAGGATGATGAGCAAGCGGCTCTTAGATCTCTCCTCATGGTTCATGAAGTAAGTCCTTTGACTTCACCTTATACACTTTTCTGGCATCATCCTATCTCAGTAGCCCCCAAGCACCTGTCTGTGGTGACTTGTGACTAGGATAGGTGCTTTGATTTGAAACTGAACTCAGCTGCTATATAGAAAAAATTTGCACACTGTAGCCCCCAAGCACTGAGTCCTTAGCTCTACTAGGACTCGGGGCTACCAATTTACTGTCTGTCGGGTCCTTAGACCAAAACTTTTGCACGAGTAGCCCCCAAGCGCCGAGTTGTCAGCCTGCGACGACTTGGAGCTACCAACATATGTAATTTACTGATATCTTACTTGAAGAAAAATTTCTGTTCTGCGAGTAGCCCCCAAGCGCCAAGTTGCTAACTTGTGGTGACTTGGAGCTTATGACTTGTCGACTAGGACTCCTGCCTGCTTGCTGTTTATGAAAAAATTGACTCCTGAGTAGCCCCCAAGCGCCAAGTTGTTAACTTGTGACGACTTGGAGCTCATGAGTTACTCAACTTGACTTGTGAAGCTTAATTGTGCTTTATGACTTGTGATTGCAGTGCATTGTCTCCAAGATGAAGAGAGACATGAAAGAGCTTGAGGACCAGGCCGCTGCTAGTGCCAGGTCTGCCATCGCCGAAAAAGAACACTCCCTTCAGCTTGAGAAGGATCTGAAAGCCTTGGCTGCTCAACTGGAGCAGGTAAAGAAAGAGTCGGCTGATGCCAAAAAGATTGCTCAGAAGGCACACAATGACCTAAAGGCTGTGTTCGACACTTGCAAAAAGGGCATTGGGGCCATGTGCCAACACATATTTGGTGAGTTTATGACTTTTGCTTGCTTCCTTTTGCACCTTTCTGAATTGCTTTTGGACTGACGATGACTCCTTGATTTCCTTTCTGCAGGGGCCGACTCCCCTAAACTGAAGCTACCCACCAGCAAGCAACTATCTGAGATGCTTGATCACTGTCATGGGCTACAAGAGGGAGCCCGTGCAGTGGTTAAATATCTGAACCATAAGGGGAAGTGCCCCAAGGAACCTGAACGTCTGGTGGACGAGCTGTCCAGGGCACCAGGCTATATGCGTCTGTGGAAACAATCTTCAATGAGGAGAGCCTCCATCAGGATCTTGGCTTTAGCCCACAGCTACTATCCAACTGTCATAGAGCCAGCGATGCTTACAATGGGGAAGCCTGAGCAACATGAGGATGGCAAACCTTTTACTCAGGACGACTTCAAGGCCGAAGAAAAATTGGTGCGGCCATATGCTTGCGAGATTGCCAATAAGATGGACCCTGAGGTATGGGTTCATCACTATGATTTGGAGAACAAAAGAGTCGCTCCAGAAACTCCTGAGATAGTAAACTTTGGCCGCCCATCACAGGACCTAGCTGGTGTATTCTCTTCTTCTACCGGTCCGAGTTCATCGTCACCGGCGGCTCCTGCTCCTAGTGCCGAGCCCACTCTGAAGACTCCTGCTGCGCCCACCCCTTCTAGAGCTGTCTCTGGAGACACTCAAAAACAGGCAGAGCTTGCCAAGCATATGAAGAGTCCCAGGGGTACTGGCTTTCAAACGAAGAGAGTCGCCACCAAGCCTCCATTGAAGCCGGCTCCTCCTTCTGCTGCTCAAGCACAAGACAAATCTCCTGTGAAGAAGGGCTCCTCGATTCCTGCTGTTCAAACAAAGGACAAGTCTCCTGCTAAGAAGGACTCCCCGACTCTGGCTAAGGAGTCAGCTCCTGTTAAGGACAATTCTCTAGATGACTCTAGTTTGTAATGATGTACTTCTGATGGTTTTAAACTATGTAGCTTGTTAGCTACTTTGGGTTGTAATGATGCACTACTGGTGCTTTAAACTATTGAGCTTGTTAGCTATTTTGAATTTGTGCCAATCGGCTTGGTTCTTATAACCCGTCTAGTTTTTCACTGATGAATAAGTAGGCCCTGCATGACTTCTCTTACAGCTTGTGCTGACAGGTTCTTAACTCATATGTTCCTTAGGATCCATAAGAGGATCCATAAGAGAGAGAAACAAGTCATGCCTGTAGATAGATCATATTGTGCAGGATGCATCTGACTTACCAGCGAGAAAACTAGGAAAATTTGGCTACTGTGCCGGGTCCAAGAGTTTAAGCTTAACTTTTTTCACTGAAAAGCAAGCCCCCAAGAACCTGATGATCAAAATTTAAAGAACAAAGCGCACTCACTGGGTGACTCGACTAAAGGACTCATGTTCACAAAAGCCGGCTTTATTTCATTTGATCATAACAATTCGATTACATCTAGGCATGGCTCACTGGGCTCTTTGCCTTGCATCTCATAAAACTATTACAACTTAAGTATAATATGGACGTAACTGAGCTATGTTCCAAGGCCTCTTTGCCTCTGCATAAGGATCTAGTGTATGAGCTGTATCAGCTCCTTTGCCTACACTTGCCGGCTCTCGCACATCCATTAGATAGTACGACCCGTTGTTCAGATTCTTGCTTATGACGAACGGTCCTTCCCATGGTGGAGATAACTTGTTCATCCCTTCCTTATTCTGGACTAGAAGAAGCACTAAGTCACCCTCCTGAAAAGTCCGGGTCTTGATTCTGCGTGCGTGATATCGCCGCAAATCTTGCTGATACACTGCTGATCTCTCAAGGGCTAACTCCCTTGCTTCCTCGAGTGCGTCCACCGAGTCCTGGCGGGCGAGTTCGTTTTCTGTCTCAACGTAATTGGCGACTCGTGGCGAGTCATGCAACAAGTCGCTTGGCAGGACGGCTTCTGCTCCATACACCATGAAGAAAGGTGTGAAGCCAGTGGATCTATTGGGAGTCGTTCTGATACTCCAAAGTACTGCTGGTAACTCCTCAACCCAACATCCGGCGGCTCTTAGCAAAGGGACTCAGAGCCGAGGCTTAATTCCCTTCAGCAACTCCTGATTTGCCCTCTCTGCTTGTCCATTGGACTGTGGGTGTGCCACTGAGGCTAGGTCGAGTCTGATGTTGTTCTCACCACAAAACTTGGCCATCTCTCCAACTGATAAGTTGGTACCATTGTCTGTAATGATGCTGTGAGGATACCCAAAACGTGTTGCTATCTTTTTGAAGAATCGCACTGCTGATGCACCGTCGACTCTGCTGACGGGTTCCACTTCCACCCACTTAGTAAACTTGTCAACTGCCACTAGCAGATGGGTCTTCTGACAAGGCGACTTTGAGAAAGGACCAACCATGTCAAGCCCCCAAACTGCAAATGGCCAAGTGATAGGGATGGTTCTGAGTTCTTGGGCTGGCACGTGGTCTTGCCTTGCGTACCTTTGACATCCATCACAGACTCGAACTATCTTCTCTGCATCCAAATGTGCTGTTAACCAAAAGAACCCGTGTCTGAAAGCTTTTGACACCAAGGATCTAGTGGATGCATGATGACCACAATCACCTGCATGAATCTCTTGCAATATTTGCTTGCCCTACTCTGGAGACACACATCTCTGGTAGACTCCAGTGACGCTCCTTCTGTACAACTCGCCATCACTGACTGTGTAGGACTTGCATCGCCTGATGAGTTGCTTTCGCTTGACTTCATCCTTTGGGAGGTCACCCCACAGGAGATATGCTAGGTAGGGCTCTGTCCACGTTGGGATTGCTCGTGTTGCTGCTACCAACACCGACTCTGGGTCTGGAAAGGCTAACTCCTCCTCTGAGGGTAATTTGACTGAAGGATTATGGAGTTCATCCAAGAACACATTTGGTGGTACTTTCTCCCGACGAGAGCCGAGTCGTGATAACGCATCAGCAGCCTCGTTCTTGCGCCTATCAATATGCTCCACTTGATAACTAGAAAAGAACCCGGCTATTTGTTCGACTGCTCTTCTATAAGCCGCCATATTTGCGTCCTTCGAATCCCAAGTTCCAGATACTTGCTGAGCTACGAGATCCGAGTCTCCAAAGCACCTGATACGCTTGATGTTCATCTCCTTGGCCAAACGTAGGCCATGTAGCAAAGCCTCATATTCTGCCATGTTGTTTGTACAATCAAAATGCAACTGAAGGACGTATGCTAACTTATCTCCCTTAGGCGATGTTAACACCACGCCGGCTCCTGAGCCCTCTAACTGTCTGGACCCGTCGAAGTGCATTGTCCAATACTTGGTGCAGGGGGTATTTGGTGAAGATGTAAAATCTGTCCAATCATTGACAAAATCAACCAAAGCTTGAGATTTGATCGCTGTCCTAGGCTCATATGTGATATGATAAGGACCCAACTCAATTGCCCACTTGGCGACTCGCCCTGTTGCCTCTCTGTTGCGTATAATATCTGCCAGCGGTGCTGAACTCACCACCTTAATTGGATGCTCTTGGAAATAATGCTTGAGTTTTCTACTTGCGAGAAAGACTCCATAGACCAACTTCTGCCACTGTGGGTACCTTTGCTTTGACTCTGTGAGGACTTCACTGATGTAGTAGACAGGTCTCTGTACTGGATACTCCTTTCCTTCCTCTGCAAGCTCCACTACTACTACTGCACTGACAACTCTCTCGTTGGCAGCTACATATAATAGCATGGGCTCCTTATCTGTAGGAGCTGCAAGCACTGGAGCTGTTGACAAAGTTTTCTTCAACTCCTCAAAAGCACGGTCGGCTTCTTCATCCCATAGGAACTTATCTGACTTCTTCAGGAGTCGGTAGAGAGGACCCGCCTTCTCCCCGAGTCTTGAAATAAATCTGCTTAGAGCTGCCACACATCCAGTGAGCTTTTGAATGTCCTTCAGACAAGTCGGCTTCTGCAAGTTATGGATAGCCTTGATTTTCTCTAGATTTGCCTCAATGCCTCTCTCTGAAACAATGAAGCCTAGGAGTTTGCCCGCAGGGACTCCAAAAACACACTTGGTCGGGTTGAGCTTCATCTTGTACTTGCGTAGGTTCTCAAAGGTTTCTGTCAGGTCTGCTATCAGAGAGTCGGCCTTCTGAGACTTGACCACTACATCATCCACATAAGCATGGATATTCCTCCCAATCTGTTGCTTGAAACAATTCTGAATACATCTCTGATATGTAGCTCCTGCGTTCTCAAAGGGCATTGTTGTGTAGCAAAATGCTCCAAAGGGCGTAATAAAAGACGTCTTCAGCTCATCCTCTACGTTGAGTCTGATCTGGTGGTACCCTGAATATGCATCCAAGAAACAAAGTAACTCTGACCCCGCTGTGGAGTCAATGATCTGGTCTATACGGGGTAATGCGAACGGGTCCTTAGGGCAATGCTTGTTTAGGCCCGTGAAGTCGATGCACATACGCAACTCTCCTGTTTTCTTTGGTACTAACACTGGATTGGCCACCCACTATGGGTGAAAGACCTCCTTGATGAACTCGGCTGCGAGGAGCCGAGCCACCTCTTCTCCTATGGCTTTCCTCCTGTCATCATGAAACTTGCGCAGACCCTGCTTAACTGGTCTTGCATTAGGATTAACATGTAAGCTGTGCTCGGCGAGTTCTCTCGGGACTCCTGGCATGTCAGATGGCTTCCATGCAAAAACATCCCGATTCTCACGGATGAACTCGACGAGCGCGCTTTCCTATTTATCAGAGAGGTGTGCCCCAATGGTGAACTGCTTGGAAGAATCACCAGGGGTAAAGTCAACTTGCTTTGTGTCATGAGCTGACTTGAATTTCATCTTCTCCTCTGTGGCCGGCTTCTTAAGGACCGAGTTGTCCTCCGGGTCCACGTTTGCCTTGTAAAACTTCAGCTCCTCTTGAGCACAAGCTGTCTCAGCCATAGCTGCATCACCTAACTCACACTCCAATGCCATCTATCTGCTGCCATTAACTGTAATGACTCCTGCTGGACCTGGCATCTTGAGCTTCAAGTAAACATAGCATGGTCTGGCCATAAACTTAAAGTATGCTGGTCGACCAAAAAGAGCATGATATGGACTCTTAAGATCCACTACCTCAAAAGGCATAATCTCTGAACGAAAATTCTCCACTGTGCCAAAAGCAACCTCAAGATAAATCTTACCAATGGGTTTGGCCGACTTCCCTGGTACTATCCCATGGAACACTGTCTCTGTTGGAATTAGCTGTCTATCTTGCAGCTGCATCCTCTTGAATGTGTCATAATATAAGATGTTGATACTACTTCCACCATCCATAAGCACTTTGTTCAATGTATAGCCCCCAACTTGAGGTGCCACCACCAAGGCTAGCTGCCCTGGGTCGTCGACTCTTGGTGGATGATCTGCCCGACTCCACGTGATGGTTTGCTCTGACCACCTGAGCCACTGTGGAAGGGCCGGCTCTACTGCATTAACAGCTCTAACCTTTAACTTCTTGGAACGTTTGGACGTGCTTGTTGTGAAGACATGGTAACTGCCACGACTCGGGTTCTGTGGCCGAGTTGTGACATAATATTGCCCATTGCCATCATGGAGCTGCTTCGGGTTCTGCTGGAACCCGCCCTGCTGGTTACCTCCCCCTTGAGGTTGGTTTGGATTATTGCCAGCTCCTCCGCCGTTATTGCCGGGTCCTCCGGCTCCATTGTTTCCTCTATACCCATTGTTGTTACCTCTGTTTCCTGGCCCTTGGAACCCGGCACGCTGCAAATCTACGCACTGTCCCAAGGTATGACCACATCTGCCGTTCTTGGCGTGTTTAGGGCATGGAATCCTCAAGACCTCCTCTGTGCTTGGAGTACGGCCTTGGTATCCATTAGAATTATTGTCCTTGCGTCTGACCCCAGTATTTGTGTTAGCCACTAGGTCAGAGTTATCTCCATACGGCCGCTTGCCACCACCTTGATTCTGGTTCTGACTCTGACCGTTGCCACCTTGTCCTTTAGTCCCTTCCTCCTGATCCTTTGTTTTGTCTGTGGCAGCGTGCTTATTAGCACCTGCCATGATCTCACCAATCGTAAGGGGAATACCTTGATTCAGGCTCTCCTTCATACGACCTAGCTTCCAACTCAAGGGATTGTAGCTGTAATTTCTCTCCATCGCCATTAACACTGAAACCGGTGGGAGTCCTTGTGAGGAGTTAATGATCTCTGAGACCCGCTTCATCCAGTGCCTTGCCGACTCGCCCTTCCTCTGGACACACCGCTCCAGGTCCTCGATGGTGCTGAGCTTTTTGCATGTGCCCTGGAAGTTCTGAATAAAAGCCGCCTTCAATTGCTCCCAAGAGTTGATTGACCTAGGAGGCAAGTTGCGCATCCAAACCTTGGCTGCTCCCTCCATCATAAGATACATGAACTTGGCACACAAATTACCTGTGGCATTGCGAATACTCATCGCCATCTCGTATGTACCCAACCAAGAGGTCGGGTCCATGTTGGGCTCATAATTTGGAACCTTGCGCGGCTCCTTGAAACTGCTGGGGAAGGACTCGGACCTGATGGCATCAGACAGGCACTCTGGTCCTGTTAACGCTGGGGAAGCACCAGGAGAAGTCACCTCCTCGTGCACCCGGGTTGGCTGAGGCGGGTTGGCTGCACCCACTAACGCTCTGTCCCTCTCTGCCTCCCGAGCTCTTGCTGCTTCTCTTTCTCGTCGTTGCCTTGCTTCATCAACCACTAGCTGAGCTCGTGAAGTAGTTGGTATGTTTGCACGATTCCTCTCTTGTTCACGACGCCTTGCACTTGTAGAGTTGGCCGGATTGGACTCGCCGTGCCGACTCCTCGTACCTGAGTTAAAGGGTGTTGAATGTAGTCTACTTGCATCTAGAAAAGTTGGATACAAAGCTTGCTGAGTCAAAGTTGTCTTCAGTAGCTCGATAGCCTCACGAGTCTCCTGTCCTGCTGGTCCCTCTGGTACCACAATATTCTCCAATCTCAGAGTCGCCGCGTGAACGTTGTCCATAGGATTAGAGTAATGTCCCTCTGGAGTATGAAATCTGTTAGGCTGAGACCCTAAGCCACCAGATGCTCCTCCTCCGACTCCTCCTTCAGGCGGTGGTCCGTTGGTACGGCTGCCTCCCGGTCCTTCTGGGGGTGGTGGTGGTGGTGGTGGTGCTCCTGTTCCTCCTCCTGCGGCGCCTCCTGCTGCCGCTGAGCCTCCTAGTCCGGCTCCTCTGTCTGGACCATTAGGTGTGATGAATAGATTGGTTGGATTGATGTGGACTCCATCATGCAAGCGACTTCTGGCTCTGCGGTGTTGAATTGAAGTAAGCTCCTCGCGGCGCCTCCGCACGACTTGAGCGTCATCTTGGACTCGGGCCCGCTCTTCGGCCAGTCTACGGTTTGCTTCTGTGATATCAGCTAGTTGCCTCTCCAACGCAGTACGAGCATTGACTAATTCAGCCGCCCTCTCTGCGGCATTATTTGCATTAATTTCCTTCGTCAATAGAGCCGGATCAAACTGATTTCCAGTGTTTCCAGACATGTAGACTCCCACAACACGGGCGCGTACTGGCGACTCGTCATAATCCTCTTCCTCTATTCCATACCCAAGCCGATCTTCAAACAAGGGTAAGATAGACTCTGAATCTGCATCGTAATCTGAATCTGACTCTTGCAGCATCTCTGGTTTCTCAGCTTGGGGTTCCTCAGACTCGGCGATGATGCCGACTTCTGAAGTTCCGACCGACTCCTCGCCATCGGACTCGACGATAACAGTTGGCTCTGACACAGATTCCGCCGAGTTCGCGCGAAGACCCGACGTGCAAACCATCCCGACGAACACGTTGATTCCTCCAAAGACAAGCTGGTAGCCCTCGTCGACTTCGTTCATCTCCGAAGTCCAGCCTGAGTCATCGATCTCGGTCTCTCCATGTTCATCAGTGTAGACCCGCCCGATGGCGAGTTTCTCCATAGCCCGACGAGCAGCTCCAACGATCTCAACTCCTTTCGTCTCCATAGGCCCCACGGTGGGCGCCAACTGTCGTGGGGTTGTCACGGCAAGTTCTTCCTCAGGGAAGATGAGTTCTGGGGCCATTGGTGATTGAAGTACGTGGGAATGGTTAATCTCGCCGGGGAACAAGGATTTACCCAGGTTCGGCCCCTCTGATCAGAGGTAAAGACCTACTTCCTGCTTCTATGTTATTGCTCTTGATTAGATCTCGATTACAAGGACCCGGCTCCTACAATTCAGGAGCCGGCGACTTCTCTCTGGTGGCTAGGGTTTCTCTAACTTGATTGGACTTGTCTCTACTGGTTGAAGCTTATCGATCTAAGGTCCAGGACCCTGCTTATAAAGGCTGCCGGGTCCCTGGACTTACAGGCTATACCGAGTCACACTAGAACACGGAGTCCTACTCTTCGTCTTGGTCTTCCAAGTTAGACTCCGGGTTGTACTTGGACTCCTTCTCGACGGGTCCTTTCTCCATCATGGGCCTTGACCGGCTTGTCTCCAGCCCAGCCCATGCGACTTGACGCGTGACTCGGCCTTGGCCTTCTTGGTCTTGGCGGGTCTACTTTCCGGGTCCATGGGCCTACCTATAAAGTATCCCCCCATCAATCATCTTGGACCTCCTCTTGCTCATCTTTTCCACTCCATTGTAGGTCGTCATCAAGGTGGATCCTGAGTATGCACAAGGTACTGGCATGAAGTAGCAAACCATTCAAATGGGTGTCGAGATCACACATTGAGAGGAGCGAGGTCACCTTTTCATGGAGAGCCTTGACTCTTGACCTTGTCATTGGGCCACTTGGTGTGTTGGCCATGGTGTTGTCCATATGTGGGGCTACATCATCTCCCCCCCTTCGGAAAGAGTCATCCTCGACTCGTCATCATCTTGAACACTTGGATATCCGTGGAAAGGGGATAGGTCGGCGACGTTGAACGTGTCATGCACCAAGTACTTGGATGTTGGGATGTCCATCTTGTAAGCATTGTCATTGATGCGCTTGAGCACTTTGAAAGGCCCGTCACCGCGAGGAGAAATCTTGGATTTTCTTTCATCCGGGAAGCGGTCCTTGCGTAGGTGTAGCTACACAAGATCTCCCTCTTCGAATATCATGGGTTTCTTCAACTTGTTGATCTTGGCGGCTTGGCGCTTGGTGTGCTCCTCTAGAGTAGCTCGAGTGGACTCATGTAGTGTCTTCATGTAGTCGGCTCTTTTGTCGAAGTCCAAGTCGGTGCGCTCGTGGAGAGGAAGTGGGAGGATGTCTAGGGCGGTGTTGGGGTTGAACCCATAGACAACCTCGAACGGACTTCGCTTGGTCGCCTGGTGCGATGCACGGTTGTACGCGAACTCGGCGTGCGGGATGCATTCCTCCCAACCTTTGAGGTTTGGCTTGATTAGTGCGCGGAGGAGAGTTGATAAGCTTCGATTCACCACCTCGGTTTGGCCATCGGTTTGTGGGTGGTAAGCGGTGGAGAAGATGAGCTTGACTCCTAGCTTGGCCATCAATGCCTTCCAAAAGTAGCTTGTGAACTTGGCGTCTCGGTCGGAAACAATGGTCTTCGGCACTCCATGTAGACGAACGATTTCCCTAAAGAACTTGTGAAGCATCGTTGGTCTTGTTGCAAGGGATGAAATGTGCCATTTTAGAGAAACGATCAACCACAACAAATATGGAATCTTTGCCATTTTTAGTTCGTGGTAGCCCTAACACAAAGTCCATGCTAATGTCGGTCCATGGAGCATATGGAATGGGAAGTGGAATATAAAGGCCATGAGGGTTGGACGTAGACTTAGCTTGGAGACATGTTGGGCATCGAAGCACAAGGCGTTCCACGTCCCGCTTCATTCGTGGCCAATAGTAATGTGTTGAAAGCATTGCATAGGTCTTGTCTCGTCCGAAATGTCCCGTGAGGCCGCCTCCATGTGATTCCTTCAAAAGCAACAATCGAAGCGAAGACTCGGGGATGCAAAGTTTGTTAGCTTTAAAGAAGAAACCCTTGTGCAAATAGAAATCATTGAAACCTTTGTCACATGAGCACTTTGCAAAAATAGGACCAAAAGTAGGGTCGGAAGCATAGAGATCTTTAATCTCATCAAGGCCTAGAACATTGATTTCAAGCTTGGCAAGTAAAATCATCTTGCGGGAAAGAGCATCCGCGACTATATTGTCCTTGCCTTTCTTGTATTTCACGACATAGGGAAAAGACTCAATGAATTCCACCCATTTTGCATGTCTTTTGTTCAAATTGGCTTGGGTTTTCAAATATTTTAAAGATTCGTGATCGGAATGGATAACAAACTCTTTTGGCCAAAGGTAGTGGTGCCAAACTTCCAAAAAACACGGACTAAGGCATATAGTTCCTTGTCGTAGATTGGGTAGTTTAGGTGAGCACCATCTAGTTTCTCGCTATAGTAGGCTACGGGACGTCCACATTGCATGAGGACACCGCCGATGCCAAGGCCACTAGCATCACATTCAAGTTCAAAAGTTTTCGAGAAATCCGGCAAAGCAAGTAAAGGAGCTTCGTTCAATCTCTTCTTGAGTTCATTGAAAGCCGATTCTTGAGCATTGCCCCAAATGAAGGGTACATTCTTTTTGGTAAGCTCATTCAAAGGGCAAGCAATTGTGCTAAAATCTTTCACAAATCGACGGTAAAACCCAAACAAGCCAAGGGCGCTACGAAGTTGAGCAAGATTAGTTGGCGGTGGCCAATTGGTGATTGCCTCAATCTTAGAGGTGTCAACTTCAATCCCTTTGGAAGAAACCACATAACCCAAAAACACAAGCTTGTCGGTGCAAAAGGTGCATTTCTTGAGGTTGGCAAAGAGAGAAGCGTTACGAAGGGCCAACAAAACTTGTTTCACATGGTCGACATGTTCATGCAAGGATTTTCTATAAACAAGGATGTCATCAAAGTAGACAACCACAAACTTGCCAATGAAAGTGCGTAAGACGTGATTCATAAGATGCATAAATGTTGAAGGAGCATTGGAAATACCAAAGGGCATGACAAGCCACTCATAAAGACCAAGTTTTGTTTTGAAAGCCGTTTTCCATTCATCTCCTTCATGCATACGGATTTGGTGATAGCCACTTTTCAAATCGATTTTGGAGAAAATAGTGGCACCACTAAGCTCATCTAACATGTCATCAAGGCGGGGTATGGGATGTCGGTATCTCACCGTGATATTGTTGATGGGACGACAATCCATGCACATGCGCAATGTGTCGTCTTGCTTGGGCACGAGGATTACCGGAACGGCGCACAGACTCAAGCTTTCACGAACATGTCCCTTGGCGAGGAGTTCTTGAATTTGGTGCTCAATCTCTTTTGTCTCCTCAGGGTTGGTGCGGTATGGCGCTCTATTGGGAAGAGGGGCACCGGGAAGGAGGTCGATGCGATGCTCAATCCCACGTAGAGGAGGAAGTCCGGGAGGAAGCTCATCCGGAAAGACGTCATCAAATTCCTGCAAAAGAGACATCATTGAAGGAGGAACATGGGTTAGGTCGTTAGTGTCTTTCCCATCTCCTTTGCATAAGAGCACAAAGTGGAGAATGGATGGGTTTGCTCTCACTTCCCTCATCTCACTTTTGGTGGCTAACAAAACTACTCCATGGGTAACCCTCTTCATTTTTCCACTCATATTGGGCTTGTGGCTCTCGCTCGCGTGAAGGTGGTTCTCTCTCTCACCACTCATCTCACAAGAAGATTGTGCTTGTTGAGTCCTCGCGACGGTCTTAGCGTTGTCGGCAATAACTTGACTTGGTGTCATGGGGCGGAGAACGAAGGTCTTGTTGTGCCTCTTGAAGCTATATTGATTTGTACGTCCATCATGCATGGCACCCCTGTTGAATTTCCATGGTCGTCCAAGAAGGAGATGGCACACCGTCATGGGAGCAACGTCACACTCCACCGTATCCTCATATGGGCCAATCTTGAAAGATACCTTGACTTGTTGATGAGTCTTGACACTCCCGGCGTTGCTTAGCCATTGTACATGATATGGATGGGATGCTTGGTGCGATGTAAGTTGAGTTTGTCGCACATTTCTTCGCTTGCTAGGTTGTGGCAATTCCCACCATCGATGATGACCTTGATGGACTTTCTCATGATGCCGGCTCTTGTTTGGAACAAATTGCATCTTTGGTCTTCATGTTCATGCATGTTGGTGGTCAAGACCCTTGTGACCACAAGTGATGGAAGGGTGTCGCCGTCGCAATATTGGGTATCTTGTTCTTCATCCTCATGGTGTAGTGTAGCTACTTGAACCATTGCTTCATATTCATCCTCACTCATGGAGTCCCATCCGCCATTATCATTGGCTATCATGACTCTCTTGTTGATGCACTCAAATGACTTGTGTCCTTGGCCACCACACTTGAAGCATGTGATGTCACTAGACTTACCCGTGGAAGCTTGAGATGATTGCATGGACGGTGCCAGTTTCTTGAAGATAGAAGTCGAAGGTCGACTAGAAGCGCTTGAAGGTCTTGCGGTAGATCTTGAGTTAGCTTGTGGAGCTTGTGTAGGTGACGGTTGATTGGGTATTGTAGACTTGCCGGCGAAGTAGGCCTAGGTCTTTTGATACTTGATGTCATCCGCTACTTGGCGCTCCGCCTTGGTGGCTTGGTGTACTAGCTCCACGAGGGAAGTGTAAGGTTGGAACTCGACGATCCTCTTGATGGGGTAGTTGAGGCCGTTCATGAAGCGCGCCATTGTTTGCTCTTCGGATTCTTCTACACTTGCACGCATCATGGATGTTTCCATTTCTTTGAAGTTCTAGTCGACAGACTTGATGCCTTGCTTGAGTTCTTGTAGTTTCTTGAATAGGTCGCGTGTATAGTTCATTGGGACAAAGCGTGCTCGCGTTTCTCGCTTCATGTCTTCCCAAGAATCAATAGGCGCCTCATCGTTCTCTTCATGAATTATTTGTATTTGTTCCCACCAAAGGAGCGCGTAGTCCTCGAACTCAAGTGATGCCATCGCTATCATCTTTTCTTCGGGGTAGTTGTGAAGTCGGAAGATCTTGTCCACCTTGAGGGCCCAAGAGAGGTACGCTTCGGGGTCATTTGTGCCGAAGAACTTGGGCATGTTGAATTTGAGCTTCCAAAACCTCTCTTCCGCATTGAAGTATGGGCGGTGGTGTTGCGCATTGTCAGGACTAAGTTCACGATAAGCATGGTTGTGGTGGATGTGAGCTTCCCGTCTTTGGCTTTCCAATTCCTCATCATGATGACGTCTTTGGCGCTCAAGTTCCGCTTGATCCACAACGTGGTTCGAGTTGGCGTGCTCGACATGTTGGTGCGGATTTCTTTGCGCATGATGATCTTGGCGTTCCTCCACATGGCGCTCTTGACAGCCATTGTAGCGCCCCGACCCCAGAACTATACAGTGGAACATTGTGTAACCGGTCATGCTACACAACCGAGGGTTATTGGGTTTACCAATCCCAGGCCAAAACTCATTGGCAGGCGTGCTCGGAATACATCATCGGCACACAACACCTCGATCATGCCATAAGCTCACACATCGCTTCCATGTATAGTAAAGAGACCGAGACTTGTGGAACAAACTGGCACATCATAGACTCTACGACACAAAACTCATATAGCAACTCATATATGAGAAAGATACAAATATTACACATCAAAAGGTCACAGACCATCAATTCAACAAGCGGAAGCGAAGTAGTGTTGTCTAGCACAACAAGATCCAAATATAGGGCCTAAGAGGCCTACACATAAATAAACCCAGCCAGCTTGCTCCACGGTCCCAAGCTGCCACCTGGGAACCCCAGACCACTAGTCGATGTCCACGTAGAACCCACCTAGCTGCTCGGTGTCGTCCTCCTCTGAAATACAAATATAAATGCAACAAGAGAGACTGAGTACGATGTACTCGCAAGTTTAGTAGGGCGATATAGGCCCAATGACTGACGGAGGCTCTAAAGCTAAATAATGTAGCTATTTTGCATAAAGCTAGATTTTCATTTCAAAGAGATAAAAAGACACAAGGCATCGTCTATTCAGAATATTTTTATAAAGGGGATAAGAGGATAACATTTCATCTTCGGTTCTCGGCGAACCTACTTGTAGCCAAACCAACTCATCTCCACCAAGGCACCCCCTCGAATCACCCTCGAGGAAATGAACCTTTATCACTCGTTGATTATGCAACTTTTAGCTGCCATATCAATTAGGTTAATGTTCTTTATGGTCTTATCGTCTATTCCCAAGTTGTCCATAACCGCGAACACGGCTTTTCGAAAAGATTAAACCCTACAGGGATGTACTAATTTACCCATTGGTACCGTCCGGCTCACCTAATTGGCCCTCTTCCTGGGAAGGCCGGCGAGCGGGCGCGGTTAGACCTTTACAATGCATGAGGCTTACTCAAGGATCATCAGTGTGCGGAAGGACATGTTCAGCGCTCCCAGCGCCCTGCCCCGCGGCCACATCCTAAACACCACCATCATCCTCATTTCTTTTCCACCCACACACTCACGCGCAAATGGAAATAGCAAACTAGAGGACCCTTGACAAGCCCCTCACAAATTATTCGGTCAGTAAGGCGCCCATACACCCACCAATGGCAGCACGCTCGTCTTGGTTCAAGAGGTAAAGAACTCGCACCTAGGGGCTAAAGTGAGGCAAAACACCATCCCCGATGGCAACTCACCCAAGCCGTCTTAGCATTTTACTTAAGCATCCCAATTATCCACCATGCCCGAATCATTCCATCAACATCAATAATTACGGAATTCAATAACGGACATAACTAGTAGTTCAACTAAGCATTTCTAAGCATGGCTAAGCATATAACCAACAATTATATTTGTATCCGGCCAACACATCAACACTAGGGCTCATAGGTAGGGATACATGTGATTGGCTCGGGGAAAAACATGCCATCATAGGAGTCTCTATATTTTGATCAAAAAAGACATTTGAATCGCATGCAATATTATGGTGGATAAAATAAGTTGATAAAAACATAGGATGCTAGATGCCAAGAAGGTTAGGTTATCTCTTGCCTTGCTGCCGGGGCGTGTAGTACGGCTCGTCGGGGTAGATAGGGGAACCCTCGACTCCGGAATCTATCGATACCCAAAATAAATACAAAGCACCAATAAATCACAAGAACACAAGGTGCAATGCTCAATCACATGATGGCATGTCAAACTTATGCAAGACCTTAGCATTTAGATTATTTAACAAATTAGATGGAGTTCCAAATAATTAGTGCAATTATTTGGACGCAACTCCATATTTATCTTAGTGACCACAATCTTGATCAATTATTAAGATATTAGAGAAGTGGCTCAAATGTGCATGAATATGACATGATTTGGTTAGGGTTTGTCATTCCGATCATTTTGGTACCTCATTTGTAATTTTTGGAGCACCGATGAATAAATAACAAATTAATTAAATAATTGAATTTAATTCACTTAAACATATTATGAATAACATCAAATAAAGATTTGTGATCATGATGTGATAAGTGTATGGTTTGATAGCATTTGACATGTTGATCACATTGATATTTTATTCATAATTTTTGTATAAATATTTATCGGAATATGATTTTTCCCAATTAGGTCTCATTTTTACCCTTTTGGAATTCATATATAATCAGCAAGATTAGAATTCCAAAAGACTGTTACTATGATTCTATCACATAGGGTTTGTTTTGCTGAACATTTTGAAATTTGATTCGTCGAATTTGAGGCATTTTTCAATTAGTTATGAATTGTTTTACATTTACTTCAGCTCTAAAAAGAAAAAGGCAAAAAAAACCAGTGAGGCCGGCCTCCGAACCGGCCAGGCCGGGCTCAAGGCCGGGGGGCAGCCCGAAGAGGCCGGCCTTGTGGCCGGCCCAGGCTGGGTGCCAGGCCGGGGCACTGCCCGAACTGGCCGGCCTCCGGTCGGCCCAAGGCCGGGGTGAAGGCTGGGCGTCCACGCGCGAGTGAGCGGCAAGGCACGGTGGCCGGCGACGGAAATCGACAGCGCATCGCGGCGGGAGAGGAAAAGGGGGCGCGGGAAGGAAGGGAGAAGACGCGGGCCTCACCAGCAATCGTTTGGGAGGGGTCGGCGATGGCGGGGAATTGACGGGGACGCCGGAATTCGGCCGGCGGAGCGATACCGAGGCAGAGAAGGGGCGAGGACGCGGCCGTCGGCTGCGGGCCTCCTCGGCTCGATTCGGCCGGTGGGGAGGGAGAGGGGAGCGCGGCCGACCTCGCCGTGGTCTTGGATCCGGGGGGGGGGGGGGGGAGTCGGGACGATGGTGATGAGCTCGACACAGGGGCGGCGGTGGAGAAGCTCGGGAGAGGGGAGAGTTGCCTCGATCCAGAAAAACATGGGAGGAACAGAGGGAGGGGAGTGAAGGGAGCAGGTAGCATCATCGAGGGGGCACTGGTATCCTCCAGGGTCACGGCGTCGTGCGGCACAGGCGGGGCGACCGGGCGGCATGGGCGGCACCACTATGGCGCTAGTGGGGAAGAAAGACTTTCGCGATAACCCCCTGGCTCCAGGATTTGTAATTGCAAAAAGGTCCCCAGCAATTTTGGTGATTTTAAAGGGGCCTTTAGACAATTTTATAAAATGTGGAAAAATTCACATAGGCTCCATTTAAGCCTTTAAACCTCCACAAAAACTTGGGAAGCAAAATAAAATGTTTTGGTCATGATTTGTTCACAGGGTTTAAATGAAGGCATTTTGAGATCTTCCAAAATTCCATTATTTGAAGTATTTAAACATCTCCAAAAATAATCAAAATATTCAAGGAGGCTCATACTATAATAATGAAGCACCCCATGTTTTTATTTTGAATTTTGGGGAAGTTTAACTTGGTTCCAAAAATATAAATTGAATTGAATCCAAATTGATCTCTCAATTTTATTTAGTTGCTTGTTAAGAATTTGGCCTTTGGCAATTATTTAGAAAAATATATCCTTGAATTTCCTGAACAATTTGGAGACTCAAGAATAATTGGTTTTACCAAATTGAGTATTGTATTTGGTTTGGAAAATTTGGAAGGGTTTTACTTCCCTAGTTTTTTTTTTAATTTTCCAAGTGTTGCTTTATTTTAGATTAGAAATTTATAAAGGAAAATTTGGCCCATATTTTAGGGTACTAATCTGGGGCTGTTACAGCCATTTTGGTTGTGTGCCGGATGGTGTCGCCTATCACGGGGCCGCGGTGGAGACCATGCTCGATGTTGTCGATGTTGAGAGGCGGCATCCGCATGGTTGTTTGGAGATGGTTCTCGAGCATGACGTCCTTGTGAAGCGGCGTCTTCATTGCGTCGAGGAGAGGGATCGCGAGCTTGGCGATGTGGAGGTGGGTCGAATTCCTCGCGTCGTTGGTGACGATCATGATGTTGTGGACGTGGTATGATATCATGATTGTGAGCGTGGCGGCTTCGATGTGAAGAACCACCACTATGACTATGGCGCCTTCTCCTTGTTCCATTTCCCTAGACATGGTGGCAACAAAAGAGTCTCGTGTATATGGTGGTTAGTGAAGATCAAATCCGACCGTCTCTTACCTTCAAAGATAGTATTGAGCCTTGTGGTCCTTGGTGGGTGAGAAGTCACGTCGCAAGGGTAAAGCGTGTTGCAAGAAGCGATCCAAGAGCAAATCACCAACACACACACTTATGAGGAGCTCGGTAGGGAAGGTGGTAAAGAAAATGGAACAAACAACGAAAAGGATATTGTTAAAGGTAGAAGATAACCACAATGATCCAAAATGAAAAGAACCAACCACACAAACCGACAAAGGAACACACACGTGGAGATGAAAGTGGGTGATGCGACTACAGGGGTGAGCCAAGAGGGCCTAACGAAGACTATGCTCGTGTCGCAACACCACTCGAAGGACAACTAGCTCTATTGCTTTGAAGGGCACCCGATTTGCACAAATGCGCACACACTCTTTCTCAACACTCTTGATCGTTCGGAGCTTGCAAGACTAAGATTGTAGGACCTCGACTCGTTTTTTTATGGATTTTTTGCACGAGCCGAGACTACTAGACGATGGTAATGTTCACAACAAGACATGCACTCACTCAGTGTCGCACTTGTACAATGCCCGCAATTGACGGGAGCTAGCTCTTATAGGATTAGATCGCGAAGAGGATGGGGTTTTGTCGCAAGTTATACCTTCAAAGTCGATGATGAACTTGAGCTTGCGGATGAGGTGGTGTAGGTGACTCCGATGCGATTGCGTAGTAGATGTTGCAAGCTTCGCGTGGTGTCGAAAATCAACGCAATCGGAGAAACCACGAAGGAAAAATGCCCAAAACAACAAATGGAAAATGGAGGGAAGAAGCAGAGAAACCGGCCTGGGGGCCAGCCTGGGCCGGGCTGGAGGCCGGCCGCGTCTGCCGGGGGTCCGGCCTGGGCCGGGCTGGAGGCCGGCCTGTCGTGACGAACTCGAAAATGAGCAAATCCGCAAATCCTTCAAATCCTTCAATTTTTGGGCAAAATTGGCTAAAAGTGACGCAATAGAAAGGTGGAAGGGGTCCTTAGGTGATAGATCCGTGGATCAAAACTGCCAAAAATGCACCCAAACGATAGATCGGTGTGGATTTTCGAAATTGGGCAAGAAGAAGAAAAAAAATTGGTGGAAAAGTGGCAAATCAACGGTCTAATCCGTGGCAACCAAAGCTTCTGATACCATATGGTGTATCTCGTGGCCCGATCTTCATGGATAGACGTGGGGAGAGCGATGAACACAAAGATCCAAAAGGGGAAAAACACAAAGATACACGGGAGACCGTCTCGGATCGCAACAAGGACTTACCCTTGGAGTTCCTTTTCCCTCACCGGTAGGAGCAACCAGACCAATAGAATCCCGAAGAGAGACCGTGAGGTAAATCTTCGAGAGAGATTGGTGAGCGAATGGTAGAATCACAAACACGATAGACCCGAAGGTAGAATCATGCTCATGAGAGACCGTACACAAAGAGGGGCCTTGTACATCACCTAGATGAATCTAGTGTGGCCATGAGTTCCAAAAAGGGAAAGTAGGAGCAAATCTCAAAAGTCTATTCTTAGTTTGCCCTAGAAAGGAAAGAGGGGAGTGCTATTTATAGGCGTAGTACAAAATGAGTGCAGGATGTGGGAGACCGGCCTGGGGGCCGATCTAGGCCGGCTGGAAGGCTGGCGGGCGCAGGAGGGGAACCGACCTGGGGGCCGGCCTAGGCCGGCTGGGAGGCCGGCGGGCGCAGGTGGGGGACCGGCCTGGGAGGCTGGCCTAGGCCGGCTGGGAGGCCGGCGGGCACTGGTGGGTGGCCGGCCTGGAGGCCGGCTGGCTCTGGTGGGTGGCCGGCCTGGTGGCCGTCCTAGGCCGGGCTGGAGGCTGCTGCCTCTGGCATGCAGCCGGCCTGGGAGCCGGCCTAGGCCGGGCTGGGGGCCGGCCAGCCTGCTTCCCTCCTTCTTCATCTTCTCCTTCACCATCTTCTTGGGCCTTCTCTTGGTCATCTTCTCCATCATCTTGGACCTCCTCTTGCTCATCTTTTCCACTCCATTGTAGGTCGTCATCAAGGTGGATCCTGAGTATGCACAAGGTACTGGCATGAAGTAGCAAACCATTCAAAGGGGTGTCGAGATCACACATCGAGAGGAGCGAGGTCACCTTTTCATGGAGAGCCTTGACTCTTGACCTTGTCATTGGGCCACTTGGTGTGTTGGCCATGGTGTTGTCCATATGTGGGGCTACATCAATGCCTCGTTCTCATTCGTTGGTAGCTGGGTACAAGTAAGACAATGTTTCTTTTTTATCATGCTCCGCTGCAATTCTCAGTCGTAACACCCGCGCATTCAACAAGGTGCAGCATGAACGAACTAAATTAAACAACTCTGCCCTTGGGGGCCTAGCGTTGAAAGGGCAAGTTGAGTGAAAAAATTGGGGCTAGAGTGAATCTAAATAAATACAAATTTTACTAAACTTTTATACTTCTCTAAATCTTATTTTTAGCATGTTATATTATTACGATTATATTTTTCCATTTGTTCGCATAGTTTAAACACATAACTAGTAATAATACTACATATTAATTGGCATGCTTTTTATTTGTACTGAAAATCATTGAAATGTACTAAATTGTCATTCTATCCTCGAACATGTTTTTCTATGATGCATAATATATACAATTTTATAGGTATTTATGGTAACGGTGAGTAAAGAGTACAATCTAACAAGTATCTCAGTATTGCTTTCTAGTGTATGATTAAGTAAGAATATTTATAAAATACCTGTAGAGTATAAACTGATCCAATGACACGACTTTTTCGTGGTCAAAATTATATAGCAAGTAAAAATTTAACGAAGTGTGCATGTTGTGTGCTTGATATTGAATCAACATTACTTACAGTAATCACTGACAAAAATAAAGTAGTGTGGATTTTAATATAGTTGCATATATAAATTTAATTATTTGATATGTTCTTATGCAACGTGATTGTTATTATCTTATCTGGAGTACACAAGTCTACCGGCATTTTATGAAATAAAAATCTGTTGCACGGATTAAACGTGGACATCTAGTTACGTGGATTTCTGTAAAACTTGTTGGGCTTCCACCGAGAAAGAGAATACAATGCTAACTAAACTTGTTTTCATCAATCACATTGGTTTTTTTTTTACGTACCAAGAGGCCATGGTACAATTTCTTGGTTTGGCAAAGTAACATGTGTCTTATGTTAAGAAGCGCATGATTTTATACCATCCTTAATTCACGTCTTTCACCACTAATAATATCGAAGTGTGTGAATTGAGCTTGTATAGATGACGTACTTGAATTTTTTCTTATAGCATAATTTGTTCCATAAGCATTTATACTATTTTATGGTGGATAATATAATGGGGAATACTATATATTTTATCATTTTGGGCCTTCGCTTCTCGGGCCCCTGAGTGTTCGCCCTTTTTGCCCGGCCTATGAGCTGGCCGCCACCACAACATATTGCACTCTAATACCCTCATAGTTTCTTCTTGTTGTTTATTGTTATATTGTTTCTTTTTTTTTTCTCTTTCTCTCTTCTATTTTTAGGGGTAATACGAGATGGATACTTTTTTTATTGTTTCATTTTTTGTTTTCTTTGTTTACTTATATTATTTCCCCATAATGCATGAATAGTTCGTTTCCCGAATCTAACCCGTGAACACTGATTTCAACTCGTAAATATTTTCAAGACCTGAGAATATTTCATCTGAATAAGTGACCATTTTTGGACTCGTTGATATTTTTTTCTTCTGAATCCATGCACATTTTTTCAAACCCATAATTAAAAAAATTGAACATTTTTCCTAACTCATGAACATTTTTAAAGTACGTGAACATTTTTGTAAAATAGCGTGAACTTTTTTTAATAGCATGATATTTTTATAAAGTACATAGACAATTTTTAAATAGGATTAACATTTTATTTAAAGTAAGTGAACATTTTTATAAAACAACATGAATTTTTTTATAAATAGCATGGACATTTTATTTAGAGTGCGTGAACACATTTTAGTAAGTTCAACATATTTAATACCCGTTCAACATTTTTTGATTAAATTATGATCATCTTTTAAATACACGATGAACAAATTAATAGAATACATGATAAACTAAAAACATATTTCCACATATAATTTCCAAAAACATATCCAGAAATAGAGCCAAAAAAGGAAAATGTGAAAAAAAATTGGAAGAAAAAACAAATGCCTTCATGCGCTGCGCGCTCAGTCATCGGCTTGTTGCTGAGCCATAATTTTAGCAGACGTGTGCATCTCGCACGAAGGGCCAGGCTTTCACGCCCATGTAGTATCAACAACCTGAGGGAGGCGCGCAACCACTATATCTCGCTTATTGCAAGTTGTATTTCCGACTCACTTACAAGCTTTCCATCGGTGGGCCAGCCCATGTTATTTTGGCAGCTGGTGGGCCGAAACAAGCCGAGACCAAATCTGCGTACGCATCTATAAACGTTATTCCTGACACTTGGGTGGCGCGCATGCTGTTTCGGCCCACCGTCGGCCGAAAGGAGTGTTTCGGCCGGTAGTCGGTTGAAACGGTGGGTCCGGTCTGTTCTCTATTGTTGTGTCAGATCACATGCAGGTCGGCCCACCAGCTGCCGAAAGTAGTGTTTCGGCCCGCAGTCGGCCGAAAGGAGTGTTTCGTCCCGTAGTTGGCCGACGGTGTATTATTTTTAAAAATAATTCATTTTGTGTATTATATTTTGAATTCTCGTAAAAAAAAATATTTAAAAAAAAACTCCTTCGTTTGGATGTTCCTCGCGCAAGTACAATTACACGTAAGCATGCAGACTTGCGCCTCAGCGTACATACTACCTCCGTTCCTGAAAACAAGGCGTATAAGTTTTTGCTGAAGTCAAATAAAGTGAAGTTTGACCAAGTGTATAGAGAAAATTATCAACAATTATAACATTCTATAGATATATAATGAAAGTATATTTAATGACGTATCTAATAAGACCGATTTGACATGGTGGAGGTTGATAGTTTTTTTTAAATATTTGGTCAAACTTCACATGGTTTGACTTTGTATAAAACTTACACGCCTTCTTTTACGGAACTAGAAAAGTGGCCCGCGCACATGCGCGGGCAACATCTTTTTTTCTTTTCTAAATCACATATTATGCAATATTGAATGGTTCTCAGAATACACAGTATGTAATCTATTTTGCCCTTGCCCATTTAATAGGTTGGCTTATTTCCAGAATATTGAACATATCGTGACCATATTATGCAATCATGACCATCTTCTCTGTGTTTATTATGATTCAGATATTATGTTTGGTATGGCCTAATAAGCATACACGTAAACTTTTCCGTATCATTATATTTATCTTACGAATGTTAACCAACTTTGCAAATATATTCAATTTGACACATGCATCCTAAAATTAATTATGAAATGTATTGGCATTTAAATTAATCATATCATATCCTCAAAATATATTCAATTTGCACTTTCACTATTATAATTTTGTAAATTAATATAGTTTAAATTTGGCATGTTGTCTTACTTATTCATATTTGATGCATTAAGCCTTTACTTATTATTTTCCGGGTTGTAATTGATTGAATTCTTTTATGATCAGTTCCATCAAGCTATCCAGGTTTGTATCATATTTTGTGTTTGTAGCATGTAGCTTCGAAATTTTATTTGAAAAAGTGGTAGGGGATGCTAAATGGCACACGTACATACATTTCTAACCCTTTTCCTATCAATACATTAAAGATGTCATCTCAGTTCTCAAGTAGTTATAAATAGCCTTCTTGTTCGAAAGCAAAATAAATAAATTAAACATGAAGACATAACATATGTCATTCTAGTTCATATAAATTTCACGATCAGTGCCTAAAATATAGTTGGTACATATAGTAATCATGATCTATGACTACAAGAATGGATATAAAAACCCTTGAAGCTTGAATACATCACATGGCTTTGGCATTGTTTATTGTCTATTATACAACCACCGATAATTACACAATCAATAATTTGTAATATCATAGTAATTACCAGTTTGAAGCATTGTAGCAAAAGGTATATTTTCGACGTACCCTTCGAAAATCCATTTGTGCACCGTATATTATTCACCTCATTGTTATCTTTGCAGAATCATAGTTGACAGTGGTCAACGTGTGACTCTTGATAATGTTCCGTACATATTTATTTACTCCAGCAAAAGGACTTCAGTCGTGTGCACCACTGAAGATCACTCCAGGCTTGTTTCCTTGGCTAGTACTTGCTTTGCTGGTTCATCAGGGTTAGAAGTTCATGAGGTCTACACAAAAACATAGTTATTAATGTTAATTGTTTATTAGGGATAATCCACATTTGTGGGAACTGTTTATCAATGTTTGTTCTACTCTCTAAGATACTACTATTTGTAAGTAAGAGTCCAGGAAATCTGATTCTTCTTCGCCAACTTCCTGCACTATTTGTCTCAAAAGGAAATAGATTTTCATACATCTGTTCGATAATCAGAATATTGCACAATGCATACTTTGAAGATATTATTTACATCGCTGAAGTCCGTTTTAAATTCTAGCTTAAAGTTTTTCACCAATTTGTTCCCATGTAATGCCATGGTATCCAATCATAACAGTGCTTATAATTTCATTACTCTATAAATTATTTACACCCCAAAGCCTGAAAATCTTTGCCTTGACTGTGATCCATGTCTCCCTTCTTCTAGTCAAAGCAATGAGACATGTAGATTCCTTATATGTTTCTGCTTAAAAAATAGACATATTAATAAATAGAGTAAGAAGTTGGTGGCATGCAAATGATTTAATTACGCCAAGTAGTAACAGAGGTACGTTGAACCGATTGGAAGTGTTTGAAGTATCATTGATTGATTGCATCGATTTGATAAATAATTAATCAATTAACAACTGATGTATTACTGCAACATTAGTTAGAAGTAATTGAAGCATCAACAATCCATTTAATATGCATCAACGATCCATTTAATATGCATCAACCTGATAAACAATGAATATGGATAAACTATTTGATTTTAGTAGATGGTAATTGCTAGATGTTTCGTTGGAGACGTGTCGAAAAGATTTGACGTTCGTGGTCGCTACATAAAGGATAAAGCTGATGTTGAAAAGTACTTCGAAATATGGTGACGTTTCGAGGATAGCCGACTAATTGATGTTCGAAGGGCACTTGCAATTTGGACAATATTTTTTACCACTTTGATTCAAAACCTTATGATCAAGATCATGATCCAATTAGATTGCGATCTGATTTGATTATTAAGAGGTTATACTGGGACGCAAAAAACACCATCATAAATTAATAAGTTTGAGTATGTCCGCCATACCTACTGAACCATGTCAACCATAAGTTATTACACCCAAGTTAAAAAGAACAATAAAAGTAAACGATTGGTACTTATAAACAACATCAACGTACATGCTGGTCTACAGACATAATTAACTTTCAAGCCTTGATCCGACACCTAACATTAAGATATTTTAGATTAATTCATGGCATCGTTTTATTATAGATTTTTTAGGATAGGTAGTTCTTTTTCTGTGTTTGTACATAATTTCTAGCTGTAAAAATTTCTATAAATATATGCAGTGTAGATACTCTTTCCAAAAAAAAAAGTCTGAACGCTTGTGATTGGAGTCTATCGTACTGCATATGAACCTTTTTCCACGTGTCCAGAGGATTAATGAAGGAATAATATAATAAAATAACATGTGTACATGCAAGGAACAGATAGACTTACCGAGAGAATCGATCAAACACCTGCCTACGCTGCAAGTTGCTGCTGACGTCTGTAGGCTGACCGGCAAGCCACCTGCGACTCTGCGAGTTGCCGGCAGGTACCTCCGGCCATGTTAGCTTGGAGTGTGTACTTGCCTTCAAGTAATATCTTGTTAATTAATTTTATCCAAGGGCAGTATACGGAGACAAATAAAACTGGGAGACGACCAGACAATCGAGAGGGCATACCAGCTGCACCTAGATGTCATGTGCCCGTGTCTGTGCTTTTGCGTGGTAGTTATGTACGGAGTACATCGCGCTGCGGCGTGCTTGCGTGCTGCACACATCGGGATGCATGCACAAGCAAAGAATCTGTAAATTCGATAGATCAGCATCATGTCCAGTCGATCGGAAGTCTCGGCGTCGGCCGTGTGCCCGCGAGCAATGCATGGATGTATTTTCCTTCTGTTTTGGCAAGGGATGTATCCATGTTTTCCTCCGTTGGGGCCTATAAGAATTCCAGGATCTTCTTTTACATGATAATAATGCAAAATAACCATCTACTGTCTTCAAGAGTAACGAATCTGACCTGATACCTGAGCACCGCATAGATTGGAATTCCAGCACGGATAATATATACAAGACTATTCGATCCCTTACACATGGCAATGCATCAGCTAGTGTCGTCCCAGCTTAGACGAATGATCCGACGTTGAGGATCGGCCATGTGGAGAAAAAAAAATGATCCAGAAGACGGCAACGAAACAACCGGCGATTAAGGCAGAAGAGTTCCCAGAAGACGGCACCGAGGCGATTCAGGCAGCAGTGTTCGGATTGGGAGAATTCTTCCTTTCCTTTGGCAATTTACTCTTGGGTTTCAGAGGTGGACGGTAGTTATCGATCGGCATCAAGGACGTCTCGATCGATCCTCCATGCGGCGGCCATGTCATGGAGAAAAAGGAAAATAGAAGAGAACGGTCAGGGGATATCCGATCCTATATGTGTTGTAATGGCAATGGTGGGTAATTTATTCACTTTTGTGTAATCTAATGGTTAAAGATGTTCAGTCTATCGAATCAACGGTCAGATGTTTCTGATTTTTGTGGGAATTTCTAACGGATTTCTCTTTTTTCTGGTGAGCCCATCATGTACCTTTAGTATATAATAGATGGAGGTAGTACTTACCTACGTAGATGGATGTAGGCATGCAATGATGCAAAGCGGATGCATACCGTCCTCCACACACGGCGGACCGTCCACCTACAAGCCACGTAGTTGTTGTTCCGCTGACGTTCTTTTTTCCAAGGATTTTTCTTTATTGCCTTTTTGTTTTGTCTTAGCTTTTACTTTCTTCATTTTTATTTCTTCCCTCATCTTTTCTTGTTTATTTTTCTTTTTACGTTCTTGTGCTTGTTTTCTTATTTCTTCTTTATTTTATTTTTTAAAAGAATATGAATATTTTACGCATAATACATGAAACCTTGCGAACAATTATTTTGGTTATATGAAATTTCTTCTCATATGTTTAATTTTTTGTAACCCCATGAACAATTATTCTAGAAATCTTTTTTCAAACATTGTTAATATTTTTAAATATGAAATGTGTTCACGGTTGAAAAATGTTCAGATTTTTGAAAATATTCGGATTTCAAAATGCTTGAATTCAAAAAAATGTTCAGATTTTGAAATATTCACTTTTACTAAATGTTCAGACTTGAAAATTTTCAGTTTTGAAAATTGTTCACATTTAAAAAATATTCACCGATATTTTTGTTTCACTATTATTTTCGGTTAACCGACATTTTGGTTCACTATTATATTTGTTCACCCTTTTTTCTTTTCTTTTTGGTTCACTAATAGTGTCGGAGAACTGTCCCAGGAACTGGGGGTGTCTCGAGAAGGATCGAGTAAGGGGCTGAACACGGAATCAAACAACCCTCAACGTGCTCCGGCGACGGTGCTCGTCAGACTCGCTGCGGGACAGCACTGCAGAGATGGAACGCACGGTCTTACCCAGGTTCAGGGCCCTCTTGTGGAGGTAAAACCCCTACGTCCTGCTTTTGTGTATTGCACTGCTTGGAGAGTTCACAGTACAAGGAGAGCTTGTCGAGCTCGAGGTGGCTAACAATGGCTACTAGCTATTCTTCAGATCTAGGGTTTGGGGCTCTGACCAACCAAAGATCGAACCCTTTGCTTGGGCGTGCTCCTCCTCCTTTTATAGGCGTCCTGGACCTCTTCTGCCCAAACATTTGGGCGGGAAGGGTACCACATGGCGACGAAGGAGGAGGCGCGGTGCACCGTAAAGGTGAAGTCCACCATAAAGGTAAAGCTCGTGGACGCGGTCCACGGCAGGGGAACGGCGTCACCAAAGCTGAAAAGGGGCACCGACCAGCTGGACGGTGGGCTGGCGCTTGCCGAGGTGGGAGGTGACCCACGGTGACGTCGTCCTTGGAGCGTAGCTGCAGACTGTTCCCTTATCACCAAAGAGGCAATACTCGTTGTCCGCTTTGCTTGGCTCCGCTTTGTTGACTGCTTTATACATGGAAACGGCAACTGCGGCGTCGTCATCGCGCGTAGGCACGCGCGTCACTCTGCACATGGCGCAGAGCCCATGTGCGCTCTGCCGCAGGGGCAGAGATGGCTTCACGAGGAAGGCGCTTCGCGAGGCGAAAAGCCTCGCCGAGCCCTTCAACTTGGTCCTTAGCAGAATTACGGGCGGCGTCGGAGACGCCTTGTCGAGGAGCGATCCCTCGCCAAGGGAGAGAATCCTTGGCGAGGAGAAAAACCCTTCGCGAGAGGAAAATCCTCGCGAAGCTCGCCAGGCTTGGAGAGCCTGGTCCTTAGCGAAAATCATCCAAAGAATCTTGTGGGCCCTGGCAGGCCGGCCCGTGGTACCCTGGTTTCCACTGTGCCGATAGTAGCCCCCGGGCCTGCGACGGGCACGCCGAGGCCCATGACGAAGGCGAAGCGTCGAGGGGCCAAAGATGCCTGACAGGGCCGCGACATGTGGCACGCAGCGGTTGCACCTGCGGCCACGACTTCCTCGGCTCCAACGGGCGATGTGGCGGGGCCCGCCACGACTCGGGAGCCGGTCAATAAAGCTTGGGTGCGCAGGCAGCGCCCGTCACCTCTCCCATTACTCCGCCGCCCTCTTCTCCAAAAACCTCTTCTTCCTCCCAGAGCTCGCCGATTCCGAGGTCTTCGTCTTCGAGTTTTTCTTCCGGCAGCCATGGCTCCCAAGAGGGCAACCGACGGCCAGAAGGGCAAGGCCGCGATGCAGACCGGCACGTCTGCGGTGGCGGTGCAGAGCGCCACGCCCCAGGGGACAATGCCGGAGTCCCTCGTTGGCGCGGCGGCGGTTTCCAGGGCGCGGCACCTGGTGGCCGCCAACACCCACGAGCTCGGCGCCACCAGCATAGCGCCCGGTGGCAGCAATGTCGGCCTGGGGTACTACCCCGTCTTCTTTCACACACTCTACGCCGGCCTTGTTCCCCCCTTCTCCAGCTTCCTCCTGGCGATCCTTGAAGCGTACCGGATCCAACTTCTTCACCTCCACCCCAACTCCGTGCTCATTCTCGCCATCTTTGCCTACCTCTGCGAGGCATATGTTGGTGTCCACCCCTCGGTGGCCCTCTTCCGCAGCTTCTACTCCCTCCGGAGCACCAAGTCGAACGAGCGGCTTGGATGTGTCTCCTTCCGCATCGCTGCCGCCAGAAGTGAGGAATACATTCCCATCGCATGGCAGGGCGAGAACGCCATCACCGAGGTGACGAAGAAGGTGGAGAAGTTCCGCGAGAAGTGGCTCTTCGTTCGCACCAAGTCGTCGAACCGCAACCTGGAGGCACCCGTGGCGCCGCCGAGGAAGTGGGCGCGTTGGGCGAGCGGTGACTTCGAGGGCCCTAAGCTCATGGCGGTATATGAGCGTATTCAGGTGCTCCGCGAGGCCGGGCTCACCGGCCGGATGGTGGCGAATGATTTCATTGCACGCCGCATTGCTCCTCTTCAATGGCATTCGGCGCCGATGTGGACCTATTCAGGCCCGGATGACAGGATGCGCCTCAGCCCCGATGATCTCTCCCGGAAGAGCTGAAGCAGATCATGAGGGCCCTCTTTGCCACGACGTCTATTTCGCCCCCAAGCAACGACGACGCCTTGCCGCTGTTCGTCTATGTGGATGAAAGCGTGCGCGAGGCCCGTAGGCTCCTACCCCTCTTTGACGAGTGGGGCATCAGACCCGCGAGGCTCGTCGGGTCCCGCCGCAACCCGTGGGCGGCGGAGCAGGAACAGGCGGGCGACATGCTGGAGCGAGACGAGGATGAAGAGTCCGGCGAGGATGAGGCTTCTCGAGGCGCCAACCCCTCTGGCGAGGAGGAAGCTTCCCGAGGTGCCAACCCCTCTGGCGAGGACGCGGGTTCAAGGAACGTGCCGCCCGGCGCGGACCTCCAGGAGATTTCCTCTAGCGGCGACGAGGACGCCTTCCGCGTGGTCCGTTCCCATCGCCCTACGGAGGAGGGCAGCAGCAGGAGAGGGCGTCACGAGCCCCGCACCAAGGCCCTCCACGACAAGGACGCTGGGGCCGCCTCAAGGGACGCTCCTCCCGAGGAGGCAGCGGTGCCTCCCGAAGAGGCCGGAGCGAGCGCCCTCCAGCCGCCCAGGGGGAAGAAAAGGGTGTGGAAAGCGGCCGACGAGTAAGTTTGGTCCTTTCTTTTCTTTCAGCATTTGCTTCAGCGAAACTCCTTCTGAGGGGTCTATGCTTTGCTTGTGTTTCTTCAGTGTACCCGCAGCGCCGAGGAAGCGGCGTCTCCGCAAGCTTGGGGAGATCGCCAGCGCCGCCGAGGAGGCGCCTGTGGCCGACGAGCCGCAGCAGGCGGCCGTCGAGCCGCGGCAAGCGGCTGACGAGCCGCGACAATCGGCCGACGAGCCGCAGCAAGCGGCTGTGGAGTCGCAGCAGGAGACAGTCCCTCCCGCGGGTGAGCACCGCGTGGAGGTGGTGGTGGTCGAGGAGGCGACGACGTCTCCATCTAGGGGAGCTTCTCCCCCCGTGGTTGAACACCGCGAGGAGGAGGTGATTGAGCTGGCGACGCCTCCGCCAACTCGGGCTGCTACTCCTCCTGCGGCCGAGCACCGTGAGGAAGAGGAAGCGGTTGACGAGGAGACCGTCCTCAAGCCGCCCCCAGAGACGGAGGAGGCTCCGACAAGAGTGGCGGACACGCCCGAGGCCGCGACGGGCGCGGCCACCGTTGAAGGGGCGGGGAGCGCCCCTGAAGAGCAAGAGGTGGTGGTGCCTCTGGAGCCCCCAAGCGGCGGGGCCGGGGGCGAGAGGACGCCCATCCCCCTGAGGGATCTCGACGCGGGCGGCGAGGAGGGCGCCCCCACGAGCCCCCAAGACGCGACGGGGGCCGCTACAAGCTCGGGGCAAGGTGCCCCGGGCGCCTCGACGAGCGTCGAGGCCTCTGCGCCCCACAACGACGCAGGGGCCCTGGCGCTGGGTGAGCCGCGCCCTCGCGCGGTTCGCCGCGACGTTGTCTTTCGCCAATCGCGGCAGGCGCTTGATGAGCTGGCGGCGCAGCTCGCCAAGGAAGATCTCGCCAGGGAGAAGGAGCGAGCGAGGCTTGCCGACGCCTGGGCCCTTCTCCACGAGCGGGTGGAAATGTGTCGCCGGCAGGACGCGGCGGCAAGGGCGGCGCGCGAAGAAGCGATGCGCTTCGCGAAGGAGACCCGCGACAGCGTCAAGCAGGAGGCGGCTGAGGTCATGGGCCAGCTGGACGCCGCCCGGGAGGCGCTGGAGACGGAGACCACCGCCAAGCACCAGGAGCTGGCGGCCGTAGAGGAGAAGTTCGCCACCGAGTCCGAGGCCATGAGGACCAGCTTGAAGGAGTTGCGCGAGCAACTGGATGCCCGCGAGGGGCAGCTAGCGCCTCGCGAGACCGAGCTGAAACGGCGCGAGGAAGAGCTCTCCCTCCAGGAGAACGAGCTGCATCAACGCGAGGAGCAAATCCAACTGCTCGAGGCGGCCCAGGCCATCCGCGAGGGGCAACTGCAAGAGCGCGAGAATTCGGTGGCCAGGAGCGAGGCCACCCGCAAGGAGCGCCACGACAAGGCCAACGCCGACCTTGCGGCAAAGCAAAAGCGGACCCAGGAGGAGGCCGACGCCAGGGTTGAGCGCATCCGCGAGAGCCTCGCCAACGACTACGACGCCAAGGCCAAGATGTAGGAGGAGCGCTTCACAACCAAGCGCACCGAGTTCCTGCACAAGATCGAAGGGCTCGAGAAGTCGGAGAGGGAGTTGACCTCTCACCTCCAGCGCGCCAAGGAGGCGCTGACTCGCACGGAGAAGGAGATCGCCGCCCTGAAGGCGGACCTGAGCGACCTCCAGCAGCAGGTGGGGCCGGCCGCGGACCGCGCAGAGCAAGCGCAAGATTCCGCGCGGCACAGCCGGGCCATGACGCGCCAGCGCCAGCTCATGCTCCACGAGTTGGTTCGCCGCGCGAACGCCATCGGGGACGACATGAGGATTGAGGTCCCCCACCTTCCCTCCGGAGGGATCGACGACGAGGCAGGACACACGCAATTCTTCGGGCAATTCCTCGGGGAGATTGAAAAGGTCGCGAAACGCTTCGACGAGCGCGTTGTGGTGGAGAGCCGCGATCTCCTCGTACTTGCCACCAGCCGCGTCTTCAGCAACCTTCTGAAGCTCTAGCCCTCGTTCAACCTCGAGGCTGTGATGGAGCCGGTCGAGATCCGCAGCAAGGCGGGGGAGGCCGCTGAGGTGCTCGCCAAGAAGTACGACTAGGTCTTGGTCGATGAAGACGAAGACGATGGCGAGGAAGGCGCCCTGGAGGCGGGGGCTGCCGCGGACGGAGCGGGCACCTCAGGAGGCGCGACGGCCTGAACTTCCTGTAGCTGGTCGTGCATGGGGCACATTATCGTGGTATTTTGGTTGTAAACTTTGTAAGAACTTGTTAAGTTATATTGGAGTGCGCCTGTAAACGTCCCTCGGGTGGCTTTTGTCTTTTCCCTTTCATGTCTTTTTCGCTCTACGTCTTAGGACCCTCTCTTGGCGCTACACCACCGCCGCTTCGGTATGTGAGAGTCAGGGCTCCACAAGGTCGGGGGGTGTGTGAGGCCTCAAGAGGTAAGAGCTCCTCGAAGCGCGATGCTTGGGGCTCCCCCTTGACATGCAAGCAGCCCATGAGGCGTGGGAGAGAGAAAAGAGACTCGAGGGGCAAAAAACCAGCAAGAGGAAGTTTAACCAAGTCTTTGTACTTAGCTTAGCGAGGCATTCTGCCTTGGAGAGGGTGTTGGTTCCCTGGCGAGATGTTTTTGCCTTGACGTTGCCTGAGGCTTGGAGAGCCTGTTTTCCTGCATTTGGAGAGATAGGCATACCCACAAGCAATAGATAGCTAGATAACTTGTGCTCGTAGGTTCCTTCATGTGTGTCTCATGAGGAGAACCAGCACCAAGGTTTTGGTGATCCTTGGTGAGTTGACGTGCGCGGGAGCTGACCCATGAGTTCAGAGCTCCTTGGGAGTTGACATGAGAGCTGACCCGCAAGTTCAGAGCTCGGATCCCTTGGGTTTTAGGTGCTGCCGGGATGCTCCCGTGGCATGGCACCCTGCTAGCCCCCGCTCGTGAGATACACAGGAGGGATCATACGAGCGAGAATAAATAGTAATAACAGCTTTGCCGAAGCCGCAAAATATGCTGGCGCGATGCGCAAGAGTTCAAATTGACCTGAAACATAGGTTCATTACACTGGCGTGGCCAGAAGCACAAAAAATCCGCCATGCTCTTGGCATGGGGTCCACATTCTGTGGCTGAGACTCTCGAGAGGCGTGCCCGAGGCAGACGCATGTAGAGAGAGCTCAGGGGGCCCCTATGCGGGGGTGGCTTTTAGCCTGCGTTCCACCATGACCGGCATGGGGATCCACCTCGCCAAGACATGGTGCCTGAAGAGGTTACCATGCCGAGGCTTGGTGGCTTGGGAGTCTTCTCGAACGGCCCGCGGCAACGTATAGTAGAGAGGGGAGCCCGAAGTTTTTTCCTCGTGGAGGATGATGGCGCGTGGTTCTTCCTTGATGCAAAAAGTTGCTCGCCGGTGGTGATCAGGGGTAAAACTTGCGCAGGTGCTGGATGTTCCGGGGGTTGGCGACAGGAACGCCGTCCTCTGTCTCGAGCCGCGCAGAGCCAGGCCTGGCGATGTGCATGACTCTGTAGGGGCCTTCCCACATCGGCAAGAGCTTGTGGAGGCCTGCCCTGGAGAGGATTCTCCTCAGGACAAGGTCTCCTGCTTCGAGAGTGCGCGGCCGGATGTGGCGGCTGTGGTAGCGACGGAGGTCTTGCTGGTACCTTGCCACTCTCAGGGCCGCATTGCGGCGGAGCCCTTCAAGCAGCAGCAGGTCGTCGTTGCGGAGTTCGTCCACCTCAGCTTCCTTGAAGGCCAAGACTCGCGGAGAGCCATGAGTGATCTCGCTGGGGAGGACGGCTTCAGCGCCATAGACGAGGGAGAACGGCGTCTCACCAGTTGGCTTTGTTGGCGTGGTGCGGATGGACCAGAGCACCGAGGGGAGCTCATCGATCCAATGCTTGCCGCTGGCCTTGAGGCGGTTGAAGCTTCTCGTCTTGAGGCCCTTGAGCACTTCGGCGTTGGCTCGTTCGGCCTGCCCGTTGCTTCGTGGATGCGCCACCGAGGCGTAGCAGATTTGGGCGCCGATGCTGCCGCAGTAGGACTTGAAGGTGCCACTGATGAATTGTGAGCCGTTGTCGGTGATGATGCGATTGGGCACGCCGAAGCGGCAGACCAGGCTCCTTATGAATTTTACCGCCGACTTCGCCGGAATGGTGCGCACGGGCTCCACCTCAGGCCACTTGGTGAATTTGTCGATGGCGACGTAGAGGTAGCGGTAGCCCCCGAGCGCTCGCGGGAAGGGTCCCTAGCAGGTCCAGCCCCCAGACCGCGAACGGCCAGGAGAGCGGGATCGTCTGGAGTCCTTGCGCGGGCTGGTGGATTTGCTTGGCGTGGAATTGGCATGCGTCGCAGGATTGGACGATTTCGGCAGCATCTTGAAGCACTGAGGGCCAGTAGAAGCCACTCCGGAAGACCTTGCCTGCAATGGTGCGCGAGGAAGAGTGGTGGCCGCACTCGCCGCTGTGGATGTCGTTGATGAGCTGGCGGCCTTCCTCGGCAGGGACGCACCGCAGCGCAACCCCATTGGGTCGCTTGCGGTACAGGTCTCCGTCGTGGAGGCAGTAGGACTTGGCCTGGCGAGCAATTCTCTCGGCCTCTGCATCGTCTTTGGGGAGGGCTCGGCTCTGCAGGTAGTTCTTGATCTCGTCAACCCAACCAGTGTCTTGTCGTACCAGGGTTAGCAGCAGACGATCGCCCGAGGGAAACCCACAGTTTGGTGCTCCGCTTGGTGGGGCAGGTGGGAGCTCCTCGTCGATGCTGATGTTGACCACAGGTTGCTTGACCGAGGCCTTGCTGAGCCTCTCCTCGAATACTCCAGGCTTCTGGGCTTCTCTTCTTGCTGCTCGCCGAGCAATTTCATCTGCCTCTTGGTTTTCTGCTCGCGGGATGTGTTTGAGCTCCATGCCCCTGAAGTGTTTCTCCAGCTTGCGTACCTCTTCAAGGTAGGCCACCATGTAGGTGTCCTTAGGCGTGTAGCTTTTGTTGGAGAAGTTGACGAGGAGCTGGGAGTCGCCCTTGATGAGGATGTACTTGATGCCGAGAGCGATGGCGGCTCTGAGCCCGGCGAGGAGGCCTTCATACTCAGCGATGTTGTTGGAGACCTTGTCGTTGTCCTTGAAGCCCAGTTGGACGGCGTAGTAGAGCTTGTCGCCTGTCGGTGAGGTGAGAACGGCGCCAGCCCCTGCACTCCTGGCCGCAAAGGCGCCGTCGAAGTGCATGGTCCAGTGGCTTGGTGTCGTCCCTCCTGAGGCTGTAACTTCCTCCTCTAGAAGCTCTTCTTCTTTGCGTGTGTTCGTCCATTCGGCCATAAAATCAGCCAACACTCTGCCCTTGATGACCCTGGTGGTGTCAAACTCCAGCTCGAAAGGTTGTAGCTCAATGCCCCAACCAGCGACGCGATCCGTCGCGTTCGGGTTGCGCAGGACCTGCTCCAGGGGATATGAGGTGACCACCTTGATGGGATGACCCTGGAAGTAGTGGCGTAGCTTCCTGGAGGCGATGAGGAGCGAGAAAAGGAGCTTTTGCTGCATGGGATAGCGCTCGCGAGCATCCCGCAGCACTGTGCTGACGAAGTACACGAGATGCTCGACGAGGGCAGTCGTTGGTGAGGCAGCGGCTGGCTCCTCTCCAGGCTCGGTGGAGTCCTTGGTGAGGTTTTCTTGGGGCTGGAGGCCTGACGAGGCTGCTTCCTTGTCAGGGGTTCTGGGCTTGCCGAGGCGGAGTTCTGCTTGTCGAGGACTGGCTCTTCCCTTTCTGCCACCAAGACCGCACTTGCCGTCTGAGGAGTGGCTGCAAGATACAGCTTCAGAGGCTCGCGAGGGCGTGGGGCGACCATGATGGGTGGGCTCGCCAGGTACTTCTTCAGGTCCTCAAAGGCCTTTGCTGCTTCGGGGGTCCACTTGAAGGGACCGGACCTCTTCATGATCTTGAAAAATGGCAGCGCCCTCTCACCGAACTTGGAGATGAAACGGCCAAGGCTGGCCATACATCCCGCTAAGCGTTGCATGTCCTTGAGGCGACGAGGGGGCTGCATCTGCTCTATGGCCTTGATCTTGTCGGGGTTGGCCTCAATGCCGCGGTGGGATACCAGGAACCCGAGGAGCTTGCCTGAAGGGACCCCGAAGACGCACTTGGCGGGGTTCAGCTTGATGTTGACCTTGCGCAGGTTGGCAAAGGTCTCCTCGAGGTCCTGGATGAGCGTGTCCTTCTCACGGGTCTTGACGACGATGTCGTCGACGTAGGCCTCTGCATTCCTCCCCATTTGAGCTCCCAAGGCGATCCTCATGAGGCGCTGGAAAGTGGCGCCGGCGTTCTTCAGGCCGAAGGGCATGCAGACGTAGCAGAACACACCACAAGGGGTGAGAAATGCTGTCTTCTCCTCGTCCTCCTTTGCCATCTTGATCTGGTGATAACCAGAGAAGGCATCCAGAAAACAGAGGAGCACGCAGCCGGCGGTGGAGTCTACGATCTGGTCGATCCTCGGGAGGGGATAGGGGTCTTTGGGGCAGGCCTTGTTGAGGTCGGTGAAGTCGATGCAGAGGCGGCTCCCTCCAGTGTGCTTGGGGACGACCACACCGTTGGCGAGCCAAGTGGGGTGGACCACTTCCTTGATAATGCTGGCCTTCTTCAGCTTGTCTACTTCCTTGACGATGAAGTCTTGCTTCTCTGGCGCTTGGCGCCGCGCTTTTTGCTTGACGGGGCGTGCGTTTGGACACACGGCTAAGTGGTGCTCGATCACCTCCCTCGGTACTCCGGACATATCTGACGGTGTCCAGGCAAACATGTCAGAGTTTGCCCTGAGGAAGGCGACGAGCGCGCTTTCCTATTTGGGAGGCAGGTTGGCGCCGATGGTGACGCAAGCCCCCGAGCCGCTTGCCTCCAGAGACACTTGCTTTGTCGTGGCCTTCTCCTGGGAGAACAGCTGCTTCTTCTTCGCGGGGGGGCTCGGGAGGGGTTCCTCGTCCTCGTCGCCGGAGTCGAATGTAATGGGGCACTGGGACCACTTGAGGGGCCTGGAGGCCTCGACTCCAGGAAGGGCTGCTGCGACCTCGCGAGCGAGTTGCTTGAAGTGGCGGTTGGAGCGAGGGGCCTGAGCCCCGCCGAGGATGCAAGCGGCCCCACGAGGCACCTGGTAGCCCTCGTCAGCCTCGGCAGGCAGGTTGTCGTTCACGGGCTGGTCCGCGTTGGCCTGAGGGTTCTGCTGGTAGTTGTCGTTATAGTTGTTGTTCCAGCGTCGCCCCCCGCGGCCGCCGCGGCCTCCGCTGCGGCCTCCGCAGCCTCCGTTTGCCTCGCGAGCCTCGCGAAGCCTCTTGATGTCAAAGCAGTCCTCGGTGGCGTGAGAGTGCCTGTTGTGATAGATGCAGAAGGGACGATCATCCTTCTTCTCAGGTCCTGCGGCTGGAGTGGCAGCTTGGCGAGACTGCTTGGCGTCGGGCTCTGCCGCGAGGACCGCAGTAGTCTTGCGCTTCTCGGAAGATTTCTTCTTCTTGGACCCCTCGGTGGGGTCCCCTGGCTCGTTCTTGACGAACAAGCGGCCCTCTTTAGCCTTGGCACACTTGTCCGCCAAGTCGAAAAGCTTGACGACGGTGGTGATGTTGTCGTGGATGCCGAGCTTCTCGAGCATCCGCACGTCTGTGACCCCAGCCTGGAAAGCCGAGATGACCTGTGCGTCGGTGGCGTTGGGGATCTTGTTGCGCACTTGGCTGAAGCGCTGGATGTACTTGCGGAGGGTCTCGCCGGGCTTCTGACGCACGGCGCGGAGGTCGTTGTAGGTGAGGCCGCGCTCGTACGTGCCCTTGAAGTTGGCGACGAAGCACTGGCAGAGCTCCTCCCAAGTGTTGATGGACTCGGCAGGGAGGTTGGTGAGCCATGAGGACGCGGAGTCCTTGAGAGCCATGGGGAACCAGTTCGCCATGACCTTGTCGTCGCCCCCGGCGGCCTGGATGGCCAGAGAGTAGAGCTGCAGGAACTCCAGGGGGTTGTTCTTGCCGTCGTAGCGCGGAGGAAGGTCCGGCCTGAACTTGACCGGCCAAACGACGCGACGGAGGCTGCGAGTAAACGCGGCCGTCGTGCCGTAGGTGACCGTGCCGTTGGCGAGGGTGGCACGGAGGTGGCGCCCGGCGGTGGCGACGTCCTGGACGGCGCGGTTGCGGCATTCCTGCCCGCGCTCGATGCTCACGCGTGCGTCCTCATGGGATCGCTGCACGATTTGGCAGTCATGCGGCGACGACGCGTGCGAGGCAGCGCGGCCATCGCGAGGAGGAGCCCCCGCTGGGGCAGGCTGTGGTGGAACCGGTGGAGCTGGAGCGGGCGCGGGCTGACGAGGAGGCGCGGGAGGTGCGCCGTGCACCACGTCCCCCACGAGTGCAGAAGGAACCAGGGAACGAGACGGTGCAGGTGTGGCGGCGCGGGCAGCGCCGATGAGCTCAGCAACGCGGTTGAGCCAGGCCTCCTGGGCCGCCGGCGTGGGGCGGTACTACAACAGCTCCTGCACCATGAGGAGCGCAGTCGCCAGGCTGGGCGCAGGGCGGCCCAGCGAGGAGGCAGCACGGTCCCGCGACGGAGGCAGGGAGGAGGCCTCCTCTTCGCCGAGGTCGTCCTCAGCGTGGTCGATGTCGTTGTCGTCCGGGTGCTCGACGTGGGGCTCGGGGTCGACACGGCACTCCGGAGCAGAGCTCCCACGCGGGCGGCCGCGCGGGCGGCCTGCAGGAGCGGTGGCGGCGCTAGCCGTCCGGCGAGCGAGACGTTCGGCACGAGAGCCGGCCATGGCTGTGTCAAGGATGAAGACGCGCCTCAGCCCCCTACCCGGCGCGCCAAATGTCGGAGAACTGTCCCAGGAACTGGGGGTGTCTCGAGAAGGATCGAGTAAGGGGCTGAACACGGAATCAAACAACCCTCAACGTGCTCCGGCGACGGTGCTCGTCGGACTCGCTACGGGACAGCACTGCAGAGATGGAATGCACGGTCTTACCCAGGTTCAGGGCCCTCTTGAGGAGGTAAAACCCCTACGTCCTGCTTTTGTGTATTGCACTGCTTGGAGAGTTCACAGTACAAGGAGAGCTTGTCGAGCTCGAGGCGGCTAACAATGGCTACTTGCTAGTCTTCAGATCTAGGGTTTTTGGGTAGGCTCCTAGACTCCAAAAAACCGAACCCCTTGCTTGGGCGTGCTCCTCCTCCTTTTATAGGCGTCCTGGACCTCTTCCGCCCAAACATTTGGGCGGGAAGGGCTACCACATGGCGACGAAGGAGGGGGCGCGGTGCACCGTAAAGGTGAAGTCCACCATAAAGGTAGAGCTCGTGGACGCGGTCCACGGCAGGGGAACGGCGTCACCAAAGCTGAAAAGGGGCACCGACCAGCTGGACGGTGGGCTGACGCTTGCCGAGGTGGGAGGTGACCCACGGTGACGTCGTCCTTGGAGCGTAGCTGCAGACGATTCCCTTATCACCAAAGAGGCAGTACTCATTGTCCGCTTTGCTTGGCTCCGCTTTGTTGACTGCTTTATACATGGAAACGGCAACTGCGGCGTCGTCGTCATCGCGCGTAGGCACGCGCGTCACTCTGCACATGGCGCAGAGCCCATGTGCGCTCTGCCGCGGGGGCAGAGATAGCTTCACGAGGAAGGCGCTTCGCGAGGTGAAAAGCCTCGCCGAGCCTTTCAACTTGGTCCTTAGCAGAATTACGGGCGGCGTCGGGGATGCCTTGTCGAGGAGGGATCCCTCGCCAAGGGAGAGAATCCTTGGCGAGGAGAAAAACCTTTCGCGAGGGGAAAACCCCCGCGAAGCTCGCCAGGCTTGGAGAGCCTGGTCCTTAGCGAAAATCATCCAAAGAAATCTTGTGGGCCCTGGCAGGCCGGCCCGTGGTACCCTGGTTTCCACTGTGCCGACACAAGGTGCAATGCACAATCACATGATGACATGTCCAATTGATGCAAAGATACCATCATATAAATTAAATAGCAAAATTAAATGGGGAGCCAAACAATTAGTGCAATTATTTGGAAACAACCCCATATTTATCTTAGTGACCACATCCTTTATAAATTATTCAATTATTAGAGGAGTGGCTCAACTATGCATGAACATGACATGAATGGATAGGGTTTGTTCTTCAGATCATTTTGGTACTTTATTTGTAATTTTCTGAGTACTGAAGAATAAATAGCGAATTAAATAATTAATTGAATTTAACTCTTTTAAACAAATTATGAATAACATCAAATAATTATTTGTGATCATGATTTGATATTCACATAACTAGATAGCATTTGAACCACTGATCAAATTGATATTTAATTCATAATTTTTGGATCAATAATTAATAAGTTATGATTTTCCCAAATTAGATATTATTTGAACCATTTTTGGAATTCATATATAGACAGCAAGAGAATAAACTCAAAAGATGAATTCAATTTCTCTAACAAGTAGAGTTTGTTTTTCTGAGCAATTTGATATTTAATTTGCAAATTTTGGATCATTATACAAAAAGATATCAAAGTTTTAATTTGCCCTTTTATTCAAAAAGGGAAAACTAAAGGCCAGACAGGCCGGCCTCAGACCGGCCAGGCCGGGCACCAGCCCGAAGGCCTCGGCCTTTGGCCGGCCCAGGCTGGGCTGCGAGGCCGGGCACCTGCCCGAAGAGGCCGGCCTCGTGCCGGCCCAAGCTAGCCCCAGGCCGGGCACCGGCCCGAAGCGTCCGGCCCCAGGCCGGCCGAGCAGCGGCCAGGCCGGGCTAGCAGGCACGTCGGCACCGGCGGCGACCGGACGGCGAATGACGGTGATAGGGGGCGAGAGGGAGAGGGGAAAGGCGCAAAAGGGAGGGGATGACCGGTGGCGACCGAATCGGGTCGGCGGAGCTCGGCCGGGGGCGGACGGTGTCGAGGATGCCGGCGTTGACCCGGCCGGTCCCAGCTCGGTTCCTTGGCCTGGGAGGACGAGAAGGAGGCGGCGAAGGTTCCTATCCACTTCGATCTGCACGGGGAGCTCAGGAACGACGGCGGCGAGCTCGACTCAGTGGTGGCGTTGGAGGAGCTCGGGAGAGGAGAGAGGACGAGGCGAGGGAGCAGCAAGTGGGGGGAATGGGGTGAGGAGCAGGTGGATGGCATCCTTTACCACGGGGGGGCCACGACGTCGCGCAAGGACGGGAGGCCATGGCGGCAAGGGCGGCATGGGCGTCGGAGGAGGTGGCGGCATTGCGCCAGTGCCATGGCTGCCACTGTGTTGATGAAAAATTTCTGGAAAACCCCCTGGCTACTTTTAAATGAATTGCAAAAAGGTCCCCCAGCAGATTTTAGCTATTTAAACGAGGCACCAGGACATTTTTATAAATTCCACAAAAATTCATGTGGGCTCCACTTGACCCTTAGGTGCTCCACAAAAATTGGTGAGACAAAGTAAAAGTTTTGGCCAACATTTGTTCACAGGGTTTAATTGCAGGAATTTTTGATATTTTCCAAAATACATTTATTTGGAGTATTTACACCTTTCCAAAAATATTGAAAATATTCATGGAGGCCCTCACAATAATATTGAAGCTCCCCATGATTTTAGTTTGAATTTTGGGAAAGCTTAACTTGGTTTCAAAAATAGAAATTGAATTGAACCAATTTGAATTCTCAATTTCATTTCTTATTGCCAATATTTAGAAATTGAGAATTGGTTTCAAAAAGTAAACTTGAAACTTCCTAAACCATTTGGAAGTCCAAGAATGATTTGGTTTGCTAAGTTGAGCATTTTAATTGTTTGGATGTTGGGAAGTTTGTCTCCCCATTTCAAATTGTTTCCAAGTGAAAGTTAGAAATGGCAAATGCATATGGATGCTATGATGCAAACATGGAAACAAAAAGTGGAAAAATTCTTCGTATTTTTCATTACCAAGTTGGGGATGTTACAATTCTACCCCCCTTACAGGAATCTCGTCCCGAGATTCTAGGCTTGAGTGAAGAAGGCGGGGTATTCCTGACGAAGGCTAGTTTCTCGCTCCCAAGTGGCTTCTTCCTCGGAATGGTTGGACCATTGAACTTTTAGGAACTTGATAGTCTTGTTGCGGGTTTTCCTCTCCGCTTCATCCAAGATGCGGATAGGATGCTCGCGATAGGTCAAATCTGCCTGAATGTCCAACGCCTCATGATCAACCCCACGGATGGGATCCTTGAAGCAACGACGAAGTTGGGAAACATGGAACACATCATGCACATCCGGGAAGTTTGATGGAAACTCAAGTTGATAGGAGAGATCCCCTCGCTTGGCTAGGACGGTGAAAGGGCCAACATAGCGAGGTGCCAATTTGCCCTTGATCCCGAAACGACGAACGCCTCGGAGAGGAGAAACTCGAAGATAGGCTTTGTCACCAATTTCATAGTGAACCTCTTGATGGTGCTTGTCATAATAGCTTTTCTGACAGGATTGAGCAGCCTTGAGATTATCCCGTATGATACGGACTTTATCCTCAGCCTCATTGATCACATCAGGACCGAAGAGTGACCTCTCTCCGGTTTCAGACCAATTGAGAGGGGTTCGGCATTTTCTCCCATAAAGGACCTCAAAGGGAGCCATTTGCAGACTAGCTTGGTAGCTATTGTTGTAGGAGAACTCAGCGAGGGGAAGGTATTTTTCCCAACCCTTGTCGAAGGAGATGACACAAGCCCGAAGCATATCCTCAAGAACTTAGTTCACCCTTTCAGTTTGGCCATCAGTCTGAGGGTGGTAAGCAGTGCTCAGGTTCAAACGGGTTCCCAAAGCACTTTGGAAACTCTGCCAGAATTTGGATACAAATAGACTTCCTCGGTCCGATATGATGCTCAAAGGAATACCATGGAGAGGAAAAATCCGTGCAAGGTACAACTCGGCTAGTTGCTTGGCAGTTATATCCTCACGAATGGGGAGGAAGTGGGTGACCTTGGATAGGCGATCAATGACTACCCAAATGGCATTGTTACCCCTTTGTGATTTTGGAAAACCGGTAATGAAATCCATACCAATTTCATCCCATTTCCATTCAGGAATGGCTATGGGGCGAAGAGTACCAGCTGGCCTTTGATGTTCAGCCTTCACTCGGCGGCAGACGTCGCATTCAGCCACATACTCGGCGATCTCGCGCTTCATGCAAGACCACCAGAATTGAGGGCGCAAATCTTGATACATTTTGGTGCTACTCGGATGAATAGAGATGGGTGACTCGTGAGCTTCGGAGAGGATCAACTCTTTTGTGTTCCCACTTTTGGGCACCACTAAACGGTCACCGAAATAGACAACACCATTGTCATCAACCGAGAAACAATTTGCCTTCCCATTAGCTATCTTCTCTTTGATCTCTAGGATTTCAGCATCATTTTGTTGGGCGGCCTTGATATCATCCTCGAGAGTGGATTTGATCTCGAGGTTAGCTAGAAAACCGAAAGGAACAATTTCCAGATTCAACCTAGCAAACTCCTCATGAAGAGCAGGTTGGGCCTTTTCAACCATCACGGTGTTGCAATAGGCCTTGCGACTCAAAGCATCGGCCACGACATTGGCCTTGCCGGGTTGATAATTGAGGGTCACATCATAGTCTTTGATCAATTCCAGCCATCTTCTCTGCCTCAAGTTCAGATTCGGCTGGGTGAAGAGATACTTCAGACTTTGATGGTCGGAGTAGATCTCACAACGGTTGCCCAACAGGTAGGGCCTCCATTGCTTCAGAGCATGTACCACGGCGGCAAGCTCCAAATCATGAGTTGGATAATTTTGCTTAGTCACTTACGTGTCTTGGACCCCAATATTGAGCGTATCTTAGATATAGGTTTTTCTCCTCCAAAGGATTACGAAAGTACGACTTTAGAGGATGAGAAAAACTTATATCTAGATGCTCTAGCTTCTAATGAGTTTTGCAAATTTGTGAGTATTGTAGTTTTTGAGTCGATCATGCCTCTCCGAGACGCTCATGAATTGTGGACAAAGCTTCAAGATAAATACGGCAAGTCCATGTCTTTTGAGGATGATTGTTCTCCCTCCACCTCCGGACGTGATGAGCTCTCAACTTCGTCTACTTCACCAAAATGTGGTAAGCCACAAACTAATGTAATGGTGAGTAGTGATGGGTTTTGCAATTTGGATAGTGAGCTCATTGTTGATGATCATTTATCTCTATATTGTTGCAATGCTTCATCTTTGGACCTAAACACACATAGCACTATAAATGATTTACATGCTAGTGTTGATAGTCCTTGCATATCATCTAAAAATTGCTTGGATAAATCTCTTTATGATATGCTTGCTTTATCTTGTTGCCATGATAAAAATGTTGGTGTTCCCTCTAACTCTTGTATGAATAATAATGTAGAGGAAACCCAATTAGCTATGGAACAAGATGTGAACTTGAGTAGTTCAAAAATTAATTGTTCTTCTTCATCAACCATGTTTTGCCTTATGGCTAAATCTTCTACTAATGATGATAATGATAATAATGATAAAGAAGATGATGTGGATTATGATGATGAATACTTTCATAAGAAAGGTCTAATGATTCTAAATGCCCTTTCTAAAAATAAAAATGCTCATTCTATTCTCTTTGAAATTATGGAAACCCTAATTGAGTGTGGGTTTACTATTAAGGCTTTGGAAACAAGCCTTGAAGAAAAGGGTAAGATTGAAAGAGATGATGCTATGGAAAAGGCATCGTTAGAAGATGCTCTCGAGGAAGATCAAGAGACTCGGGCTTCTCTTGAGGAGAAACTAGAATCTATTGAGGAGTCTCACAATGAAATAGTTGCTAAAATCATTGAAGAACGTGACCATGCTCATGCTAAATATAAAGTCACGAAAAAGGAAAATGCTAGATTGAATGATGAGCTTGCCATGTTGTCTTCTTCCATTCCTAATATTAATGATGCTTGTGCTACTAACTCCACTTCTTGGGAAGCATCTATTTTGAAGGAGAATGTTGAGCTAAGGGCTCAACTTGATTTGCTAACTAGCAAGTATGGGAAGTTGGAAGAAATTCATGAAAAGCTATCTAGCTCTAATGATGATCTTCTAGCATCCTATGCCAGTCTAAAGTTAGCTCATGAGGCTATCACTACCAAGGTAACATCTTGTGAGCCTCATGTGGATAATAGCACAACTCTAACTAAAAATGCTATATTGCCATGTGCTAGGCCTAGTAGTTCATCCACTCAAAATGTTGGTACATCATGTGATGAATTACTTTTATTGCCTTGTTGCTCTAACAATGAAGCTTCTACTTCCTCTAGTGCTTTTGTTGCCACTAACCATGTAGAGTAAATAAAAGACCTCAAGGCCCAAGTCACTTCTTTGAAGAAAGATTTGGAAAAGCGTCATAAAGGAAAGGGTGCACTTGACAACATGTTGAGTGTGCAACAATCCCCCAATGACAAGAGTGGACTTGGATTCAACTCAAACAACAAGAACAAGTCCAAGGTTGAGAAGAAGAAGAAGAAGTCCCAAGTTCAAATAAGGAATCCAGCCAAGATCATTTGCTTCAAGTGCAAGCTAGAAGGGCACCATGTTCGGGATTTCCCAATGAAGAAGAAGCCTCTTAGTGAGAATCAACTAGGGAAGCGGCCTCTTGTTCAATCTCGTGCTCAAACACGAGTTGAACAAAGGACACCTCCTAAGAAGACTCAAGTCAATGCTCCTCAAGTTGAGGAGCGTATTAAGAAGAAAGAGAAGAGTCGATGTTGCTACCTTTGCCGTGGCAAGGGTCACTTTGCTTCGTCGTGCACCATCGGTACCCTATCCAACCCCATCTTAATTGATGATGCTTATTCTCTTAGGAAGGATAGAATTGGCAATGTGTTTGCCAAATATGTGGGGACTCAAAGTGGTGTCAAGAAAAGAACCATTTGGGTTCCCAAGCCTATTGTGACTAACTTCTTAGGACCCAACTTGGTTGGGGACCAACAAGCTTCAACTTGATCAATAGGTGATGTGGAGGACATTGGAGACTTGGCCATCTTTGAAGAATTAAGGGATCTTCATGATTATTATTTCATCAAGCCAAGTCAATCGGAATATATTTCTCTATCTCATATCCAATGCTTCCTCCTTGCGGTAACTTGTATTTAATTCATATATACATTGAAAGTTGCTTGCTCCCTTGCATGTGTTAGTTTTGTTCCTAGCATGTGCTTGTATATGATATGCTACTTTCCTACTTGTCTTGTTATTTAAGGTTGTGTATGATAGTTGTGTATCATGTATGTGTAACTTTGTGTTGAGCTTTATTGGATCTTGTGTGGATTTCAATTAGCTCTTTTGGGATATTAATCGACTATCCCATTTTGGGGGAGTGATGTGCTTTGTGCACCTCACAATCCTAAAAATGTGTGTACATGAGGCACACCACCTAGTGTTGATATTTCAATCTTATCTAGTTACTATGTGGTATGTCATATCCATGAGAAATTCAAATTCTACAATGTCCATTAATTTCTCTAGTTGGTTTTATTTGCCTCTTGCTTAGATAAAATGAATTATCACATTATGGGGGAGTAATAAGCTATGTGCATATCACAATCCCACAAAATGTGAACATTTGCGGTTTGCCACTTAGATTTGATATTATAAATTATCTCATTCATATGTGGCATGTTTGCTCAAACAAGTTCCAATTTTCATTTTGGTCATCCTTTGTCTCTTGTTTGCGTGAGTTTGCTTGGTGTGATTTTTCTCTAATATGCATTTCCATATATTATTTGAGAAACCATTTCATTTTATTCTAACCATGGCTTTGCCGGTTGGTTCGAATAGTTGAAACTACCAACAAACCTTTTTCAAAATATGGTGTTTTATTTCTTATCCCTTGCCCTATGTTTTATCGTGTGAGGATGAACTTGTATATCTCTACTCACCAGGAAAATATTTCCTTATACCCATTGTCCTTGGAAAATTGATATTCACATTTGTGGTAGAATATTTTTGTTCATCCTCATATTGGCTCTTGCGTTGAATTGCCTTATTTATTGCCAAGTGTTTTTTGCTTTTACTCCCTTTGTCTTCCTTGCCTCTTGCATGGATCCTAATTTTCAATTGATAGTGTTTAGTGTTGTAAATAAAATATGGAGAGTAATGATCCCTTGTGCATGCATTTTGTATTCAAATGCAAATATCAAAGATAATGCATGAATCTTGGGGGAGCATTCCTTTTTATTTAGAACACTATCCTATATATCATCATGTGATCCTTTCAATTGGTATTTAATTTCTATCTTTTGTGTTTATGGAAGACAAATATTTTTCTTTTGATGCTTTGTGCCATCATGAAAAGTGTAGAGGGTGTTTGGTTTATTTGGTGTAACCTTGATCACTCTTGGGAGTCTTGCTTTCTCATTTCTTGTTTTATGTTTATCCTATAGAATGAGAAAATCCTTTGAGCATGTCTCTTTCTTTTATCTTATATGCTCATTGGCCTTGTCAAGGTACCTTCAATTGGTATTAATTGGAATTTAATATCTCCTTCAAAGATATTTGTTTCAATTGATATTTATTATGGGAGTTTTGATACTTTATTGCTTTATTTTACTTTACTTGATTCCGGTCAAGTATTATCCTCTTCTTGGTATCTTTTCTCCTAGTTGGTATCTTATTTTCAATTGGTGTCTTATCGATCATGTGTTGTTTTGATTCGATTCCTATTGATATCACACTTCATGTGTTGATGTGTTTTGGAATCAATCATGTGTTGATTTGATTTGTCCTAAATCATGTGTTGATTTGGATTTTGATATAATTTGGACAACCTTTTTGTGTCACACTTCGGTGTGCTCTCTTCTTGGTTTACTTGGTGTTTTCGTCCAAATTGTATCTCGTTTGGTTCTTGTAAGTCTATGCATGCATATTTACTAGTATATATATTTTATGGCATGCTAGTATTTCTTGATCCAATATATAGGGTATGCTCCACGGAATCCTAAATCGGCTAAGATGTGCATGAAATTCAATTTCATATCTATATACACATATTTATATGGAGTATGTCCTATATATTGTAGTTGATCTAACTACTATGGGACCCAATGAGTTTGGGAACCATTTTGTGCTTAAATTTTGTTTTAGGTATAATGGATATGCATTGGAGGCTTGTCTCATCCATAAGGAAGGTGTTCTCACCATGTGATTATAAGAGTCAAGCTATGATGATTGCCAAAATCTCATCTATTTCATCACCAATGTCATATCGGTAACAAGTATCTATCCCATGCATACTTTTCTAGTCTCAACCTTGTATAGGTTGCTTCTTGGCATGAAAGCTTTTATGTGCAATTGTTGTGGTTTTGGCTTATTTTCCTCACTTGGTATATCTTTGTGATATTTGTGATGAAATTGCAAAAACCTTCTTCTTCAATTGGTATTATTTCCTTGTGATACTTGTTGCCTATCTCAAAGCATCTACACTATCTCTTGTTCCCTTAGTAATTTGTGTGATGTCTTTGATATTTTTGAAGTTCATTTATATACAATGAGATAAATTTGAGCTATGTGCTATGCTTTTAAGCAATAATCTCTTTTGTATATATTCATTACTTCCCTTTTGGGATACCGTGGTCTCTTCTTCATCAACCATTTCATATGTGCAAGTTTCTTTGTGGATGTATATCTTCAATGATTTGTCTACTTAGAAACCTATACATATGAGAGAGGTCACCTTTTAGTTGGTATCCCATTTCTTTTGGGTCACTTTGTTCTTTATCTTTGATTCTTTCGTGACTTTGAAAAGAAAATTTCTCATGAGTGCTTGTCTTATTTTATTTGCATCTTTGCACACTCATGTATTTGTTAAGGATCTTTACCTCATGCTTACCATGGTGAGCATGTTGAACTTTATCGGCTAAATGATCTCACTAGCTTTTGGCATTTTCAATTGGTTTGAGTTTCCAATTGGTATCCCTAAGCTTGTGAACATACTCTTTTAAAGATCTTCTTTTTATCTCGGTTGGGCCTATCTTATGTTGAATCGTTGAAAATTGGTATCTCCTTTTGGCTCAACCATATCTTTGGTGCAACTGCTATGATTTGCTTTTGCTTTTGCTTTAAGCACAATTGCACTTGTTGCGTGTTCTAGATGATTTTGGGGGAGCGAGGATGCCATATTTGTGCACTCCTCAATAGTGCATGAACATTGGGGAGCTTCTCCATTTTTATTTAGAACTCTCGCTTTGGATCTTTTCGATTGCTTTTCTCCTTTGTGGAGATGTTTAGAATGATTTCATCTTTTACAATCTTTGGATCCTCAATATAGTTTGATTTCCTCTAATTATTCGTCAATGAATATGTGCATTTGATTTCACTCATATCTTGAGAAATGCACACTTTATGGAGGAACTCATATTATATTGGCTTTCTAAATTGTTCTTTCCATTTCGGCAATCGATGCCAATGGGGGAAAAGTTTAGAGGGTTTAAGTGAATTTAGGTTTTATGCTTTTGTTGCATTTGCCTTTAATGCGCTTGCATCCTTGCTTGTTTGTCTTGCAAGGTTGCTTTATTCATTATATAAACCCTCTTAATAAGGGATTGTCATCAATTACTAAAATGGGGGAGCTTGAAAGTGCATGGTTGCCCTCATATGTGTTTTGGTAATTAATGACAATATCTATGGACTAATATTTGTATTGAGCTATTTTTGTAGGTGTGTCCTTAAGTTTTGCTTGATCTTCATTTGTTGGAGTCAAGGCTAAGAGAAGAAGATTATGTGTTGATCAAGGCTAAGTGCGGGTTGATCAACACTCAAGTCCAAGTGAAGATATGACGAAGAGTGCTTCTCCCATCTTGGTGTATGGGGAGCAACTTGTGAATCTTCACCAAGTGAAACGCAATCGAGAAAGGTGGTGCGTCTTGAGGAGATTAAGATCGTCTTCTTCGACCTCAAGTGGTTTTATGCGCAAGGCAAAGGTATGATCTTGATAGGGTTTCTATTTTACCGGTCTCATGATGTTAGTTGAGAGACCGGGTTATAGGATAGATAGCCGTACTATCAAGAGGGCCTCTCGACCGAATATCTTGTTCGTATCGTCGTAGAGAGCACAAACCTTTGCATCCTTGCAATCATCTTTATTGGTTTTTATTTGTCTCTTATCGTGGTGTGGTCTTGGTGCTTGTCATGCTTGTCATGACAAGGCTAAGTTCACCAAAAACGGTTTTCATATGCGTCACCTATTGCGTTTTCGGTATTGGAGATTTTGCCGGTTCATCCGTGCGGAAGATTTCTCTCTTCCATTTCTTTGCAAAATCTCCATTGCGTGTTTGCCTTTTCCAAGGGTAGAAATTGTAGTTAGTACGTTTTGTTACAATTACACCTTTTCAGTTCCATGATTTTAGGCAAAGTCATTTGACAAAATCTTCTTTTTGGTTAGGTACTGCCATATATAAAATATTTTCAGTCAAGTAAAAAACAAATACAATCCTTTCTTTAGCCTTTTCCTATCACCGACAAAAACCAATGAAAAATAGAAGGAAAAACAAAGACATCCTCATCATCATCTAATCTAAGAAAACATCAACTCGTGGTTCGTGATCAACTGGTGACGCGCGCGGCAACCTCGTCCAGCCACCCCACTCCATGCCACCTCGTCTTCTGTCACTGAGAATCACGATCAATTGGTTCATCCTAAGCTGACATCTTCCGTCACACTTAAACCCAACGCTTCAATATTGTTTTCCGTAATATTCAAACCCGCGTTTATATTGTAGAAAAACCCGAGCTCGAGATCTCTTTCCCGTCATTCTTTCCTTTCCATTTTTTGCACGATCTTTCTTTTCTTCTTTCACATTCCTTTTAATCCTTCTTTTTATAGAATTTTTTCTTAGGTAGCGCTTCCGATTCCTCCTTTCCTTGTTTGTATCCCGTCTTGTTCCTTTTTCCATCTCTATAAAAGAAGTAGAGGATTCGATCGCCGTGCTACCGACATCGCAAGAAAAGAGGAACATAACTCAGTATCGGGGAAAGGTTTGTTTGGACTTTGGACTTTGGAGAGATGGCGTTGAGGGAGGATTTGGAAGCGCTCCGGCCGTCGCTCACCGACCTGCGGGTCATCACGTCCGACGGAACCACCATCGCGGCGCACTCCTCTGTTCTTGTAAGCAATCCAGGATTATCTCTTCCGTCGTTGGTTGTCAAGTTTGGTTGGGTGCATGATCGTCGATCCGGTGCTAACTTTATTTAATTTGGCGGGAAGTGTTGGAGTATATTACGTATAGGCTATATTTGGTAGTATTAGGATTGTAGTCCAAGTCTATAAGTAGTAGGTTTCGTAGTCTCCAAGTCTTGTACCCCTATATAAACAGCCCCTCGTGGCTCATATCAATATCAATCAATATATACAAAGTATTACAATCTATCATGGTATCAGAGCAGTTCGCTCCTCGGCCTAGGGTTTAGCCACAAATCGCTTCCGCCGCGCCGCCCCCGGCGAGATCTCCTTGATCGCCGGGGGCGTTGCATCCCGTAGTTAGTTTTTTCTTCCAAATTCCAATAAATCAGTTCATAGTTTTAGCAAATTTTCGTTTTTCCAATTAGATTTTCCTTTAGCTACCAAATATCCGTGTACACCTCTCGCCGGCGACTTCAGCAGATCGATTCGACTCCACGCACGTGCATACGTGCCTCAAGGATCGATCAGCTCCAACTAGCTGCATGCGTGCTGTGCATGGGCAAGGATCGACCAGATCCAAGGATCGATCAGCTGCCTCTAGCTGCACCGTGCGTCCGTGCTACTACGCCGCCAAGTCGCCGCCAAGATCGTCGTGAAGCAAACCGAGCCATCGACTTCAACGCTGCACGTGGTCATCATCGCCGACAACCATCTACATCAACATCACCGCATCGTCGCCGCAACCACCGATCGTGGTCATCGTCAACGCCAACAACAAGTTCTTCTTCTTCACCAGCGACGCCGCGCTGATTACAAGCGGAAAACACGGGGTCTAATCCCGGAAAATCTACTACTGCTATAATTCAATCTCCATCAACAACTACTTGTCGTCTTCGTCCATCACGACCTCGCCGCCAGAGTTGCAGTCTATTTTTATTTTTACTTTACTAATTTTCTTCTTGCAACTATTTCGTCTACTCCGGCGTCAACGGCGGACAACTTATTCGCACCGACCGGTCACGGAGAATTTCCTTGCTGATCCCTCCAACTCTGGCTCGCATGGCTCATGATGGTCCCTGTCTTCGCACGTCCGGTATTGGCACCACCGACGCGTGCCTTCGTCCCCGGCGCGCCCCCGAGTCCGGCAAGCTCGGCAAGGCGTGTCGCCTACCTCGACTACTCCGACTCCAGCTACTTCGACAAAATTACTACGGCGAATTTCTCCAAGGCTCAACGACGACATCGACCACAACACCACGACAACACCAACTTCTTCGACTTCATCAGCGGCGACTACATCACCAAACGGCACCACGACCACGACTACGACGCCCCACTCTGGCTACATCGACATCGGCATCCACCGGCATCATCTCCAGTCGCGATTTCGGATTATGTTCCAGTCAGACCGTCCGCGACGCTCCTGCTGTTCGCGTCACTACTGATCCGACTGCGGGGGGGTGTTGGAGTATATTACGTATAGGCTATATTTGGTAGTATTAGGATTGTAGTCCAAGTCTATAAGTAGTAGGTTTGGTTGGTGCATGATCGTCGATCCGGTGCTAACTTTATTTAATTTGGCGGGAAGGCGTCGGCGTCGCCGGTGCTGGAGCGGATGATCGAGCGGGCGGTGCGCATCCGCATCCTCGGCGCCTCCGCCGACGCCGTCGCCGCCTTCCTCCGCTTCCTCTACTGTCCGAGGGAGGCGACGGCCGGGGAGTGGGGGCAGGCGGCGATGGCTGCGCACGGGCCGGCGCTGCTGGCGCTGGCGCACGCGCACCGGGTGCCGTGGCTGAAGCGGCGGGCCGAGGAGGCGCTGGCGGCGCGCCTGACCGCGGAGCGAGCCGTGGACGCGCTGAAGCTGGCGGGTCTCTGTGACGCGCCACGGCTGTACCTGCGGTGCGCACGCCTCGCTGGCAAGGACCTGGCCGCCGTCGAGATGTCCGAGGGCTGGCGCTTCGCGGCCCGCCACGACCCCGCGCTCCAGCTCGACCTGCTCCGCCTCCTCCACGACGCCGACCAGGTGCGCCGTGCGCGCGCCGTTTCCTTGATCTAGCTGTCGATCAGTCTGTCACATTGTTCTCTCTTCATCAAATATTAAAAAATACGAAAGAAACTCCATTATAGCAAGTTTTGATTGCGGACACAGCTTTCCGCTCTGTGAAAGAAACTCCATTTAGTTGACGTAGCTAGCACGTACCATTCCGTTGCTTGAAAGGTTGTTTTGGCCCTTTGATGGCGATGGACAATTCGCTAAAAAAACTCTACTTATTTGGTACATCGAGCCGTCGAGACACTGAATTTATACATGGACACCGACTTCTCAGAGATGCAGACATTGATGCACACGCACTGCACCGGACAGAAATCCATTCCTCACAAGTTTCTGACGTATGTTGACAGAGGAAGAAGCGATGGGAGCGGGAGCGGGCGTCCCAGGTCGTGTACCGGCAGCTCAGCGACGACATCGCCTCTCTGGACCGCGTCTTCACCGAACCGTCCCCGACCACCCCGTGCGACGACGGCACGGCGCGGCAGGGCATCCTGCAGCTCGTGAGGCACCTGGCCGGATGCAGCAACAAGGGAGGAGGCGGCGGCGGCTGCCCGCACTGCAAGGGCATCTTCCAGCTCCTCCGGCTCCACTCCTCCCTCTGCGACCGCGCCGCCGACGACGGCGAGCCCTGCAGAGTCCCCTTGTGCAGGTAATGCTGTTAGACGAACTCGTCGTGTACTTGCTGTTAGGTTTCGGCACTAATACGGTCTAACCCCTATTCCTCCATCCTTTTCCGTGGTGCCGCTCACAATGATTAATTTGAGGCTAAGGGTTAGGGACCTTTAAATAGTGCAAATTCCGGTTTTATTTAAACCGTAATTCCGCAGATAATTATTCCAGATAAGACTGTTTAAACAGAGACTCCAGGTTAACCAAACCAACCACGATCATTAGTAACCATCTAGGAGTCTCAATCTGCAATTAGTCCCACGAGCACACGTGTGTGAGTCACGTGTCGAATTTGAATATGAATTCAAATTCACAGGCTTTAATCAATTCATATAGCCAACATATGAACAACCTGGCTTTCCTGATAATATTGTGAAAGGGATCGTATGGGCACCTAGAGGGGGGTGAATAGGTGCTACGGCAAATTTTAGTCTTTTTTAATTTTAGGCTTGACAAAAAGGTAAATTATCTAGATATGCATCTACGATGAATTTACCTATATGACAAGATAGCAATTACAACTAGGCAAGTAGCACAAACAAGAACGAGGAGGGTGGAAAGAGATAACCGAAGGGAAGCACGCGGAGGCAAGGATGTATTCCCGAGTTCCTCCTTGTTAAGGGAGTACGTCTCGTTGGAGGGGTGTGAGCTCGCCACAAAGGCCTACTCAACGCCACAAAGGCCTCACCCTATTCTCCGATGAACTTTGCCACAAAGGCTCGGTTCATCTTCCACTATCGGAGTCCTTCAAGGCGGAATCCGGAGCCCTTACAACGTTCTTGGGGCACACACCCACAACTTAATTGGGGGCTCCCAAATCAACAACTCTGTTACAATTACAACAATAAGTGAGCACAAGAATCTAGGGTAACACAAAGCTAACCCTAGAAACAAGATCCCTCAAGAGAATGAGAGGGGAAAAGAAAACTGCTCGGTGAAGATGTAGATCGGGGCCTTCTCCTTCGATCCTCCAAGAATCAACGAGTTTGGGTGGAGGGATTGGGAGATCTTGTGATTTTGAGCTTGAGCTTGCTAGGGCATTAATGGAGGTGAGAGAAATGAACAAGCTGACTATTCCAAGGTAGGTGAAGGAGCTTTTATACTCCTTCACAAAAACTGGCCGTTGGAGGCATCTTCTGACCGTTGGGAGGCCTCTTCATCCCGCAACGCCGGAAGTACCGCCAGGAGGGCCGGTACTTCCGGTCCTTCAGTCAACGGCCTCCTCAGTCGTCGATCAGATCCCGCAGGGGCGGAAGTACCGCCGTGAGGGCCGGTACTTCCGGTTTGGCGGAAGTACCGGTTGCACTTCCGATGCTACTTCCGGAAACTATACCGAAGCTCATTTTCATAAGCGGTACTGGTTCCGGAAGTGGCTCCGGAAGTAGCCAGCGGTAGTACCGCTGAGCACGCCGGTACTTCCGGTTTAGCGGAAGTACCGGTGTTACTTCCGGTGCAACTTCCGGGGCCAATCCAGAACCGAAAATTCATAAACGGAATAGCCACCGGAAGTACCGCCGGAAGTTTCCAGCGGTAGTACCGGTGACTTTACCGGTACTTCCGGTGAACCCTGAAGAAACCACTTTGCTCATCTTTTCGCGACGATTCTTTTGAAATTCCTGCACAACTGAGATTCAACATTAGAGCACTTAATTGTATTGTTGTCAACATCAAAACCAGTGGGGGTGGCACATGTTCTTTCATATTGTGCCCGGGCATTATACATAGTATAATTCTAGTATTAATAATAATACTGTGTTCCAATATATCAGTAACCGGCTTCCTTAAATATTATTCCATTTAAGTACATCAAGCAATATCCAACCGCAAGGGTAAAAATTCCACATATCCAACCGCAAAGGTAAAAATTCCACATTGAGATTCCAGAGAACAAAATAATGTAGTATAAATGTTGCAAGCCACACTTTATAATTCCTACACTTGCGCTACGATTCTTGGTCATGTTTAATCGGTATACGACACTGACATGAATCTGAAACACCACCTAGCCATTCCTGAACGCGAAAAAGTTCAGGCAGAGATCTGTCACAATTTGAACTCAGGAGACCTGAATTTCAGTACCGTTTCACATCGGCAGCTAAACATGTTTTTTTGTTGTTGTTTTCTGAGCCCAGCAATCTCAAGATAAAGATGCAAACGGAGAAAGTGGACAGGACGTGGAAGCTGCTCGTGAAGAAGGTGGCAAGGGCCGGAGTCATGGCTAGTCTTGCCCATAGGGAGGTGCCGGAGATCGTGATCAAGTCGTGGGCAAAATACAACAGCCGCAGCAGCAGGAGTAGAGCAGCCAGATGCAGATAGGAAAATATGCAGTTAACCATACCGGGGCGTATTCCTTAGGCAGTTTTTCTTTTTTTTTTGGGGTGGAGGAATACTGCATCGTGCCTTAAACCTGTACTCAGACCAGAGGAATGCATAAAATACGCTCTCCCAGTACCATAGTACCCCCGCCGTGTATGGTCCAGTTCTATCAAATATTGCATGAAGTTGGCGCTTCATCTCGATCAGGGGCGATTCAAGGATACGCAACTGAATGCCCAACTTTTTTTTGGCAAACCTTCTAAATCATACGATAGAGGCACAAAATCTGTTTTACTTTTAATAGAACACCATTTCTTTCACTAATTTTTTTCACTGTTCTTGGTATCTTTTTATATTTTGAATACCCATTGACAACATTCTAGGCCCGCCGCTAATATTGATAGGAACGGACACATATGTACTAATGATATCACATAGCAAATTCACCAATTCAACGTTAACATAAATAAATTGCAATTTCAACAATTCAACGTTAACCTAAATAGATCGCAATCTCAACAATTCATACAATAATGTGAATCAGTCGCCCCCCTTGTTGATCTCCATGTCATTACCGCCTTTGTCGCTTTGACTGCCTTTCCCCTTGTCAATGGGGTGGCCATCCAATATGCGCTAAGAATGCTCCATGTTGAATGGACCTCTCACAAGACGACAATACAAATCGAGGTCCAATTCAATCTACCAAGCAAGATCACTCAACATATGCAATAAAGACGACACAAACAATAAAATTACAGCAAGCAAAACTCACATTTTTCACTTGTGCATAGCAACTGAAAAATTGTTCACACCGTGTTTGATTACCGCACATCTATGTTGGAGAGATCCTTGGTCACACATGGTATGGAGTGGATGCATATCCACGTGGTTCTTGAGTTAATGGTAACATTTTAGAACTTTGCTCAAAACTCTCCTGTTCAGAAAACATGTTAATGGCCATCCAAATTTTACACAACAATTCATCTTCATGGATGTAGAAATTGCGACTTGGCTTCGGCTTTGGGTTCGGAATTTGGACAAACAATTGGTCGGCAGATCCGACGACGGAGATGCCCGGCGCTGGCCGCGGTCGTTGGAACTCCGGTGAGTTGAACACCGTGTCCGAGGATGGCACGGAGCTAGCATGTCGACCAGTGGTTGCACTCTCCCTCGAAGTCGTTGGCGTGGATCTCAAATAGTCACTCTTGTCCTCCAACGAGCGGCTGAGGACGGCACGGAGGGCGAGCTCCACGTCATACGGCGTAGGGTTCGAATCCTCCACTGCGAGCCCATCCTAGCTTTCCTCGGATTTGGACCCCGAGTCACTGCCGGAGTCGGCCATGCTGGACTAGAGGGGAGGAGAGGACAAGGGGACTAAAGTGGAGACGGAGCGGTCGGTGCAGGTAGGGTTTGGTTAGGGGGGGGGGGTATATGTGTGTGGGGTTGGACTGGGTCATCCTAGGCCGGATCTGATGTGGCGGGCGTGTCCGAGGGCGTCTGGACAACCCTAAATCCGCCTGACATATGAGTTAGATATGAGGGGTGTTGGACGTTCTGGACAATTGGGTTAGATATAGAGGTCCGGGTGGGTAGGTTTTTTTTGTCTGGGTGGTGCCCGGTCTGTCCACCCTGATGTATAGGGGGAAGTGAAGTGGGGTGTACGGTTGAAGATGGTCTAACTGATGTTTTGTGAAGACTTTTCGATCGTATCTAATCTCCTTTTTTTATCTGGGTTGCTAACTCAATGGTAGAGCACTCGGCTTTTAAGTGCGACTATGATCTTCTATACATTTGGTTGGAGCAACAAATTCGAGACGTTGCTTTGGCCTAAGGCAAGATAGTGATCGCCTTGTATGACTTGAACGACCACGGTAGGGGTAAAGATATCTTACTCCGCGAACTCCAAAACACTTCGGGAACAAGAGGATTAGAAGGACCACGTCCATGTGAGAGATTTGGTGAGCCCAAGCCTCGTGCTGTGGACTTGAGACCCTCAAATATCACCGACTTTCTCCCAGAGTCCCAGTTGCAAAGACTAACTGTCGCTATGAAGATGATAAACGTACGCACCTGCTCTGTGGGTTTCATCGATTCATCTCACATCAGAAGGAGTAATATTAACAAAACTATTTTCTTTGGATTACAGTGACCTTGTTTTTTGCGCTGATTACAGTGACCTATGGGTAATATGATAGATCAATTACACATAGCTATTGATCGGTATGAAACAGCTCAGACGCTGCTATGGACTTTCAGATTGTTGTTGTTTCACTTTAGAGTTCAGACAGGAATCGACATAGCAAAGCGACTACTTTCCATGAACCATCAAAAGACGGTGAAAACAGTCTATGGACCATGAAACTACAAGACACTCCTTACAGAATATACCTAAACAGACATCATCTATACTCCTATAACTGCGTACTATCATATAATCATTAGCTCGTAACCCTAACATATATTGGTCAAGGAGGGACAAAATTTGTGTGAAGATCAGAACTTCACACTAGAGACCAAATTAAGAGATCAGCTAGCTATAGCTACTATTGATGAGCTTCTCATGCATCTTGCAAGGTTCTACAGCAGCCGGTTGTGCTTCGGCCTGTGGTGCTTCGGACGGCTGTAATCATTGGTCATGAACCACCTCATCCTCTTCCTCTCCTCGGCCCATTCCTTGGCATGCTGCCTCCTGGCGTCGTCATGCCTCGCCGCACCTTCGTCTTGCACGGAAGGGCTGAAAACTTCAGTTTCTTCGGTAGAAGAATGTGCATCTGTGAATGGTCATGTAGCAACATAGTAGTAAGTGATAATAACGTGTAAGAGGTAGAAATTCATGATGAGTACTTACCAACAAGCACTTGCTGGTGAAGTAAAAACCTGAAGCTTAAGAGGAAGATCACAGCAACCAGGCTCACAAGGCCAAGGACCCTCATTTCTGCCTTTCTCACCTTTGTCCTCTTCACTATGAGCGGCCAGAGGAGGCCAGTGCTGTGTGTATAAATAGGCCAGGCCTCAGGTCACAGCATTTCAGCAAGGATGAGCAGAGTTGGCAGGTCAAAGTCAAACGGCAGGAAATTTCGGTTTGTGTTTCAGTCGAATTCCGAGCACAGTGCCTCTGTCCTGTCAAAAGGAAAATCTAAGTTTTTGCCATTGGCATGATTAACTAGTCTTCCAAGAACTGCACGTCCGAGCTACGAGAAGAATCTCTTGTTTCTGGAGCTAGCCCATACTAGTCTTTCTTTCTTGCGGTTGCCGCACGTACTCTCCTTTTGGGGAGGAGAGTAGCTGCAGAATTAGTTTAAGGCTCGACAATGTAAACTCGATTTCACTCAACCAAGCAGAACCACGTGACACTTAAATTGATGGCGTACACGCACTCGAAGGGGGGAGTAGAGCGAGGAAATATGTCTCGCGACAGCGCTCGCCGCCGGGTAAGCGCGCTGCCATGATCTGTGTGCCCCGGTCACCTCCGCTCTCGCCGCGGGCAGATCCTAGCTCTCCTCCGCACGCTCTCTTTTCCCCAAGCAGTCCGGCGCCTCTGCTGCTGTTCATACGATATGTGGTCACCCTCATTCCAGCTCCCTCCGGTGGCCCTCCCTCGCTCGTCGCGGCTACCCTAGCACTTCACTTCACCATGTACTCGAATTTGAGACACTCTAAAGTAGCTTAATAAATAGTTAAATAAAGGATTAGACTATCCAGCGGCGCCACACTAAATCACCTCCGTTCGGCGGTTTTGATTGCAAGAAATGGCGTCATCTTAGATTCCTCTTATTGATTGAATTAAAAAAAAATATCTCTTCATCTGATAATCCGATTAAAAATCCGGTTTTACTGTTGGCTTAGTTGCGACGATATCTACGAAATTAGATCCCATATTGACATGTTTTGACAACTTTTTTTTTCGTCCGTAGTTACCAGATTCTTATAACTAGCCTATCAAGTTATAATAACTTAGCTAACATATTTATGTGCACCATTTTACACCAATATAAGGATGTTTGATACTATTTTGTGCGGAATGATACCATATTTTAGGTCTTGCAAATGCTTGAAATGTTTCTTTCTAGCTATTCATATCATTGCAAATGTCTAGAAATGTACAAAAACTTATGTGATACCAATGTATAATTATCGTGGTAACTATTTGTTGTTAATCTGGCAATCGTAGTGTTGTAATCTGGTAACTCTTGTGACAGCAAAATTGATCACACCTGATGTATAGTTCTGTTGCAATGTACAAAAAGTGTAAAACTTATATATTAATCATGCATAATTATTGTGGCAACTGTTTGTTGCTAATCTGGTAGGCATAGTACCATAATCTGGTAGCTGGTGTCGAAAAAATAGTTTCATCAAAACATGTTAACATGTGATCTGGTTCTAAAGATCCCATCGAGACGAATCTAACGGTGTAAACAAATCGAAATAGCAATTTAGAAGAAAAATCATTTTGAATTGTAGTTAATGTGATGATGTCATCAATGAAGTGGCAAAGTACTACATGCATGCATGTGCTCTCCTCTATAGGAAAAAGCACAAACAAACTTGCCGTCGCACGCGGAAATTGCGTGCGGCGCTTCTATGTAGCTTCTCTCTTAAATAAATGTTGCATTTACTCATGTAGAAAAAAAATCAACTGACTCGGTTTTTAAAAGTGTCTGAGAAGAAGACTATTTGATGCATTTTTTAAGCGACTTTAAAATTAATCATTTGAGAAACTTCAAAAGTGTCTTAGAAAGTGTTCATTTGAGACGCTACAAAAGTGTGTTCGAAAGTACACATTCGAGCCACTTTTAAAAATCCTCCACAATTTTACATTCGAGACACATCTTTTATACTGTCTCTAATGTAAATCCTTTGGAGGCACCTTGTTAGTGCCTCAAATTTTAATAATGGAAGCATACAAATATTAGTATAATATGGCGGTCATATTCATGTTCATAAATCATAGTGATTGAATATATGTAACTCAAGATCTTGCAGTGTCACAATCAGATATCACAACAACCTTCTGACAACAACTATGTTGTACAAATGACATCGATCAATGACAACAATGACAATATCAACATTTATACTTCGTCATATGAAATCAAACTTCGTGTAACTCAAGCATGTGAAGTTATCTTACTAGTAGCTCCATTAGAAATCTTCCTCTTTTTTTCCTTTTCTTGTCATGAACTTGTGGCTTTGTATCAGCAACAACTTTCTTCATAATGGATTCATGTAATCTTCCTATCAAGTGAACCTTCATGTGGCTGATAATAGCTTCATGCACAAGATCAATAGATGACCCACCTGATTTTATAACATGCATTATTAGTTCATACTTTAGGGTTTGTGGATGTACATTTAATAATTTTAACCGTTCAAAGTTCAGAATGTACAGTTTAGAGTTGAGGAAATTCTCACATCGTTCCTTGGCCATGGAATACATTTAGCTTGCGCATTTCCCATCTATGTCACTCTCCCATGTGGTTTGGGCAACTTTGTTCTATCCTTGTAAACAATGTTTATCATGACCTCCACATATTCACACAGAGGTTGTCCAGTCCTATTGCATCAACATCTGAATTCTGAATTGTTCCAGGTGCTACCAACTGAGGATTTGGAAGCTAACCAGAACGAGAAGGGGCTCCAGGCTGACCTCATTAGGGCAAAATACCTTGTCAATTGGGACATTTTCACTTCCCCTTCTCAAAAGGGTCATAATTTTGGAACGGACTTCAAAAGATATAAACCATCTATTAAGTTTGTGCCTGAACACGAGGTGCATAATGGTAAATCCACAATGTTCTAGATGGATTAGTGGAGCGGGAGGGGACATTTTTTTTAGAACAATGCCTCTGTCTTTTAAAAAATTTGTGTCGATACACTTATCCAGGTTTTCCTTGCGCGGTTTTGGGTCGGATGGCGCCTTAGATCAGGCATTTCTTCGACACCACTAAATCCATTGAATGGAAAAAATTTCGAGAGATATTGAGGGGGACCCATTGGATGATCTTAATATAGTTCCATTTCCTGGTCCTTCAAACCATCAGGTTTATCACGTGGCCAAATTATTGTAGGCATGTGTCTGGGATTCTCTCTCTTGCTCCTGAAACCTAGCTGGGACTTGGGTAATTCCTTGCAATCACACTCGTAGATGGTTTTGAGTGTGTTTTGCGGAGCTGTGTTGGTCGATATGGAACACTCGCAACAAAATGACGATCAAGAAATCATTTGTTAACCGCCCGCTAATTGTCTTTCAAATGATCCTATTCAGGAAATCTATAGGAATAGGAAACTAACAGGAATGGGATGTCATGTCTAGTTGAATCCTATAGGAAGTGGAACTTTCTTTGATTGTAGTGAAGGAATTTTTCATGAGGTATGACCTAATGTTTTTTTCTATAGGATTTGCACTACCAGATTTCTATGAGATTGTTTCTTATAGGATATGATCCTGCAAATCAAACAACTTCTATAGGTAATTTTCCTATAGGATTCAATCCTATAAAAATCCTATGATATTCCTTTAAATCAAAGGGGGCCTTAGATGCTAGACTTCGAGCCTGGTCATGACCTTTTAAGTATCTAGCTATTTTATCTACTGCACGGGATTGATGCAAACTCTAGCTATTTTGCTGATGGTGTGATGTGGGGTCGGTTTGTTGTATTCCATTGGTAATGGATTTATCTATAAAGCTGAACTAAGGGCTAGGTTTACATAAACATGGCAGGCATGTCTCGTTTCATACTTATCTTTTAGATTTAACACAACGATTTATCTTACTCCCCACACAAGTCACCGAAGGCCTAATCACACATACCAAAAAGTCATCAAAGTTTCGGAGGATTGACTTGATTTCTTCAACCATAGGACCATGTGAAGATCGATCCTTGTCCTCTAGTCATTATCCTTCAGCACAATTTGTTTCCAAAACTACCTTCTGCACTTGCACTTCATGCGCGAACAATAGATCCTGACGGCACAAATCAGGCATTTTGAAAGCCGAGCTCCATGGAGCTCGATATTTGAAAAGTTCAAAATCTCTATTTTAAAGGATAAAAAATAAGAAAAAATGCCTACATATAGATAACAATATGATATATAAGTGTGCAAAAATTCAATCATAGATTCGTATTTTAGGCTGAGAAAAATTAACAAATGGGTGAATCTAGATATATGAATAGTACAATTTTATAAAACTTGAAATTTTGTCTGATTCGTCATTTTTATGTAGTCTAAAATAATATGAAATTTTGCAATTAGAATTTACATACCGGTAGAGTTTGAAATTGCCTACACCTAGAATTTTTTCTGAAACTTAAAATACCAATTTTGAACTATTTTTTAAACGGAATCTGTGGAGCTCGAGTTCCTTTTTGGGTTTCCATTGACCGCACGCAAAAGCAATTCAGCTCCTTCGCCATCAGCAACATGGAGGGAAAATAGGATGCTCCTGCGACCAATGCTCCATGGTGGTCCCTGATAACCACGCCACCCCTACCATTTCCATCGGCCGAATGAAATGACTCGTCAGCTCAGACCTAGGAGACAGCGCACATTTACATAAATATAGCCAGCCGGAGATTTGTAGTCAGACATCCTATCACTACAAGAAATGGGATATTTGTTGACGAAAACCCTGGTGACGAAAATGCATACCGTTAAGGATGTGTCCTTATAGGTGACGAATTCATCTTTCGTCACGCATTTACGGTAATGTTTGACGGTATGATTTTTCGTCAACAAAAAATCGTCACCCATTAACTAACCGGGAAGGGCTTCCATGGTCTCTGTTAATAGGTGACGAAATCAAAGATCGTGGTGTATGTAAACCGTGATTTGAATATAATACGGACCCACATGGCAGGTAAAAAATACTAAGTTACTTTATTAAATGTTATTAGTTTTATATATCATGCATGACCCACTTGTCAGGAACATATTAAATTAAGTAAAAATTGTGGTTCGGAAGAATCGAACCCAGGGCTTTGGCGTGACCGAACCGGAGTGTTACCGCTGAGGTAGATATGGAATTTTGATTTGGGTCCGTAACTAGTCTATTTGATATATACATTAGGGCAACATATTTATATGAATGGTGTGATCTAGATGTTACGAGATAATAATTTCCTTACTAACTCTTTCGGCCGCGGATGTCCCTTTTAAGTCGAGCCGCTAGCAGACACGGTCTATCTAGGCGATCTTGCTAACCGACGAATCGACTTTGGTTGTCGTCGGGGTGAGAAGAAATCCGTGAAGGCTCCTTTGTGGGGGCGGCGAGCCACATCATCGGTGAGTTATCCTGATTGTCCGTTAGGTCTAGATTTTTTTATCAGTTGTGAAGATTTGTTGTGAAGAACGTTGGCATGTTCTCAACTGAATTGTAGGCAATGGATCGAAGTTGGATAACTGATGGCACTAAGAAGATGACAACAAATTACATGAAAGGTGTTAGGGATTTCATCAAGTTTGCGCGAGAACACTTGGACAATACAGATGAACCAATCTTGTGCCCTTGCAAGGACTGCCTAAATCTGATACGTCAGGATATAAAAACAGTCGAGGATCACTGCAATTGTTCAGGTATGTCCATGACGTATACAAGGTGGACTAGACATGGGGAAGGTTTTAGTGATGATGAAGGGCGGGATAGAAACGATGATGGTGCGTATGATGGTGACAATGATGAAGAGGAAGACAATGGTGACTGTTATGTTGATGATTCGTCTAGTATGATCGATGAACTGCAGAAGTCTCGAAATAAAGGTCCTAACCTGCCGAATTTGTATGCTAATCTAATTGAGGCAGCCAAAAAAGAACTTCATGAGGGATGCACCACTTTCACTAGGATGTCGTTCATTATTAAGCTTCTTCATGTCAAATCATACACCCGGATATCAAACAGAGGATTCGATATGTTACTTCTGGTTTTTGCCACATGTGGACTTTCCCAAATCCTATGCTGATGCTAAGAGTGTTCTTTCTGATGTTGGGCTTGGTTATGAGACAATTCATGTATGCAGGTTTGATTGTTCTTTATTTTGGGGAGATTACAAGGATGATACGCACTGCCATGTTTGTGGATTATCAAGATATAGAGACCCTACTGGAAAAAAGAAAATCCCTCACAAGGTGCTAAGGTACTTTCCTATAATTATCAAGATATAGAGACCCTACTGCCATGCCCTTACTCGTGTAAATTCACATCAAACTACACCAAACCTCATGAAATTTTTAAATTTGAATTTCTTACATGAATGTGACTACATTTACTTAGTCCCACTTGTTCATGATGATTTTACATTGAATTTTCCATTTTTTTGTGAGTTTTACTCATTTCCTGTCATTTTTCATCGAATAAATTAACAAACACCTACAGTTGTTAGAAAAATCTGAAACTCCTCAAACACACATACATACCCTTCATGACCACTCACAAAAATTTTCAGCTCAGTCTGAATCTTTGAAGTGAAGCTTGCCTGCAAAAGAGTCGTTCACCCATATGATCGATGTCGGTGCACCCATGGGTGGATCCAACCAACATGAGGTTTCACAAGTGTTTTCAGACAAAATCTCACAGTGATGAACAATAACATATATGTGGGATGTGCTATCACAAAAAACCTCATATGCAAAGCTTTTACAACTTCCGTGTTCGACGATTCGACCGTTATGCCCAAAATGCCCTTACTCGTGTAAATTCACATCAAACTACACCAAACCTCATGAAATTTTTAAATTTGAATTTTGTACATGAATGTGACTACATTTACTTAGTCCCACTTGTTCATGATGATTTTACATTGAATTTTCCATTTTTTGTGAGTTTTACTCATTTCCTGTCATTTTTCATCAAAAAAAATTAACAAACACCTACAATTGTTAGAAAAATCTGAAACTCCTCAAACACACATACATACCCTTCATGACCACTCACAAAAATTTTCAGCTCAGTCTGAATCTTTGAAGTGAAGCTTGCTTGAAAAAGAGCCGTTCACCCATATTTCGGTGCACCCATGGGTGGATCCAACCAGCATGAGGTTTCACAAGGGTTTTCAGACAAAATCTCAAAGTGATGAACAATAACATGTATGTGGGATGTGTTATCACAAAAACCTCATATGCAAAGCTTTTACAACTTCCGTGTTCGACGATTTGACCGTTATGCCCAAAATGCCCTTACTCGTGTAAATTCACATCAAACTACACCAAACCTCATGAAATTTTTAAATTTGAATTTTTACATGAATGTGACTACAATTACTCTGTCCCACTTGTTCGTGATGATTTTACATTGAATTTAGCAGTTTTTGTGAGTTTTACTCATTTCCTGTCATTTTTCATCGAAAAAACTTAACAAACACCTACAATTGTTAGAAAAATCTGAAACTCCTCAAACACACATACATACCCTTCATGACCACTCACAAAAATTTTCAGCTCAGTCTGAATCTTTGAAGTGAAGCTTGCTTGAAAAAGAGCCATTCACCCATATGATCGATGTCGGTGCACCCATGGGTGGATCCAACCAACATGAGGTTTCACAAGTGTTTTCAGACAAAATCTCACAGTGATGAACAATAACATATATGTGGGATGTGTTATCACAAAAAACCTCATATGCAAAGCTTTTACAACTTTCGTGTTCGACGATTCGACCGTTATGCCCAAAATGCCCTTACTCGTGTAAATTCACATCAAACTACACCAAACCTCATGAAATTTTTAAATTTGAATTTTCTACATGAATGTGACTACATTTACTCATGGGCTAGAGCAAACCGTACAACTCAAGCGAGAAAACCATCAGTTGAAGCATAGGTGATGTGATCCCAGTATAGTTCTTTGTTGTCTACAAATGAAATTTAGATTTCTTTTTCATGCGTCTCATTCATTTTCTGGTCTTTTTTAATTAAAATAAACATGTACAGTTAAATTTTCAGAATAATCTTTTTTATTTCTCGGCAAAATGTTGTTCCCTCCAAATTGTACTAAGACGGCTGCTAAAACGCCCAAATTTTGTCGTTCCCTCCACTCCTCCCGCGCACCCCACCTATCAAATATTTCGCCCTCTCTTATATATGTCGTGCCTCTCCCCCATGATTTACGAGCATCTTAACTCCCCACCCCCAGACCTCATCCTCTCGTGCTCACCCAGATCCGGTGTCTTCGTCGCACGGTTCTTCCATCTCGCATCTATCTCCACGGTGGTCGCCATGGCAGGAAGTCGTCGAGCCGTCAGGGGGAACGATCATCACGCACAGACGCCGAAGAAGGGACCCAGCTCGGGGAACGATCGTCGCGCACAGACGCCGAAGAAGGGACCCAGGTCGAAGACACTCCAAGGTAAATCTGTCAGTGATCGGCTTCTTGTTTTGTTTTTCGGATGCTACGATCGAGAGATCGGTTTTTTGGTTTTCGATTGGATCGATTTGTCCTATATCTAGATCTTGCATACTTGATAGATCAGGGCATGATAGCATTGAGTTGTAGGTGTGTTCGTACATACCACATGATTGGATCCCGCATCGTACACTCTTATTTTTTCAATCATTTGCTGCTATACAATATTTTGCGTGGACACTTATTTGTTGTTTTCTATGGAATTGGCCCCATCTTATGTTTAGTTAACGCTCCTCTCTTCCGATTATTTCAGCAGGGACAGAAAAACCCGTCAAGTCGGCATATGAGCTTCAAAAGGACAGAGAAATGCAAGAAAATCTTCTACGCATGACAAAAAATTTGGCGGAAAAATATGGACAAGGCCACGAAATTCAGCAAGATTTCTCTGGTTTTGCACGTTCATTAGTGTATGGTGGGCTACAAATAGGAACAAGTAACAATCAAAAGGGCACAGACTGCCAAGACAAGGAGGTCGAAGAGGACCCTTCGTACCAACCGAATCCAGAAGAGATAGCTGCTGCAGAGGATGATCTTCATTCAGATGAGGATCAGCGCACTGTCGGCAAAACTTCATCTCACGTCTGTGGAACTATTTTTGAACTCTGATAGCAAATACATGCTAAATGTTTCCTACTAATTTGGCCTCTACTTTGCTTGCAGATAGTTCTTGGTTCTGCAATAGTTGCACAGCAGAAGCATTCCAGACTAGAAGTTCCACCATCCAACATTGCAACAAGATCAAGGGCAACAACTGAAACTGAAGCTGGGCCATCTGATGAGCCCACGGCCACTGCTGGGCAGAACACTGAAGGAGCACCCTCAACTAACCAGATCATGACATCTGGAGGCAGCAACTCATCTCCTGAGGACAATCAAATTGTAAACTTTGAACGGCAAGGTATGAAAGTTTGTAAAAACTACACACTGTACCGCATATTTTCATATAAAAGATAATCATTTCATCTCTCTTATTTCAGAGACATTGACAGCATCTGGCCGTACTAAGAGAAAGAGAGGTGGACGCAGACCTACTATGGGCCATGGACTACATGAGTACACAAGAAGAAATGGTGGCACTAAGATGCAAATTGACTTCACTGCCGGTGTAAGGAGACCCAAGGATTATATCCAGTCAGCAAAGCTGAGCAGTGAGGTTGGTATTCACATCCGTGCCAAAATGTCGCTTGCAACACACTGGACACAGTACAAGAAAGATAAAACTCTCTAACATGTCATTCCTCATGCTATAAATACAGTAGCGGTGAGTCCAGTACAATCTCGGTTTAACCTAATTATTATGCTACATGATCAACCTTCTAAGAATCTACTAATTAATGCATCACTATTTTGCAGGGAAAGTTTACTATGGACAGAAATGATGAGGTGGCCCAAGATGTGTGCACTGATATGCTGCAAGTTAGTATTCGGCGGTTCCGATATAGGCTTAAGGAGTATTGGCCCAAAATTAAAGATCTCACACTGGAGCAAGCATATCTGAAGAAGCCAGATCATGTAGAAGAGAAAAGCTGGAAAGAACTGGTGAACAGATGGTTTGATGAGAATTACCAGGTACATAAATCTTATTCCTTTCAATAACAGCTACTGAAATCTTACATTTCTCTGATCTGGATAAATAAAATGCATGTACTGAACATAGGGAGTGTGTTTAACAAATGGAAAGAACAGAGAAGCTGTGAAACAGTTCCATACCACTGGATCTCGAAGCTATGTTGCTCATTGGGAACATGTAGTAAGTGTTCTGAACTTCCCCATACAGTTTATACTTCTGTCATACACAGTACACAATGGTAATGTGCATTCTACATTTTTGCAAGCAGAAGGCTAAGTAGCAGGAAGAAGAAACCTCTCCAATTGAATTTTTTAGAATGACACACACTAACAAGGATAACATTATGAGTGCTGAAGCAAAAAGTGCATATGTAAGAAATATTTCATATTAGCACAATTTTTATATATTCCAGTTTTGTATGTTATCCATGCAATGATTGTAATCTTTATGCAGGACAAAATGGTCGAAAAAAAGCGGCGCCACGCAATGAAGATGAACCTGAATTGACTGATTTGCAAATTGTTCAGCTAGTTCTCAGCGAGAAAAGCCCATCCACCACCTGCAACAACACATTCCTACCAAGATTGGGCGTCGCAACAAGCTCCAGGAAGTTGTCTGTTTCAGCTACACGCATCCGAGAGCTACAACAAACACTGGCAGATCAAGAGCAAAACTCCATACAGGCAGCTAAAAGGTACCACCGTGAGATGCAGGCAAGACTGCAAGAACAAGATCAAAAATTTGAAGAGATCAGGAAGAAGCAGGAGGAAGAACTTGAAGCTCTAAAGAAAGCCCAAGAAGAAAAGACTCTGGCTTATGAAAAGAGGCAGTCAGAAATGGATTCCGTGCTGAATTTGCTCTTGAGGACATCCCATCAACCATCCATGACAGAATCCCAGGGCAACTAATCAATTGCACCGCCATCATACAACATTCTTAATCATAGGTCTTTTAATTTCTTTGTGTTCTGTACCCAATTGTAATCTTTCTTATGAATCTTTCGATCTGTGAGACACATACCGACTACGTGTGCCACCATTATCTTATGATATTTATTTTTTTTGTTATATTTTGCCAGTTATTTTGTTTCCAAAATTTCGCAAATAATTCAAATGTTCTCAAATTTTGATAAATTCGAAAGGTGACGGAAACTGTCACAACGTCACCATTAAATGAAACCACGTGGCACCAATTCTGGTCCCACTTGTCAGAATTTTGTGGGTCCCACCAGTCAGCATTATTGGGACCCATATGTCGGCAACAACCTGGTCCCACTTGTCAGAATTTTGTGGATCCCACCGGTCAGAATATTGTGGGTCCAGCTTGTCATAATATTTTGTGGGTCCCACAAGTCAGCACCATGCCGATCCCACATGATAGATATCCACGTCAGCGCCATCGGACCCATGTTGTCAGCAGCCAAATGGGACCCACATGTAAGGCCACGTATGCTTTTTTGGACCAATCAGAAACTTGGCAACATTTAGATATTGACGAAAGTTCGAATTGTCCGTGACAAATCTGTCTGTCAACAATCAACCTTCAACGTTGACGAATTTGCAGGTCGTCACCATCAAACGTTTGACGTTGACGAAAAAATGCATACCGTCACCCCCGATATTTTATGACGGAGCTTTGTTGACGAACCCCGTGACGATCAAATTTCGTCACCTCGATGAAATCCTTGACGAAAATTTGCCAACACATGACGAAAGTGATTTGTCAACAAAAATATCATCCTTTGTAGTGTATGAAGCACCTTTGATAAATTATGATGTCATGTCATGTGCCAAATCATATGGAGTGCTACTCTTTTTTTTAACATGAAAAGATATATTATATTAGAGCACACATACTGTAACACCCCGACCCCAGAACTATACAGTGAAGCGTTGTGCAACCGGTCATGCTACACAACCGAAGGTTACTGGGTTTACCAATCCCAGGCCAAAACTCATTGGCAGGTGTGCTCGGAATGGATCATCGGCACACAACACCTCGATCATGCCATAAGCTCAGACATCACCATCACGTATAGTAAAGAGACCGAGACTTGTGGAACAACTGGCACATTGCAGCCTCTACGACACAAAAGCGTATAGCAACTCATATAAGAGAAGATACAAATATTACACACAAAAGGGATCACAGATCCATCAGTACATCAAGCGGAAATGGGTAGTGTTGTCTAACAACAAGATGCAAATATGGCCTAAGAGGCCTACAGATAAACGAATCCCAGCCAGCTTGTTCCACGGTCCCAAACTGTCACCTGGGAACCCCGGACTACTAGTCGACGTCCACGAAGAACCCACCTAGCTGATCGGTGTCGTCCTCCTCTGAAATACAAATAAAAAGGCAGCAAAGAGAGACTGAGTATGACGTACTCGCAAGTTTAGTAGGGCGATATAGGCCCAATGATTGACGGAGGTTCTAAAGCTGTAATCTAGTTATTTTTGCATAAAGCTAATTTTCATAAACAAGACATAAATGACACATGGCACCGTCTACTCAGAATATTTTTCATAAAAGGGGTAAGAGGGTAACATTTCATCTTTGGTTCTCAACGAACCAACTTGTAACCAGCACATCTCTCATCTCCACCAAAGGCACTCCCTAGAATCACCCTCGAGGAAATGAACCTTTTACCCACACGTTGATTATGCAACCTTTAGCTGCCATATCAATTAGGTTAAGGTTCTCTATGGTCTTATCGTCTATTCCCAAGTCGTCCATAACCGCGGACACGGCTTTTCGAAAATATTAACCCTGCAGGGGTGTACTATTTTACCCATTGTACCGTCCGGCTCACCTGATTGGCCCTCTTTCGCGGAAGGCCGGCGAGCGGGCGCGGTTAAACCTTTACCTCGCGTGAGACTATCCAAGAGTCATCTGTGGCCACAGGGCAAGTTTACCCAGGCTATTTCAGCCCCTGCCCCATTGCCACGTCCTAAACACAAATCCTCATCAACATCTTCTTTTCCACTCACACGCAAATGGAAAACCGAACTAGAGGACCCTTGGATACGCCCGCACAAGTTATTCAGTTAGTAAGGCGCCCATACACCCACCAATGGCAGCGCGCTCAAACCTTGGTTCTAGAGGCAAGAACTCGCACTTAGGGGCAAGAGTGAGGCAAAACACCATCCCCGATGGCAACTCACCCAAGCCTTTCTAGCATTTTAATTAAGCACCCCACATATCCACCATGTTCGAAATATTCCATCAACATCAACAATTATGGAATTAAACAACGGACATAACTATCATTTAACTAAGCATGGCTAAGCATAGCTAAGTATATAAATACAACACTTAATTTCTTATCTCCGGCCAACACATCAAACCTAGGGTTCATAGGTAGGGAGACATGTGATGGTTTAGGGGATAAACATACATTCATAGGATACTCTACATTTTGATCTAGAGTGACATTTGAACCGCATGCAATATTATGGTGGATGAAATAAGTTTATAAAACATTAGGATGCTAAATGCCAAGAAGGTTAGGTTATCTCTTGCCTTGCTGCCGGGGCGTGTAGTACGGCTCGTCGGGGTAGGTAGAGAAACCCTCGACTCCGGAATCTATCGATACCCAAAATAATACAAAAGAACAAATAAATCACACGAAGACAAGGTGCAATGCACAATCACATGATGACATGTCAAATTGATGCAAAGATACCATCATATAAATTAAATAGCAAAATTAAATGGAGAGCCAAATAATTAGTGCAATTATTTGGAAGCAACTCCATATTTATCTTAGTGACCACATTACTTACAAATTATTACATTATTAGAGAAGTGGCTCAAATATGCATGAACATGACATAATTAAATAGGTTTTGTTCTTCCGATCATTCTGGTACTTTATTTGTAATTTTTTGAGTACCGAAGAATAAATAGCGATTTAAATAATTAGTTGAAATTAAATCTTTTAATCAAATTATGAATAACATCAAATAAATATTTGCGATCATGATGTGATAAGTGTATGGTTTGATTGCATTTGAAGTGTTGATCACATTGATATTTTATTCACAATTTTTGGATCAATATTTAATAAGTTGTGATTTTTCCCAATTTGGTATTATTTAAACCCTTTTTGGAATTCTTAAGTAAAGGCAAATTTATTTATTCAAAAGGGTATGGCAATGTTACCAAATGAAAGGTGTTGTTTTATGAACACATTGGTAGTTGATTTGCCAAATTTGGATCATTTTTCAAATAGTATGAATTATTTAAATTTCATTTCAGATTCTAAAAAGGAAAACCCCAAAACAGACAGGCCGGCCTCAAGCCGGCCAGGCCGGGCTGCAGGCCGGGCACCAGCCCGAGAGGTCCGGCCTTTGGCCGGCCCAGGCTGGGCTGACGGTCGGGCGGGTAGCCGAGGCTTCCGGCCCAGTGCTGGCCCAGGCCGGGCGCTCAGACCGGGCACCAGCCCGAGGCCTCCGGCCTCAGGCCGGTCAGGCCGGGTCCAGGCCGGGGCGCGCAGTGCCGGCGGGAAACGGCAGCGATGGACGGCACCGGCGGCGGGAGAGGGATAGGGGGCGCGGGAAGAGGCAAAAGGGTAGGGGAGCTCACCCTGCGACGCGCGAGGTGGCTGGGTGCGGCCGGGGGCGACCTCAACAGCCGGAATCCGATGAGGATGAGAGCGGTAGGTGGCGGCCGCGGCGAGGTGGGGCGAGGACGATTGCGTCGAGCTCCAGCCCTCCGGGTTCGATTCCTTTGTCATGGAGCAAGAGAATGCGACGGCGGAGCTTGCGGTGATCCTCGATCCGCACGGGGCGGCGCCAGGCAGCGGCGGCAAGCGGAGCGAGCAGCTGCGGAAGGGAGAGCTCGGGGGAGAGAAAAATGGGAGCAGGGGAAAAAGGGCAGGCGGCGTCCAGGGCGTCGTGGGCGCTGTCTTGCCCTCCAGGTGGAGCAGGTGGAGTGTGGGGGCACGGCGGCATGGCCGGCTGGGCGGCATGGCCGGCCATGTCGCCACAGTGGAGGAAGGGGATGACCTTTTTACAGACCCCCCCCCCCTAAATTTCTCTAATTACAAACAGGTCTAAGGGGAACTTTGGCGATTTAAAAGAGACACCAGGACATTTTTATAAAATGTGCAAAAATTCATATAGGCTCCATTTAACCTTTAGAACCTCCACAAAATTTGATGGTCCAAAATAAAATGTTTTGGACAACCTTTGTTCATAGGTTTTAAATTTGGTCATTTTTGATAAATTGCAAAAAGCATTTAATTGGAGCAATTAACCATTTCCAAAAATAGTGAATTTAATCATGGAGTCTCCCAACATATTAATGAAGCTCCCCATGATTTTAGTTTGAATTTTTGGAAAGGTTTAGCCTGATTTCAAAATAGGAGTTGAATTGAACCAAATTTGGATTCTCATATTCATTTCTTATTTGACAATATTTAGAAATTGAGAATTGGTTTTTAAAAGTAAACTTGGAACTTCCTAAACCATTTGGAAGTCCAAGAATAATTTGATTTGCTAAGTTGAGCATCTGCATTGGTTTGGATGTTGGGAAGTTTGCCTCCCCATTTCAATTTGTTTCCAAGTGAAAGTTAGATATAGCAATTGCATATGGATGCTATGATGCAAACAAGGATGCAAAAAGTGGAAAAATTCTTCGTATTTTTCATTAACAAGTTGGGGCTGTTACACATACAATGTGAGGAACTTCGACAAGCAAAGTTATCAGTACATAACTTTGCAACATACAAATGATAAGCTCTAAGAAAAGCTCTAGAGGAGAACGAGGGAAGACTGCGGAAGGAGCCTGATGGCGGATCAGGCGAGAACTCTGATGCGCAACCACAACCATAGTCTTCAAGGGCCTCAGACCGTGTGCTTGCCTATAGTAACCTGGCGGCTCTCTGATACGTCTCAAATGTATCTATAATTTTTTAGTGATCCATTCTAGTTTTGTGATGTTGTCACGTGTTTTTAATATCATATTACATCATTTTTATGCATTTTGTCGGACTAACCTATTGACAAGATGCCCAGTGCCAGTTCCTTGTTTTTGTGCTGAAATTGTTGCAGAAAGTTACTTCTGGAAATATTCTCGGAATTGGACAAAAATTTACGGAGATTTTTTATTGAAGAAATGAGGAAGGGAGCCAGAAGGGCGACTCTAGGGGACCCACACAGGCCAGGGGCGGCCCCTGCCGCGGCCTAGGGCCCACCCGCGGGTGGGACCCGCCCCTGCCCTATGGGGCACCCCTCGGCCGCCTCCGACACCTATAAAATCACATTCGATGCAAAAACCCTAACCCCCGAAGGATTTTCCCTAAATACGTAACAGAGCTCCGCCGCCATCGCCGACAAGTTTCGGGAGTTCAGAAGGTCCTGTTCCAGCACCCTGCCGGGACGGGGATCGACCGCCGGGGCCATCTCCATCAACACCGCTGCTTCCCGCGATGAGGAGGGAGAAGTCCCTCACCGGGGCTGAGGCTTATACAAGTAGCTATGTGGTTATCTCTCTCTCCCATGATGTGATCTTCGTTGTGATGATGAGCTTAGTTAGTGTAGTTGAATACATGATGTTTCCCTATGTGTAATGGATATGATTTTGCTGAAGTGATGTTATTTAGTACAATTTCCGGAGTCACCGTTGTGATCACGGTATCTCTGTGGAAGCATCTTCATCATGAGTTTGTTCTTTATTATTGTTGTATTGAATAGATCATGAGGTTTCTTGATGCTTGTGTTATTGAAGAAAGAGACTATTCAAGAAATATGTTGTCGTGTTTGTTAGTACTATCTTTGGATGCGGATAGTGACAGCATGAAGTGTCATAGATGTGGAATACGAACTTTAAGGTGTGCTTTTCGTATCCCTACGCAATTCTCATCCTATTTGATTCACAAAAGAATGATCTCCGAGTAACGTCTACCACGCATGTATTTTTGTGGGAACTATTATGTGTTTAATTATGTTAATGATGTTGAGAGTAGTCACTAGTGAAAGTATGAAGCCTAGGCCTTGTATCCAATCATTGATACACCGTTTTTAGTCACTTTTGTCACTTGTTTGCTTGCTGCCATTTTTATTACAGAATTACAAAATCACCTTTTACCATCCATATCACTTGCATTTTACCATCGCTTCGCCGAACTAGTGCACCTATACAACTGACAATTGTATTAGGTGTGTTGGGGACACAAGAGACTTCTTGTATCTTAATTGCAGGGTTGCTTGAGAGGGATATCTTTGACCTCTACCTCCCGTGGATTCGATAAACCTTGGGTTACCCACTTAAGGGAAATTTGCCGTTGTCCTACAAACATCTGCGCTTGGAGGCCCAACAAGTCTAGAAGAATAGAAGTGTGTAGTAGACATCAAGCTAATTTCTGGCGCCGTTGCCGGGGAGGTAAGGTAAACGGTACTCACACTCCGACGACGAAGCTAATCTCTAGCATTGTTGTTGGGGAGGTGAGCGCTTGAAGGTATCTTCTTTAGATCTTGCAATTAAATCTTTTTGTTTCTTGTTTTTATTTCATTAGTTAGGCTTAATGGAAAACAACAACAAAATGAGAGAGCTTGATAAACTTTATCTTGAAATTGTTCATGATGCTTTTGAAGAGAAAATTAAAAAATCTATGGAACTTTATTTGCATAACAATCATGCTAGTAGCAATGTTATTAGTATGATTTCTTTGAATGCCATTGTTGCTAATGCTATGGAAAATTGCAAGCTTGGGGATGCCGGTTTTTATGAATATGATCTTTTTAGTCCCCCAAACTTGAAGGAGGAAATTTGCTTTGATGATACTATGCCTCCTATATATGATGATTATTATGATGAATGTGATATTTTCAGTCCACCTACTATTGAGGAAAAAGTTTATTATGATTATGATATGCCTCCTATTTATGATGATTACAATGATGGTTATGATAGTCCTACTCTCAATGCTACTAATAATAAAGATTTTGCTTATGTGGAGAGTAATAATAGTTTTATGCATGTGAATCATAAGAAAAATGCTTTATGTGATGGCTATGTTATTGAGTTTTCTTATGATTCTACTGAAAGTTATTATGAGAGAGGGAAGTGTGGTTATATAAATTTTCATCTTATGAAGTTTCCCCTCTCTATGTTGAATGTTTTAATGTTGCACCTGCTTTGCCTTCCTATGCTTAATGCTTTATGCTCCAATGATTTATTTTCTTACAAGATGACTATGCATAGGAAGAGAGTTAGACTTAAATGTGTTTGATATTTGCTTCATGATGCTCTCTTTTGCGTTCCAACTCTTATTCTTACGAGAGCATCATTAAAATTATTGCGCCTAGCTAAAAGGCATTAAAGAAAAGCGTTTGTTGGGAGGCAACCCGTCTTTTACTTTCAGTTTGCTTTTTGTTTTTCTTGAGTCATGGAGTTGTTGCCTCTGTAGCAACCTCATTGTATCTTTTTCTTTTGGTTTGTTGTGCCAAGTTTAGCCTCTAATGCATTGAAAGTGCGAGGTGTTGTTTTGCTGTCCAGAAACAGATTTCTGTCCTTCACTGTTCGAAAATCTAGAAAATCCATGAATTTTATCTTTTTCTGAAATTTTAGACAGCAAAACTAATACTTTTCGCTATCTTTCGTTAGTTTTGAATTTCCTTATTTGAGCTACAGAAGTACCTCGAACAATTCAATCTTTACAGACTGTTCAGTTTTTGACAGATTCTGCTTTTATTTGTATTCGTCTCTTTTACTATCGTCAAATATGATACTCTAGAAAAGGAGTGCCACACTGAGGCTTAGTAAACAGTAGCTAATGCCCAATAAAGTTGTTTGCAATTTGTCTTGAGTTGAACACATGTGCATTTTAATTTATGAGCACTAACTCTCTAATCAGTTTATGAGAAGTTTTGTGTGAAGAGAGTTTTTAAGTTCCAAAGGAGAGGATAATGAAGAAATTGAAGATGGATCAGAGCTCAAGCTTGGGGATGCCCCCATGGCACCCCCTCTGAATATCAAGAACCATTAAGCGTCAAAGCTTGGGGATGCCCAAGGCATCCCCTCTTCTTCATCGACTATCATGAGGTCGTCTTCGTTGAACTAAGTTTTTATCACTTTACATATTATGTGCTATTCTTGGAGCGTCATTTTATTTTGCCTTTAGTTTTGTTTTGTTTGTTGGTCATATTCATGTTGGATCCTATCCATCTTGTGTGGGAGAGAGACACGCTCCGCTTTTTCATTTGAATACTCCTTTGCTTCGCTTATATCTTGTTGAGTATTCTTAGCTACTGTTTGTTTGCTAGTAAGCTCTCGCTTTTAGCTTTTATCTTGTTTAGAGCTGCTAGTAGTTGTTGTTAAACTCTCATGTTCTTCACTTATATTTGTTAGAGAGTTGTTTTGGTTGCTTGGTTGATTTGTTAGAATGATAAAATGCTATGCATGTGATATTGGAATGAAACGAAAGTCTGCATAGTATTGTAGATCATTGTGTGGATAATTGATACTTCTCATTTGTTTTGAGATATTAAGATGAATTCTTAAACTTGTTGGTTATTTGAGTGGAATTGATTAGTAAAAAAATACTGTTAAAAACTTGAAACTGTGTGGTGTTTCGTAGTTGTTAATTCATTAAGCTAATCTTTCCATCAAAAGAATTGTTTGGTCAACATTGGAGATGATGTGGAGCTTTTATGGTTATGATTGATAAATGTCTTATGCTACTCTGTTACCGGTTAATTTTAGATGTTTGCTTCAAATAACTTCTTTGCTAAGCCCAAAAATTTGTACTGAGTGTATGGTCACTCGTGCATCCAAATCCCAAAGCCAAACTATCTTGCCAGCTGAGTCCACCATATCTACCTATGCATGGTATTTCCTGCCATTCCAAGTAAATTTGTCATGTGCTATCTTTAAAAATTCAAAATACTCCTTTTTGTGCCTCTGTTTTTAAGCTCATGAGGGAGCAGTAGAGAGCTAGATATAACTCGTGACGAGCAAGGTCATTTCCCCCCTTTCACCCGGTGTCGATGGATTACGTCTTCACTTGAACCAACCCGAGAGCAGATTAAGCAAAATATAAATATAACTCACCATTCTCCTCCGCGCAATGCAAATCTGAGAAATCAGCTCAAACATTTGACAGTGGTGAAACCAAAGAGAAAGAAGAGCATACTCGCTCCTCTAAAAACCAGCTGCTCTCACAAATCTAAAAGCCTTGCTTGTTATGGGGGACTAGATAGCTTCTCTGTTGTGAAGTCGTTGACGAAAGCATGCATGTCTTAAAATTTTTTACTTCTGTTTCATAAAAATAAAAAGCTCTAGCACATGACTAATCCCTGCTTCCCTCTGCGAAGGGCCTTTCTTTTACTTTTAATGTTGAGTCAGTTTTCCTCTTCCTTCCATCTCTACCAAAGCAAACATCTAGCATTGACCCTGGGTGTCATTGATCATATTGCATTGTCAGATTAAACATGAATCTTTATATTGACTTTACCGTTGGAAGTTGAAGCTTTTTGCTAAAACTTGCATCTTCTTTGTTTTGATTCTCAAACACTTTTATCATGGAATTGTTAACTTTGAGAATTAATCAAATATGTGGATCACATTGCTTTCATGTCTTTAACGTACTATTTATGAAAGGTTTTGATTGAATGATTCAACTTGGTTATTCATTGCTTTCTTGCTATCAACTATAGACAATTGTTTTGTATCACTTCATTCACATCCTATGCTTTACATTACTATATTGATCATGTTTGTGTTGGTTGCATGTCTCATTAAAAATTATTTTGTCACCACTTACCTACTCGAGGACGAGTAGGAGTTAAGCTTGGGGATGCTGATACATCTCAAACATATCTATAATTTTTTTAGTGATCAATGCTAGTTTTGTGATGTTGTAACATGTTTTTAATACCATATTACATCATTTTTATGCATTTTGTCGGACTAACCTATTGACAAGATGTCCAGTGCCAGTTCCCTGTTTTTGTGCTGAAATTGTTGCAGAAAGTTACTTCTGGAAATATTCTCGGAATTGGACGAAAATTTACGGAGATTTTTTATTGAAGAAATGAGGAAGGAAGCTAGAAGGGCGACTCCAGGGGACCCACACAGGCTAGGGGCGGCCCCCTGCCGCGGCCTAGGGCCCACCCGTGGGTGGGACCCTTCCCTGCCCTGTGGGGCACCCCTCGGCCGCCTCCGACGCCTATAAAATCACATTCGATGCAAAAACCCTAACCCCCGAAGGATTTTCCCAAATACGCAACAGAGCTTTGCCGCCATCGCCGACAAGTTTTGGGGGTTCAGAAGGTCCTGTTCTGGCACCCTGCCGGGACGGGGATCGACCGCCGGGGCCATCTCCATCAACACCGCTGCTTCCCGCGATGAGGAGGGAGTAGTCCCTCACCGGGGCTGAGTCTTATACAAGTAGCTATGTGGTTATCTCTCTCTCTCATTATGTGATCTTCATTGTGATCATCAGCTTTGTTAGTGTAGTTGAATACATGATGTTTCCCTATGTGTAATGGATATGATTTTGCTCAAGTGATGTTATTTAGTACAATTTCCGGAGTCACCGTTGTGATCACGGTATCTCGGTGACAGTGTGGGTGCCGTGTGTGACTCTATGGATAATAGATTGGAAGGATCTTCATCATGAGTTTGTTCTTTATTATTGTTGCATTGAATAGATCATGAGGTTTCTTGATGCTTGTGTTATTGAAGAAAGAGACTATTCAAGAAATATGTTATGGTGTTTGTTAGTACTATCTTTGGATGCGGATAGTGACAACATGAAGTGTCCATAGATGTGGAATACGAACTTTAAGTTGTGCTTTTTGTAGCCCTACGCAATTCTCATCATATTTGATCCACAAAAGAATGATCTCCGAGTAACATCTACCACGCATGTATTTTTGTGGGAACTATTATGTGTTTAATTATGTTAATGATGTTGAGAGTAGTCACTAGTGAAAGTATGAAGCCTAGGCCTTGTTTCCAAGCATTGATACACCGTTTTTAGTCACTTTTGTCACTTATTTGCTTGCTGCCATTTTTATTATAGAATTACAAAATCACCTTTTACCATCCATATCACTTGCATTTTACCATCTCTTTGCCGAACTAGTGCACCTATACAACTGACAATTGTATTAGGTGTGTTGGGGACACAAGAGACTTCTTGTATCTTAATTGCAGGGTTGCTTGAGAGGGATATCTTTGACCTCTACCTCCCGTGGATTCGATAAACCTTGGGTTACTCAGTTAAGGGAAATTTGCCGCTGTCCTACAAACCTCTGCGCTTGGAGGCCCAACAAGTCTACAAGAATAGAAGTGTGTAGTAGACATCACTCTCCCAGAATTCTGATAGGCTTGTGCACCTGAGGTTGAAACCAGCCGAACCGAAGATTTGTTGTACGCTTCACCGAGCTCAGCTGCAACTTGCCCCTTTCATTGAATTTGAGGTCCAACAGCGACAGCGCTCTCACCCGCCATCGGTGGAACATCCCGAATGAAAAGGCTCTAACATTCTCACCTGAAGAATCTTCGAACCCATTTCTAATCCAAATGCAGCAAAGGCCACAATCGATGTGCTCAACCTCACCAGCAAGCATTGCGGCCTTCTGATAAGTTTCCGAGGCCGCCGAGAGTATACTGAAGATTTTGGTATCACAACTCCAAGGCACATCAACTGCAGTGTCGAACCCGACGGTCCACCATCTCCCCTCAATGCAACCGCTGCAAGCAGAGGAGGTCAGCAGAACCGCATCCGCCACCGATGTCGAGGTACCAACGCAACAAGCCTCCAGCCACCGCACCATGATAGACAATCCACCGCCGAACCCCAAGCTCCCGTCACGAGCCGGAGGAGGCAGATACAGAGAAGATTTGCAGCAACAGAAGCCCAAAACACGGACCTTATTTAGGGAGTCAGCAGGAGTCTCCACCGTCGCCACCTTCGGCTCCCTCCATGGGAGCACCGCCGCAATGAGAAGGACAACCGCACCGATCCGGGCTTGGTCCTCAAATCCCAGCATCAAACTCCCATCGCAGACCTTATTAGGAGGAATGCAAGGCCTCCTCGACTCAACTTGCGCCACTGCCAGCCACCGGCAGGACATAGCAAAGCAGAGGAAATCCATGGCGTGGTGGATCTGATCGCAGGGAACCACCCTCCTACCCTCAGACACCATATAGGATAAAACTAGAAAACAACAAACCCTAAATCTATATCCGGCACCATCCCTTTGCCTTCGCCAACCAGCAACGCCGGCGGGAGAGGCTCCGGTCCGGCCCGGCGATTCGGTGGAGAAGACCAGGTGCAGGAGTTTCGAGAGAGCTGAATAAATCTTGCTACTCTGAAACACTACACGAGCACACACAAGTAGAGGTGGAAAAAAACGATGACCCAAAACCCAAAAAAATGAGACCGATAAAATAAGTAGGTAGCAAAATTTAAAGACTAATTTATTTCAGTCAATTCAGTCTTTAGTTTGCGTTAATCAACTGGGCCGAATAGGCCAAACTTTAGGTGATGGAAGGCAACTAAACATCGGTGTGGACTACACAACCTGATAAAAAAATTAAACTGTAGACCGAGACCTAGCGATAAATTAATAACGCCACTTTGGCGGAAGATACAAGAGTGCACATCCAGATTACAACCAACGCCTAACACACACAAAGATCAAGCTAGAAGCACAAGGTGACCAGGCACATGAGGTAAGCCGGGTCGAACAAAGGCGTCAAACACAATGCAAGAAACTCCTAAGGAGAACTACGCCGATGAAGGTGAGTAACACGCTGGCCACCAGAGCAATGTCGTCCCGCCTTCAATCTCTGTCACAGGAGGGAACCCCTATCCCTGGACAGACAAGAGATGACATCATCAACGGGCCAAAGCTCACCCTAGAGCTTGAACCGGCGCACCAACAGACGTTGCATCCCGCCAAGGCACGTACACCACCATCAGAAGCATCGCCTCTAGGAAGCTTCGCCACCATCGTCGAAACACCTCCGTCGATAGAGAAGCACATCGTGGGCTCCAAAACAGCGCCATCAAGAAGTATGCGACACCAAAACAGTTCCGTCGCCGCCCGATCTGAGGGGATCGAGGGTTTTCACCCGGAGCAACAGGAGGGATAGGGAGGAAGCCGCGGCGGTGTCTTCAAGAAGAAAGCAGCGCCCATGGGCGTCGCCGCCGCCAGCCCCACAAACGCCGGGCAGGTTTTCACCCCAGCAAGAAGTCCGTATCCGAACCTGAGAGTGGTCAGCCGAACTGCTGCCACGCCCACATCAAGCCACTCCTCAATCTTCATGCTACCCTCACGACCGAAAGCACCGGGCAGCACCCGAGCTGTGACCCCCGCCGGAGCACCACGACTCCCACCGACCAGGATAGCCTCCCTGGCATCCAAAGAGCCCACCCTCGCCCATCCTCAAAGAAAAAAGGCTGCTCGCACATGTCCGGCCACCCAGTCACCGCAACGAGCACAACTCCACGACCACCTGCCCATGTCTTCCTCCCCGTCGTCCTCACTACCTTGCTCCTCCCCAACACACGCCACGGGATCCACCGGAGGCAGCCCACCGGTCCGTGAGACAGCCCCGAGCGGCCAGGAACCACCCGAGTAGCCCACGATCTGGATCTGCTCGATCTGGTTCTGGAGGCAGGGGCACCATGGGGCAGCACCACGCACTGGCCCATTGGCCGTGCAGGAGCACTCCCAAGGGTCGATCTAGCCACCTACCTCGTCATCAGCCGAAGAACGCCTCAAAAATTCGATGTCGGGGAGGGGGGATGCGAGGCCAAAGAGGAGGGGAGAGGAGACGACAGGACTGGAGAAGGAGGGATTGGGGAGCCCCGCCGCCGCCGCTGGTCGGCCGGCGGCGACGGCGAGGGGAAGAGACTGCTAGAGGCAGCGACTAAGCTAGGGTTGGGGTCGCCCACATGGGAGCGACGCCTAGTCTGTTCACTGAGCTTATTCTTCTGATAATAGCAGCAAGCTACAAGCTACGAGCACTCATGCAAGGCGACTCCTTGACTTTGTGAAAGTCTATACCAAAATAAAGTGCAGTGAAGTTTGAATATAATTTTGTGATTCATTTACAATTTCGAGTCCATGTCTAATTATAAGTTGTAGTTCGAGTCCATGTCTAATTGTAAGTTATAGATAATGCGGAAATCCATATCGGGTCATGGGTGCAAAGGCACCCACTGCTCAAAAAATAATTTTTAAAATGTCAAAAAATTTAAAATAAAATTTTAGCATTTTTCTTTCCATCCGTATCTAGACATGTTTTAATGCAAGATTTGCATTTGAAATGTGGCTCGGACATTTCATCGAACACCTCTAGTGCATAGCAAAGGAAAACAAACTAGCACCCACCTCTCACACCTCCTAGCAGAAAAAAATAGAGGAGTAGAAGCTGGCTGCTGGCTTTATAGGCAGGGGACTATTAGTCCCGGTTCGGGCTACCAACCGGGACTAATGCTCTGCCGGAGCTTTAGTCCCGATTGGTAGCCCGAACCGGGACTAATGCCCCCAGCCCAACTGGGACTATTGGCCCACGGCGCTGTAGCAGGTCGAACCGGGACCAATGCCTGGCATTGGTCCCGGGTTGTGTTCCAACCGGGACTAATGTCTCTCCAGCCCGTTTCCAAAGCCTCGTTTTCTACTAGTGATTTATTTGAACTTTACACTATAACATATCTAGATATCTAGATACGAAAAGCAAAATGATAAAACATGTTACATTTTGATATGAAGGGAGTATGAACCAAGCTGTCTAAACTGCTACTCCGTAGGTGAGATGTCTAAAACCCAGGGATTTAGGGACACCGAACGAGCTTCAAAGTGCACTAAGATACCAACAGATACATACATGCCTAAAGCGCACCTGAGGTCACACTAAGACCCCGCACAGATACATACATACTGTACATTCACGACATGTTCTTCTAGCACATAAGCTACGACAAGCATTTCTCCTACTGACATGTTCCATCAACAGGCGACGATGAAATCTCAAGGCAGCCCAAAACGGAACAAAGGCCACCACCATCACCAAACGCGTCGCCAGACGGATCACAAAATGCACCTCTTACTCCATAGTAAACGTTCACTACGTCTTGAACCAGGGAACTAACTATCAACCTGCCGACCGTGACTGGAGGCTCGAGGTCCTTCACTCGTCCAGAACCAGTTCCATGTTCTGCTCTTCGTACCTCACTGCAACCAGGAACTGTATGCTCACCTGCACAGCCAGGAAACGCCATTGTCAGTCATTCATCGAGGCAGATCACCAAATGGGTCGCCAGAGACGGTCAAGTACGCACTACACAGTACACCTTTTGAGGTATAAGACTGTGAGGCAAAAGCCCCACAGCATTTTATTCATAGAGTTTCAAAATATTTACAAAATTTACAGGCTGTGGAAAGAAAATAAAACCTACCTGTACAAACTAGCATAAGAGTCCAAATTACAAGAGGCTGCCTATCCAGGCCATAAGATCAGAGTGATATTTATGTTTAATCCTATGCCCAAGCAAGGATAAATCATGGACGAAATCCCTCTTCCAAACAGCAAAGGAGGGTCTTTTGGCTTCAAAGATTTTACCATTTCTTTGCTTCCAAATATTCCAGCAGGCCAGAATAACAACCTCCATGAAGAAAGGTTTATTGAAACCCTCTCTGGCAGCAGATGCAGCAGTCTGAACATCAGTGCTTGAGAACCAATCAATCTGCAAATAGTTCCAGACCCTTTGACTGAATTGACACTCAAAAAACAAGTGCATCCTGTCTTCATGAAGATTCTGGACACAAAGAACACAAGAGTAGTCATCAGTCACCTGCCAATGTCTCCTCTGAAGGAGATCTTTGGTGTTCAGTCTATCCTTGAGAAGGAGCCAAGCAAAGAACTTAAATTTCAACATGCAGGAAGATCTCCAAATCCATTTATACATGGGCAGTGTGTCCTGATGGTGATGTATATATGCTTGTAATATTGTGCTGCAGTGTATTGAGTGCCCCAGCAATAAACCCATGTATCATTCTCCAAAGACAATGGTCCTAATTCCAGCTTAGCCGAGAGTTCTTGAAATTCCTCGAAAGCCTGCTCAGATAGAGGCAAATAAAACAAGGAAAGCAAATCCGGGTGCCCATAAACCTCAGCAGCTGACATCTTCTTGTCCAACACATAAGAGAATAGCCTTGGATATCTCAACGCAAGAGGTTGGGTTGAATCTCCAATAGCCCAAGCATCCTCCCAGAACATGAAAGTATTCCCTTTCCCAGGGACAACAGTCGACACTGATCGAAACTGCCCCACTAGCTTCATGATATCTCTCCACCAGAACGAGCCACATGGATTCTCAACATGGGGGACACAATCAACATAATGAGCATTCCAAATCAGACTGACCCAAGGAACATCGGCCATATTATAAAATTTATGTAGATGTTTCAAAAGCAGAGCTTCATTCTGCTTAGGAAAATTAACAATCCCCACCCCACCAACACTCTTTGGTTTACACAGCATATCCCAAGCTGCCAAAGACTGTTTAGGGGTGTCAGAATTACCTCTCCATAAGCATTGTCTCAGTACCCTGTCCATTTCCTTGATAATACCAGCAGGCAATTGAAGAGAACAAAGGAAATAGATAGGCATAGATGATAAAGCAGAATTCACTAATTGTAACCTTGCCCCCTGAAACAGGAAAGAGGATGTGGAACAAAGCCTTCTCTCCAACCTAGTAACAATAGGTGTTAAATCACTGATTCTTGGCCTAGTAGTTCCCAGAGGCAGTCCCAAGTAAGTAAAAGGCAACCCACCAATTTGACACCCAAAGACAGATGCCAACTGTGCAATAAGGTTATCGGGAACATTGATAGGGACCATACTGGATTTGTGATAATTGACCTTTAATCCCATTGAGAGAGAAAACTTATGTAATAACTCTTTCATTGCAACAACTTGACTTAAAACCGCAGGCATGATCAAAAGAGTATCATCAGCATACTGAATAATGGGATAGTCCTCATTTGTGACAATAGGCAAATCAATTCCCCCTTACTGAAAAAGATCATTCACCACCACCTGAAGTAACTCAGAACCCAAAACATATAGTAGGGGTGAAAGAGGGTCCCCTTGTCTAACTCCTCTTTTACAATGGAATTGTTTACCTGGTACACCATTTAACAGAATTTGTGATGTGTCAGTGGACAAAATATTTCTGACCCAATTTAACCATTTACTATTAAATCCCATGCTCTCCATTACTTTTATAATCGCCTCATGCTCAATAGTATCAAAAGCTTTTGCAAAGTCCAACTTCAGAATAATAATTGGCCTTTTAGAGATATGACAGAGGTGTAGATATTCAAAACCCCATGCAACACAATCCTGAATTGACCTAGACTTGAGGAACCCATACTGGTTCTTATGTAGGCACTTGAGAATATGAGTCTGTAACCTGTTGGCTATCAGCTTGGTCAGAAACTTTAGACAAACATTAGTTAAAGAAATGGGCCTAAAATCATTGACCCCCTCAGGGCTAGCAACCTTGGGTACCAGGGTGATGTAAGAGCTATTGATACTTTGCAAATTCAGATTTTCCTCATGAAAGTCCTTTGCCAGTTTATAAAAATCATCCTTAATGATACCCCAACATTTCTTGAGGAACAATCCATTGAACTCGTCCGGGCCAGGAGCCTTATGTGCTGGCATCTCTTTTACAACCAAGTCCATCTCCTCAGTTGTGAAAGGAATAGTCAGATCTTCCAATCCATCCACCCTGCTAAATAGTCTGGCAAGATCAAACTGCATATTGATTCCATCTGCCTGTCCCATTCTGTTTCTGTATGAAGACCATAACATTCCAGCCATCTCATCATGACCAGAAACAATTCTGCCATCATCATCCTTCAACATGGCAATTGAGTTCTTCCTGTATCTGTTGGTCGCCATCGCATGAAAGAACTTGGTATTGTCCTCAGACATTTTAGTTCGATACGAATAGTCTTACCTGCTTTGGGTCATACACCGCATACTCGTTGTATTCGAGCGGGCCGTCCTTGTTCCCTGAAGGCACCAGCTTGCCGCATGGCACCTTAACGTCATCCCTCCAGGTCACGTGCTCCGACTCATCCATCGTCTTCCTCCCTACCCCTTTCACACCACACTTCTCCCCTTCCAAAGATTCCACATCCTTTGTTTCCAGAAAAAGAAAGCAGCATCAGCATTAAATAAGGAGCAGCGGGTTTAAGACATACTGCAATATGTTGCATACACTGGGGCAAGTACCTTTGCCTCTGGTGTGCCTATTATCTCCTTGATCTCTTCTCCAAGAGAAGCCACTGCCAAGACCAGGTACCCTTCTGGACGGTCGACTGCCGTGAAGCCATAACGAGCAGCTTCCGCTGCCACATCCGAACAGACTATGGCTTTACCAAACTACATCAACAGCATATATGTTGGCAACACAATGATCAGTCTATCAGCCAGTGAGAGTCAAAATCAGGTAAAGGGAAAATTACCATGTATCCTGGGACAGGTAGATGGCAAACAGCAGGAAGGAAACCTTTATATAGATGCCTAAGCAAGTTTGAGCTTCTAGTTCCTGCAGAAAACAAGAGTACTGCGAATTAACAAAAGTGACAGTATCAACAATCCTGCGCTTATGGTCTAGAGGATTGAATAGAGGCACATACCACACCAAAGAAGAACTTTGTTTGGTAATTTCTTCATTTCACTATAAGAAGGAAATGCACTAGACTCAACAATATATATTCGATCAACAGATACACCATAAACCTGCAAGAGCAGAGGAACTTGAGGCAGACCCATGGGTAGAGAAAAACTAAAAGACATCAACACGCCATCCTTACGGCCTTACCACATCATCAACCTTCACAGGCTCATATGTTTTCTCGAGATACTTCAGAATCATCTTGTAATCCTCTGAATCTTCAGGAACGGAGTTGATTGAACAACCGAGTTTCTTGTAGCATTCAGACAGTGGATCATCTAAGGTCGAGCCAAAAATATCTCCTATAAGATGAGAAGCAACGTTTATATCACGTATCGTCTCGAAGCCGGATGCTACCTGCTTGTCACAAACGCGAAGGTTTATCATAAGTAGGTCAACCAAAATAATATGATGTCAGAAACAAGTTGTACACCGTACATTGTCAGCGATCTGTTCAAATCCCCTCATTGTATACGGCCGAGTTGTTGGGAACAGGGTGAACCACTTGCTGCTTATTTCTATCCAGAATGCATCAGCAGCGGGGCGAGACTCCGGTGCCAGTTCTGCATCTCGGATCCACTGAAGTAGCACTTCCTCCCCTGCCAAATTTGATTGGTTAATGATAGACTGCCAAGTAAGGTAAACAGAAATGTTCAAGCGCAAACCTCTGTTTAAATGGACATCCGTCAGCATCTCAAATGGAAGATCAGGCAGATCATGCGCCATCTCTGTCAAAGGATACCTGTGACAGAACTCAGTAGATGTGTGTGTTGATGATCTCCCAAGGAAGCTAAATTTACGAGACTAAACGACTACATCCATTTCAATGATTTCCCAAAAACAACAGTCATGCGATTTCCAGTTATTTTACCAAGAAACATCAAGCGGACAATTTTCCTATGATCTATCTAAGCCAGATTTTCATCAAGCAATGCAGAAGGAAAATATCTCACACCTGTATATTTCTTGGCTGCACAACTGCTTTATAAGAAAAGAGACGGCAGGGTCCAACTTGCAGTGTGCTGCCGCAGATCCCAATTGACGAAGTGCTGCACCTCCATGACGCACATCAAACCCTATGTCCTGCCAAGAAAAAAAATATTTACGACAGTGCTACTAGAAAGCATAGAATCAGAAAAGAAACTAGAGAGTTAAGTACCATGTCGATAGGGTACATCTTCATACTCTTCTTCTCAAACTTCTTTTCTCTCTCCCATGCGTCAAACTCATTTCCAGTCACCTCCTCAAATAGACGAACAAATTCCTTAATAGCATCACTGTCGCGGCTACCAAAATCTTCAACTCTTTCCTCTGCCATCTGGTCATGTCCAATTGGACCCTTCTTGAAGTAAAGGTGTAAGTGTTTTTTCGGTACCATGATCAGCTGCAGAATGCAAAAGCTGTATAGAAACAGTTTGTAAGCAGTTGAGTCGGTGTACACTTCCCCAGGGGCGGACCCAGAGAAAAGTTTCAGTGGGGGCCATTTGACTGACTAGGGGCACTTCTAGTGCAAATTTCATTTTTTGAATATTTTTCCTTTGAAATATGAACTAATACTACTGAAATTCAAATATTTGAGTGGTGGCCACTGCCCCCACTCAGCTGTACATAGGTCCGCCCCTGCACTTCCCTGCTCCTCGAGAATCAATGTATATGATAAGAGAAATACATACTGGTTCATCTCGGATCCCAAGTCGCACACCGAAAAGGCACAATTGTAGATGACACCATCCTTCTCAAAGATAAGCCCACCATCTTTGTCCAGTTTAGAGTCCTCATGCACAGATCTTTTGCCAGCAAGTTTCAGCTGCTCAATTCAAGAAAAGCTGCTGAGAACCAAAATGAAAGGGCAATTATGAAAAATGCACAAGGCAAAGATATTTAACCTCTGCGGAGAGAGTTTCAATGGCCTCCTCACTTGGATCAAGCTTGTCTAGTGGCATTCCTTTGCCTTCCGGAACAAGATCAGACACAATATCATAAGCATCCAAAGGCTGGGCTTCGTTTTTCTGGATGCTATCAACAATCCAATTCTCACCAACAATAGGAGTTCCACGCTCCCTGTGCACAAACGGTCAATTCATTTTAAATAGACAAGGGAGATAATTAACTGCATTCACATGCATTTATCACACTTTGGAGCATATTGGAAGAAGAGTGATAAATAAGCGATTACAGTGCTTCAGCAAATCCTCCTGAGCCACCTCTATCTCTTTCAGCTGCAGAAGCAACTACACATGTGACACCTGCGGATGCAACGGTACCAGTATCATGAGTGGCTTACCCTGCACTATTGAATGTACATCATTTCGTACATGATACAACAAACAGATTGTAGAACATGATACCCACCAAGCACAGAATTATTGACTTTCCCTCCATGCTTCACAATCTTCTCCTTGAAATAATCCTGCGGATTTTTCGACAACAGATTCAGATCATGCAATACTTTTAAGATAATACAGAAGCAAGCAGTGTTCAAACAACATACGTGTGAGCGGGGCATCCGCCCAGATAATGAAATCATCATGCCCGAGAAGATGGGGGCCTTCTCATCCATATCACGTTTAGGGTACTCCTGCCCTTCGTGTTGCTTCAGCCACCGCAAGGAAACAAATGAAATACAGATTACAAACCGCTTGTGAAGCTAGATGCAGCACTTGTAAATACTCAAAATGTTATCTCATTACCTTGTTCACAAAATCATCCCTAATGTCATCCGGAACCTTTATAGGACCACCTTTCCTTGGAGGCTTATTAGTACTGAAAATGCAGGTTGCCCACTCACTGTATTTCCCTTTGCACTTGTATCTCCACCCTTTACACTCAAGCTGACCACCACATATTGGGCACTTCTCGAGAGGCCCATAAAAGATCATATCCTCACTGAGGCCATCAAGGGTTTGACATTAGCCAAATTAAGCATATGTGCAAATTAGTTGTGAATTAATATAAGAAGCTTTCATTCAGAATCTCAAATAGACGATACCAGCTTGCAACAACTGCATCTTCTGATCCGCAAGCATCTTGCTCATTAGCTTCAAGGATCTTGCGCATGTCCTCTAGAGAGAGGTGTTCCCTTAGGGCCTTGCAGAAGTCTGTGAACTCTTTCGTGGCGTTTTCCTTCCCATTTAGCTCAGATTCCTCACCTTTGAGCTTCTTTGTCTTTGCTGGAACCTCCGGCTCATCTGACTTGTTCTTGGAGGGCCCCTTCTTCCCCCCTTCCTGCTCTTTGTTTTCTGCCTTCTGCCTTTTGGGGGCAGCCTTCCCTTCTTCAGTCGCATGCGTTCGTGATCTGGTCTCGTGTACCTCCAAGGACAACAACGTTATACAATTTGGTGAGCGGTATAAAGAATACATTTGAAGGCAATAGCAGAAGCCAGAAGTTATTCAACAGCCAGATAAGCGACTTATATTAGAGATGATGAGCAACAATAAAAAGTTGCAACTTAATTCATCATGCCTACATCAGAAATGAAACAATCAATCTTTCGATCGCATGAGTGAAATCTACAACACTTGGTTCTAATAACGTACATCAGTACATACAGTTTATACATACAAAAGGACCAGGTACGATTATACACAACATTTAAATCCTTAATATACAAGCCAGATGCGAGTAATGCTATTTTTCACAGGCGAACCTAGGAATACGTCAGCAGTCACAATAGGTGAAAAAAGAGGTCATCAAGATCCGAAAACCATGGTAAATAGCTGAAATTTATCACTATGGGGGCATTTCAGAATAAAAACCAACAGCACGTTAACTATGAAAAATCAGAAATGGTATAACTCTAGATATTTGTCATCAGTAGGCAAAAACAGTCATCGCTGACATCAATCAATCAATCAAGCAAGACGTGCTAAGCTCACTACTCCCTAACTAAGTACGTCTCGCAATGGAACGGCAAGAACCTATTCGTGTACTGCCTTGATAGCTTTCCAAGCCAAGAGCAACTAAGGATCGAAGAAAAAGACGCTACCAAATTACTGACTTACTAGCAACATCAGTAAGTACATGACAATGTAAACCGCAGATTATAGCAATGTATAGACCGGATGAGATGAGGCAGACAGCAAATACCATGGTGGCCGAATTACGAGGAGATAGGAGCAGCAAGAAGCATTAGGGTCCCGATCCATCCTTATCCCGGGAGCTAAATAGGCGCCGAGACGACCGCGGTAGAACTAGTGGGGAGTTTGGGTGTCGCCGCCGCTGCGCTCCAGGTGTGCCCGCGTCTGCCTACCCCCGCGAGGCCGCGACACGTTGCCTGCCGCCTGGGCGCGCACTTGGCGGTAGGGTAGGCGTTGGATGGGAATCGGGAGCAGAGGGAAAAGCATCGAGAATTTTATTTATTTTTTCTTCTTTTTTAGGGGAACATCCAGATTCTTTTTTGATAATATGGGGTCTGCGCACTGGAGAAGATGGAAACCGAGAGTTATTGGGCTATGCGTTGCTAGGCCCAATTATGTTCGGCCTTTTTAGTCAGTCTCTTCGGGTTCGGGTAACATAGGAACAAGACCGGATTGGAAAACTGCTCTGTATCGCTCGGGCAATTTGTACCGCGGAATCGCCCGCAGCGGAGCTACGCGAGACGCGGCCCATTTAGGCCCATCACCACTGTTTCTTCGTTTGCTTTTTTCTTCGTTTCCTGTTCTGTTTTTTTATGTACGCTTTTCTGTTATTTTCTGTTTTCTTTGTATTCTTTTCTTTTTCCTGTTTCTGTTTCTACTACTTTTTAGTATTTCTTTCCTCTTTCTTTTTCATTTTTTCTTCTTTCTTTCCTTTTTATTTCTTTTCTGGTCTTGGTAATACATGAATATTTCTTTATTTTTTTTTATTTTTTTCTTTTTCCTGTTTTCATCTTTCTTCTTTGTTTCTTTATACAAAAATGAATATATTTTAAATCTGAAAGACTTAAAAAAACAAATTGTCAAATCAGAACTTTTTCAAAAATGAACATTCTCTCAAATTTGAATTATTTTCAAATACGAATAATTTTCAAAATGGATAATTTTCAAATATGAACCATTTTTCAAATATATATTTTTTGGTTCACCATTAATTGGTTCACCCGAATTTTTGGTTCGGTTCATCCGAACCTTGGTTCCTTTTCGATATATTATTGTTTTTGATACCGATATTTTTGATTCACTACTAGCACACATGCCCGTGCGTTGCAACGGGAGCGAATTGCATTAGATTATCTAAAAACAAATATGAAAAATGCTATATTTAATACTTACCCGGGCAATAATTGAATCATACATCTTGCACTAAGAGAAAGGCCGATGTAATAAATAAATAGATTTTCTCTTTTTTTTTACAGAAACTTGACTCTTCAAATTGTAAAGTATGATGTAAAAGCAAAGGAACGGTTTAATTAAATGCATCTCCATACCAAATTACCAATACCCGGTGATAGAAAATATCATATAAGCGCAATATATGATGTGCATCTGTCGAACTTATTTAACTACAAACTTAAGGAGCTTCATCTCATCCGAGCTCTGATAAGGTCGTTTCTAATTATTTTAAGGCAGGCATCTATTCCCTGTAAAGATCTTGTGCCTATGCAACCATGCTGAATGCAACTCAACAACGAAATTCACTGATGCGGTATCTTTCAGCAACTACCAAATCTACCGCAACAGAAATTCTTTTAGTTCTGCTAAGCTAGCTAGTCCTACAGGAGAAGCCTGAGTACACGCAAATAACTATTAGGGAGCAGAAATAGATAGAAAAAAATATTGGATAGTGAACCTGTTCTACCCTTGGAAAGTTCTGAGGTCAAATTCCTCGTATTCATGATGGAGAAAAAAACTTGCGAGTTCAATATCTATTTTTGGAACTTTATCAGTTTTATGTGTAGTAGTATTTTTGAACATTTGTCTTTGCTGACCAAAGTCCTCCATCTCACAAACATCTTCAGGATTACCAACCCTGCACTTGATCACATTTTTTGTCACAAAATTCATGAAAGGGTTTACAAAAGAAATATGTTTTGCCATCAATTTGTATAAACCTAGGACGGTTGATGCGGCTATTTCTTTTAGTCAATTACAGGAAGTTCAGTTGGCTGAGGAGAGCAAGAAGCCTTCTTACAAATAATGCACGCAGAGGTTTGGTTGGTGAAAATCCTGTTGAAGCAGCCGTAACTTGCTTCCATCGGCTGTAGTGGCAACGCCTTCCTCTACTGCGAGTCTAGCTCTAAGAACTGGTTGATTATTTTCAAAATATGTACCTCCCATGCACTGCTGAAGAGGAGCAGAGTGATTGCAAACTCCTGGGACCTGCACATGTTTGAGAGGGCTGGTACTGATACTTCTCGTCCACCACGTTTTTGTTCTCAGCTCCATGATGTTGTTTGTGATTCGATTTGGAGGACAAATCTGACTGTTCTGTACCACTTTACAGTTATAATTGCCAGTGAAATTCCACCTTCCTGCATTTAGCTCGGTTGAGATGTGCTTTAACTGAATTACGGGGATAAAGGAGTCTGAACTGGATTAGCTCCACAAAGCGAGTGTCATCTTGTGTCAGATAAACAGACGATTCGGGAAGAGCAGGCATTGCAAGTGAATTTAAATAGAAAATTGGCTGCCCTCCATAAATATTTTTGTGGCATGCATATCAAACAGCATAAGATAAAAGGGTAGTACACAGGAAATAGGGTAACTTGAGATTCTTCTTTAAAAGATTAACAGGTTTGAGTTTCTGCCTATAATTAATGATTTCTTTAGCTTGTGATATTAATTATAAACCGAATGAGTAACATTCTTTATAGACCGAATATTAATCAAACCAATTCCTGCAAAACAACAGATTGATAGATATCTATATGCTAAAGACTACCCGGCAGCTGTCAAGTTCCTACAGAAGCACTACACACCAATGGTGGTTTGTGTGATGCGGCAGCCGGAGGAAGCATTGATACTTCTCAGCGAGATGCGATAGAACAGCGTGTCCAGGACAACCTACGACCCAAGCGTGTTATTCTCGTTCACGCAGGCTGGCTGTCCACAAATGAGCTTGCTCACAAGCTATCGAGATGTACAGCAAATGAACCATTAGATAATCGACTGGAAGAGCCAAAGCCAAGAGCAAATACACCATTGATTCATACAATATATGCTTAGTACGACCAAAAGGAACCAACGATCATCTAAAAATAAGGGTACTATCTATCAAAGAAGTCACTTCATCATGTCATGCCAGCTGAAAAGCATACAGGAAATAGACAGTAGATAGAAGTCTATAAATTAGAGGATTAAATCGAACGATGCTGCTTCAGAGTTCACCGCTAAATGCTATAATGTCACGTGGAGGTCAACTTCTCCAAATTAGACTGCTTGATACAATGACTGAAGTGTTACTCACACATACATGGATCACGCTCTTGCAAGATCAAGGAAGCAGCCGTGTTGTCAGGGAGCAAACATGAAACAGCAACAACCGCTTTGAGGCATACACGGCGAGACTGAACGGTGTACCTTGGGAGCACGTGTTGACGGAGTTCCGACAAGCTTGGCAGGACGGCGAAACAACAATGCTGAGCGTGGGCGGAATTGCAAGTTGGACGTCTTGGGCGCGGCAATGTCGAGCACAAATCGGCCGAGGGAACCGGCCGGCGAAATCCATTCTTGCGTCTCGAGGTTGAACTCCACCATCACGTGCTCTTCGCGGCCACAACCGAATCCTCTACGACTCTCCAGGACGCAGACGACGTCGGCGACTCTGGAGGTTTGGCCTGGTCAGGGACACGGTTCAGATCGGACAAATCGGGCACCAGAATCCTGTCTGATTCGCACGGGAGAGGGGAATCGCCTTGGGGCTTGGCGGGGGAGTCGAGAGGGCGGAGGCGACCCTCCCCAACAGCTCGTAAGTACTGGGGAGGGCAGGGCGGCGGCACTCTTCCGGTGCTGGACCTGGCGCTGGCGAGTCCCTGGTGGCCGGATCCCGATGGCAGCTGGGTCGGGGAGATCACCCCTTCCCCGATACATGGGTGGAGCCGGGCATGGACAAACGGAGCTCGGGCAAGAGCGATGGCGGCGTGGGCGGCGACGTTCGGCGGAGGCCAGAAGGAGGACGGTTTAAACCAAACTCGATGCAAGATCTTCTTGAGAACTACATCTTGTGACAGATTCTGCATAGGGAGAAGGCCGGCAGCCACCGCCGGCTGACCACCTTAGAAAAGGCCGCCCCCACGCCTTCACGCAAGGGATCCTTATGCCCCTACGCCGGCCGGCCGCCGCTGGTCAGAACTCAAGGGTGGCCGTGCCGACGGGGATGGAGGAGCTGCGCGGTGGAATCCCGTGGTAGGGGCGAGCTCGAGATATTCATGAAGCGGTGGAGGAGGGAGAGCGCTCCGCCGGCTGGGATGGAGGAGGTCAGGGAAGGCTAGCTCGTGGCGGGCGTGCCGAGGACCGGGGTCGAGGCAGAGGTCTGTGTGCGGGGAAGATCGGGATTTGGATCGAATCGTTTTTTTTTTCACTTACGGGTGGCATAGGTGGGTAATATTTATCAACTTGAGGGGTAATTCGAATTACGGACCAAACCAAACCGCGGAAGCTTGATTGCTTTTATTATTAGGTATAGATTATTTTCCGTTCACCCGAGCATTATCATTTTCGGTTTGCCGGTATTTTTGGTTCACTATTATTTTTGGTTCGACTGAATTTTGTTTCCTTTCCGGTTCACAGGTATTTTTGGTTCACTATTATTTTCGGTTCATAGATATTTTTGGTTCACCCGAATTTTTGGTTCATCATTAATTTTGGTTCAATATTTATTTTAGGTTCACCCGAATTTTGGTTACTTTTTATTTATTATTATTTTCGGTTCGCCTGTATTTTTCGTTCAGAATTATTTTGGGTTCATCCAAATTTTTGGTTCATTATTATTTTTGGTTTGCCAGTATTTTTGGTTCACTATTATTTTTAGTTCACCCAAATTTTGGTTCCTTTGCAGTTCACTATTATTTTCGGTTCACAGGTACTTTTGGTTCACTAATATTTTCGGTTCATAGGTATTTTTGGTTCACCCAAATTTTTGGTTCACTATTATTTCCGGTTTATCCGAATTTTTTGGTTCACCCGAATTTTTGGTTCACTGTTATTTTTCGGTTCACCTGTATTTTTGGTTCACTATTATTTTTGGTTCATCCAAAATTTTCATTTTTCCATTATTTTTTATTTTTCAAAATATTAAGATTTTAAATTATTCAAATTTAAAATTTTCATTATTTTTGTTTCTTTTTGGTTCATTATTACTTTCGGTTCTCCGGTATTTTTGGTTCACTAATATTTTCAATTTGCCCGAATTTTTGGTTCACTATTACTTTCGGTTCGCCGGTATTTTTGGTTCACTATTATTTTCGGTTCACTCGAATTTTTGGTTCACTATTATTTTCGGTTCACTATTATTTTTGGTTCTATATTATTTTTGGTTCATCCGAATTTTGGTTCCTTTTCGAGTTATTATAATTTTTGGTTCGTTATTGTTTTCGGTCCGCCAATATTTTTCGTTCACTATTATTTTTGGTAAACGGGTATTTTTGGTTCACGGGTATTTTCAGTTCACCTGAATTTTGGTTCCTTTTCGGTTCACTATTATTTTCGGTTCACTATTATTTTCGGTTCACGGGTATTTTTGGTTTATTATTATTCTCGGTTCATCCGAATTTTTGGTTCAATATTATTTCCGGTTCACCTGAATTATTGGTTCACTATTACTTTCGGTTCACCCGAATTTTGGTTCATTTTCGGTTCCCTGTTATTTCCGGTTCATCGGCATTTTTGGTTCACCGATATTTTGGAGTCACTGCTATTTTTGGTTCACCATTATTTTCGGTTCATCCAATTTTTTTTCCTTTATTTTTCATATTTTTTTAACGTTAAGATTTTAAAAATGTTCTAATTCATTTTTTCATTTTTTTAAAAATCGGATTTGAAAAATGTTCGAACCTAAAAAAATATTCAGATTTGATAATGTTTCATATTTTTATTTTTCGATTTATTTGCTTACTATTTTTTGATTCACCTGCATTTTTGGTTCATCGGTATTTTTGGTTCACTTTTTATTTTATGGTTCACTGATATTTTCGGTTCATCGGTATTTTTGGTTCACTATTATTTTCGGTTCATCGGCATTTGTCGTTCAATATTATATTTTTGTTCAACGACTTTTTTTTGGTTCACGGGCTTTTCGGTTCACTATTTTATATTTATGTGTACCTGATTTTCTTTTGGTTCATTGGGTATTTTTTGTGTATATTTCCACGTACATGCATGTTGGCAATGTATATTTCCACGTACATGCATGTGTGCAGCTGCGAGCTAAGCTACAGGTCTACACAAAGAAGAAAGAGCTAAGCTACAGGAGAAAAAAACAGACGAAGCAGCCACGTTTCTCTCGAACGAAACAGAAGAAAGAAATGATAGAGAGCGCATATAGACGAACGAGACAAATGGGCCGCCGCGACCAGGCCCAGTATGGAGATCCTTGAGCGAAATGGTTGCCGCAGATCGCGCGGGCGAGAGGGAGGAGCACCCCCGGATTGACCATATTATTTTCGGGTAATTAGGAATTGCTGACCGAATAAGTGAACGGAATTTTTGATTTTGGTCTATTCGGCTTCGGAGTAGTTTGGTTTGGTGCTTCGTTCCTTGATTAATATATGTCCACCCCTTCCGTCCGCACTCATGTAAATGTTAAGTGTGTCCGAATTGGGGAGATGTGTGGAGGGAAAAACATTTAGAAAACTCGCGATGTTGTATGCTGGTAGCATCAAACCGTCAGCGGTATCTATACTCTATTTTTCTATTTTCTTGATTTCATAGAGAAACAGGTGAAAAAAATAGCTTAAATGCATGCATCTCTTCCTAAAATGCCAAAGGAAACACGATCAGGATTGATAAGCTAAATAAATCAAATCAGCAAAACTTCAGCACCAAACATAGGATATACAAAAACGGCATGCCACAATTTTAGCTTGACAACTTAAACAAGGGGAACATATAACGTGAAAAGGAGATAGATTCTGAATATCTGATTTAATTTTTGTTCCTATAGCACTTGAATCATGTTCTAAGGGCCAAATCATGTTCTAAGGATGACCTCGCATATTAATAATTGCTAAATGTTCGTAGTTCCTTAGACGGACGAGCAAACAGAATCTCGGTCATTATTTTCAATATTGAATATATTGAGATTTTTTTACGTGCTCCCTTGAATGAGAACAGTTGTCAAGACCTTAAATAGACATCAATATGTTCCTTCAATTTTGAAGATTTTACGTATGAAATGAACCATCTCGTGAAGATTTAGACCAGGAACTTGAATTCCGCAAATCAAGAACAACTAGGAATGGGGTAGCACATCCGATTAGAAAACTCAACGACTTCGAAAGAACCTAAAACTTTCACCGAGATATGCAAAATGTTGCGTATAAAGGATGTTGACCCCGCCACGGTCAAGATGTGTTTATTTTCCTTTTCACTCAGAGGGAATGCTAAATTATGTTTGCTAGCTCTAACTAAAGGCACCATTACTTCTTGGGATAACTGGTGTAATATTTTCATGACTAAATATTTTCTAATGGTTTAATGTCAAAAACTAAGGTTAAGACATTTGGACTCAAAACAGATGGTTTTAGATGACTGGTAGAGCTGATATAAGTCATCGAGAATCACTTGACACGTTGCATGAAGAAATTCAGATTACAAGGGGAGACCTCACTCTGATTTAGATATGACCCCTAGAGTAAGGGTGCATAGGAGTTTATAAAAATTGTGGCGAAATGAGACAATGAGACTACAATTGCTTCATCCTATGGGGTAGTACTTCCTTTATAAAAATTGTGGCGAAATGGGGCATAAACAATGAGACTACAAGGGCCCTCTTGTCGAGCCACAACAGAGCGTCCCGACCGAGTTTGCTCAATTTCTTGTCGTGCATCATGAAATTCATGACAAGCACTCGTGGATGCTCAAAGGAAATAAATAGTGACTGTCACATTGTTTTCTATAACTTATTGAATTTTTATTTTTATTTTTATTTTTATTGTTGAACGAACTATATTATTTCTATGTTTAAATTATTATTGAACTATATTACGTGTTAAATATTATTATATTTTTAGGTATAGGGTGCATATGCACTTGAGAGCCGAATTGAATTCTTGTTATATAATTTATTTGTATATCATTTAGATAGAAAGGTGGACATATTGATAAAATAGCCAAAAATTGAATAGGGGAAGCCATTGGGGCCGGGGAGTTGGGGCAGCCATCTCAGCAGCAAACACTTTTTCGAGTGTGCCTGACACGTTTTCGGGGACGCTAGTGGAGATGCTCCTACTCCACTTTATCCTTGTCATAGGTGCTTTGTTGTCATCATATATTGTAGCGCCAAGACCAGCAACGAAGAGAATCAAGAGATGCCTCATCACCACAAAAAATAAGCTGAGGAGGCAGTCGAAGTGGTAGATTGAGTCGTCAAGGTTGCTTCCACGACACCGTAGTCCCGTCGTCGGAGTCAAAGTAGCAGCCGCGAAGCAGAGTCACTAGATCAAGCCAGCGGCCATGCGTGAGGCGAGCATCGTGATGGCGCGGTGGTCCAGGAGGCGCAGGTCATCTGGGTGCAGCGTAGGGGCAAGCCATCGCTTCCGACGCATAGCACACATCTAGGGTTTGCTGCGGAGTACGTGCGGGCGCCTAATGCATCGGCAACAGGGAATCAACAGTCGAGACTGGGACAAACTCGCGCTGCTGAGCAGCAAATGGGGAGGTGGCGGAGGCAAGATGCATCGACAGAGGCATTTTGGTTATAGAATAGAGACAGTGAAGAGGAAGGGGATCAGTAGAGAAGTTGTGCCAGAGAAACTCGGAACAACGCATAGACAGGCAACCCAGAACATTCTCAATCAGTCAGAGGAACATACTTGGAATCAACTCGCTGACTAGCAGGTTGGGACAAGAACGACAGACGACAAAAGCAACAAGAGGACTCACATAATAGGGGGCTTAGAGCATCTCCACCTCTCTCCCAATAAAACTCCCAATAGGGCTATTGGGGCACTCAGTCGTGGCTCCAATGGTGGCAGTTTTGCCAGACGAACCCAATAAATTGTCTGACAACCCCACCACGGCCCCGGTGTGTAGGGCCCGATGTGAGAGTGTCAGATAGGTGCGACAACCCTCGCCAGATCGGATCCTCACTGGCGAGTCGTCCCTGCCAATGACTCAAAAGGTCGATCAACATGATGTAATGAGAACAATAGTCGTTCCCCATGCGGGCACAAAACGACGCCACATGTCACTGACATTTAATGCATGTCAGTGGAACCGTTGCTCAGCGTTAATGGCGCCACCCAACTCTGCTTCTCTGTCCGGCTTTAAAATGGCATGAACTAGCCCTCTCTTATCCCACACATTTCACCATTGACCCCCTCCTTTCCCACACTTCTTTGATCCGCCGCTAGCTAGCTTGTCTGGCCGCCATGAGAAGATGGACCGCGACCTTCACTGCTGTGAGCAGACCGCGAAAACTCCATCGTCCCGTGCTATGTGCCGGATGGTCGTCGTCTGATGATGGTCTAGGAGGCGCAGAACAACTTGTGCAACAACGTCCTGGTGCTAACATATTGTTGCCTACCGGTCGGTTGGGTGTCCAACCTTGTCAATGTCTCGGTGGCGCCGAGACTCACCATGTAGTCGTGACACAACTACATAAAAATGATGTGGCAGACCATGTGATGGGAGCAGTAGCTCAAACCGCAGCACAACATGTTATTGCCTTATTAGGACGCCGTGGTATAGGAGTATGCCAGTCGCCTCCACAACTTCTTCCCCGCCTCTGCTGACATGTCCGCATGATGGATGTATCTCATCGATACAGACATCTGCCAACGACCCTGACGCTACACAAAACTCCGGCAAAATGTACGTGTTGCAACCAAGAGAATTGGGCGGCCCGATGTTGGAGGAGGTTGAAGAGGAGGAGAAAGAAGAGGACGAGGACTGGTCGGAGACCCAAAGTGACCTATCATGCAGGATGCCACCGCCGCGTCCTTGGCACCACATACACCTCCCAAATGTGGCGGTCATTACCATCGAGTTGGACTAGGTCCCCATCATTCAAGTTCCTGCCACTCCGGGACAACTTTCTCTGGCCTATGTCGGCCATTGACATCGACGTGGGCTAGCAGCTAATGACCCACAAGTATAGGGGATCTATCGTAGTCCTTTCGATAAGTAAGAGTGTCGAAGCCAACGAGGAGCAGAAGGTGTTGACAAGTGGATTTTAGCAAGGTTTCACTACAAGCACTAAAAGGAAAATATTTATGGGGTTTTGTTGTAAATAACAAGTAAATAAGAAATTGCAACTATTGTTGCAGCAAGTGGCCCAATCCTTTTTAGCACAAAGGACAAGCCGGTGGTGTTACTTATGATGATTAGAATGTTCCTGAGGACAGATGGGAATTTTTGCCAAGCTACTTTCATTGCAAGCCATTGATTAATCTTCAACATTTTGATAAGTATTGTGTGAGTGAACCTACGCTAGTGCACCGCCCTTACTTGGACAAATGCATACTTTTGATTAAACCTCTTGCAAGAATCCGCAACTACAAGAAAGTAATTAAGATAACAACCTAACCACAGCTTTAAACTTTAGGATCCTACACTCCCTAGTGCACTAGCTTGCGAAATGGGGTTCAGGTTTTTGTCACTCCGACAACCCTACCATAAGCAAACTAAATACACCATGCATTCCCTAGGCCCTTAAAAGGTGAAGTATCGTGTAGTCAACGTTCACATGAAACTACTAGAGGAATAACACCACAACATTTATTATCAAACAGTTAAATATTACTCAACATTATGTAATTACTAGCAACTAGGCTTTCCTCATATCCTCAAGAACCAAACAAACTACTCACAAGACATCATATGGATCATGATCAGAGGTGATATGAATATGGGTAACAATATGATCGTAACAATAATTCACCGATAAAACTCTCAAGCATCAACTACAAATAGTAATCAACACCCAGGAAGTGGTCCCAATGAACTAGACAAGTCACAACTTCAAAAGCTACAGCGAGATGAGATGGGATGATGAAGGTGATGATGGTGCTGATGGTGGAGATGATGTTGATGACGATCCTGATGATGCCCGGCGTGATGGCGATGATTCCCCCCCCCCCCCCCGGAGGGAATTTCCCCAGCAGATTTCTCCCTGCCGGAAAATTATGTGTGGACGCCCCCCCGACGTTTTTAGGTCAAGGAGAAGTACGCCAAAGGGGTGCCCGAGGGGGGCACAGGGCCCATGGGTAGGTCCCACCCGTGGCCCTAGGTGGACCCATGGCCAGGGGTCGCCCTGTCCCTGGTGGCTCACCTTCATGCCCTCTTCTGGATCCGTGGCTTATTTTCTGAAATAATGACTTTCATGTTTTCCTGGAATTTTTGGGGCTTCGGAGGTCAGGTGTCTTGACAGGTGCTTTTCCAGCTATTTCCGGACTCCGGCAGATGAATCCCCCATAATTGCAAAACATGCAAAATGAGATAAAATAACATAAGTAATGTATCATAATATGAAATATAACAATGAATAAAGACAAATTCTGATGTAAAATAGTGATGCGAAATGGACGTATCAGCAGCATCCAAGTTCCAACTAGAACGTGCCGTCGGCCCAGTCGGTCATTGAGATCGACGTGGCTAGGAGCATTAAAGTTTCTCAAGACCGGAGCTTTGCCGTGGACCGCGTCGGTCATGGATGGTTCCAAAAAGGGTCGGAAGAGTGGCAGTAGATTTATGATTTATTTTATAAATTTCCAAGTTAGTTTCTAGTTTAAGATTGTAGAATTCCATTTAAGTTTCAATGAAAATCGTCGGTTCATTTAAATTAATGTTTCAAATATTTTTTTGCAAAAACATATTGGGGTCACCACTGACGGCACCCGACAGATGAGGACATCCCACATGTTGATACAACCACTGCACCTACAATACAAGGACCTCTTACACGAGCTCATGCACGGCAACTTAACTATCAGGTACTTCCGTTTCTTGGAATGAATCCTCACATACATGAACATATGATGCTGATGGCCTTGAACTTAGCTTAGGTTGAGACTCCAAGCGCAGAGTGTGTAGTATAGGAAAGACGGTTTCCCCACGAGGGGTGACTCAAGGGTTTAATATCGAACTCTCGGGGAATCAGTAGTGAAAGATTTATCTTCTTATCCTTCTCTTGAAAACCTGCAAAACAAAGTAAATTGTTTTGTGCCCTCAACCTCACCAAGTGGTTGTCAAGCACTAGGTGTGAGAATGGTATGAAAATATAACAAACGCAAAACAAGAAATAAATATGCAATGATGATAAATAAATATGCAAGGATGGTGGAAACAATGATGGATGATATTTTTGGGTTTTGTATTGTGAATGCAAGATATAAAAGTATTTTTGTATTTCCGGATTTTTAAATGGAAGAAAATGGAAAATGCTTATAAGTTGTTGGAAAGTTGTTTCTTATTATTAAAAATGGACCGGGGTTCATGGTTTCACAAATGCACTCTCTCTTTAATAAAGTGGTAGATAATGGAACACTAGAATTGACATATGAGATTGCAACAAAAAGATTCATGACAAGTTACTAATTATATGGGCATCACGTCCTAACATAGAGATCTTTTGTTTATTAATCTCTCTTATACTCCACCAAGATGTGAACTAAATCTTAGCACCTCAGTAATTAAGATAAATCAGAGTATAGCTTTAAGTCTTATGACATGAAGTTAAAATAAGAACATGCTAGATCTAGTCATGGAGAAGTGGCAATGGTCACACCCACACCTCCGGTAGCATGGTATTTTTCTTTATCCCTAGTGAGGCAACGAATTAAGGTAAAAATACCCAAGTGGATCGTGGAACTTCTCTCACTTTCACCGCACTAGCCACCCCCTCATTACTCCAACTAATGCACACATTCCCCCACACACGCTCTCATACACATGCTTGATAAAAACAAGTAAATAAGAATGGGGTACATAATATGCATCTACTTTCATAACTGAAACAAAACAATTGCAATCTCAAACATATATTAACTCATAAAGAGATCCACCACAAAGGAATTACAAAGATGATCATAATCATGTTCGGCAGCTCATACGGTGCTAATTAGTGAAGCTCAAGAGAGAGGAGAGATACATAAGTTACTTCCACAAACCCATAGTCCAGGAGTGGACTACTCCCTCTTCATCATGGCGATGGTGGAGATGTCGTTGGGGGAGATGGAGACCACGCCGGCAGCGCTCTGCCGGAGTTTTCCCCCTCGAATCTGCAGCTCCAGATCTCTGTTTCGGTGTTTCTGTGTTTTCGGCGGCCTCCCTTCTGAAGGGCGTCGGGGACTATTTTTATAGTCCGTTTTAGGTCAAGACGAAGGTTCTGGAGAAAAGATTGACGGCAACGGAGCCTCGAGGCCCCAGATGGTGGGTCCCATGCGGCCAAGGAATCTGGCCGTGTGGGCCACCCTCTTCTGGCCCTCGGGCCTCCGTTTGTTCGCTTCCTTCGCTCCTACGCTTTGTTCATTCCAAAAACTGATGCTCGTAAATTTTCAGGTCATTTGGATGTCGTTTGGGTCCCTGAAACATCAAAATATAGAAAATAGGGTTTTCTGCCAGTGCAGGGTTAATTCCAGAAAAATAGGAAAACTGTGAAATCTTCCCAAAATCATTATAAAATAATGATATAACCCTTATATGATGCAAATATGATTGAAATATGAGTATTATAATGCAAAGTTCATGTATGCATTTTACATGCATCAACATCCCCAAGCTTAACCTATACTCGTCCTCGAGTATAAAGGTGATAAAACCAACATGGACTTTGCATTTTAATACTATCAATGGATATCAAAGATGATTACTATTGCTACATAGAGTCAAATGATTCATTCTTCAAAGGAGTAGCAATATACAAGATAGATTATAAAGTGATATCAAATATTCAATGTAAGGATGTTCAATGATAATTCACAAAGTGCAACATAGAAGAAAGTACTATGGACCAAATGTATGCATAATGAAAAGTAAAACATCCTATGATAGTCATAGAGTACTCTTGTAAATCTGAATATAAAAGGTGGACACTTTGGAAAGATATATAAATGAGTAGAGGTAAAACATGAATAATTTTCATCTAACTTCCAAATGCTTCTACTTAAGTTAATGTTTGCAATGTGGTATTCATTGCTGTCAAGCTCTCATTACCCCCATCATAACATCTTGAATGGTTAAAGTTTAAAGTGAAAGCAAATATGAGTAGTGTGCTTGACAAAGTATGGGTTGAAAGCTTCATGCCCCATGAATACGAGTACCTACACCATGGTGTTACTCAATTTGGGCTACCAAGTAAGTTCAAGTTAAAGTCATTGTAAAAATAGCGTCATCAAGAGGGTCAACTGGGGTACCTCTTGTCCCAGGACATGGAACAAGCCCATGTCAAAATGACAAGACAAATAAACATAAGGAACAATCTCAACACCCTTTTTATTACTATTGATATAGCTTTTTATTATGAGGTGCATCACTGAAGGTTCACAGTAGTATGTAAGTAAATTTCCACCATGAATGATGCATGGCTTAGATTAGCGGCCCAGGTGTCTCTCTAGCCATTTGTACAAACTACTTAAACTTACTTAGTTTCCACATTTATTTGGCACTATGATAGGCATCCATAAACAAAAGTACATGATATCAACTAAATATAATTAAGAACATGTTGAAAGCTTGCCATGTGACAGCACATATGGGCTAACCCCCAACCAAGACTCTTGTCAAGCTCACAGCTTCATAATTTTAATCACAATGGTTCATGTTTATTAAGTGCAATAAAAGTAAGGTGTGAGAGCTTTTTAACCAACTTTTCCCATACGGAAAAGACTTGCTACCCCCATGGGTAGCTACACACCCTAAGTTTGACCGAAACATATATGCAACGGTAAAATAAGATTACTCAAGTAGACAAGGGGGATGTCACTAGTAGAGTTGATAGAAATATTAAAAAGTATTTTGAATTTTTTTCGATTTTATTTTCATCCGCTGTGATTTTTTTTAGTAAAGTTTGACCCAAAAGTCAACAAAAAAAGTCAACTATGAAAAAAGCTAAAAATGACGACCAAAAAAATATTTTTTTGAAAATTCCGAAACCAGTTTTGTACACCAAATATCCGTGTTTTACTAGGAAAACAAGCTAAAACTGATACATACGGCTTGCATCTCCGTATAACGCATGGGTGTGTAGCTACCCATGCGGGTAGCAAATTGTCTCTCTTTCCCATAACAATCAATAACATAAGCATTTAAATTCAGAGGTATAGATAATACAAAATAACATGATAAACATACTTGGAATAGCATAAAGCTAATCGGTAGATATGGTGGACTCAATGGAAAAACTTTGGTTGAAGGTGTTGGAAAACAAGTTTTTACTTGTTGGAATTTTTGGGCTAGCAAAAGGGAGAAAGTTGACCGTCTAAAAGCATGCACAAGTGTCCATAGAACTAACCAATCCATGTTAAACAAAGTAAAGTAACATTCAGCATCAAAACATAAATAAGAGATAGCTCTTGATAAAACACTTGCAAATTAACACTCATTAAAAAGCACATGAATCATGCAACTATATGTATCTTTTTAAATCAACTCAAACATCCCTTTTCCAATCTTTTTAATAGCATCCAACTTAATTCAACCCAAATTTCCAGTAGCTCTCTCATATAAAAATGATAGTGGTGGTCTCAAAACAAAAATCGAACCTAAATAAAAAAGCAAATAAAAGACGCTCCAAGTTTATGCGATAAAGTACATTGATCGAAAAACAGAAGTTAGACGTGTGCAAACCGAGAGTGTGTTGGTCCAGTGGGGTTGTCTTCACATCCCCAAGCTTATGGTCTTAACCATCCTTGGATAGCTCTTGGAGCATCTCCTCTAATCCCTGTGAAAAAACTTCAAAACACTGTTTCTCCCATTTTTTTTCTGTGGGGTGACATTAGTAGTGATAGGCAAATGAATTGCTTGCTGCATAAAATACTTAAACAAAAATTCATATGAATGTCCAGAAAGTGTATAATTTTGTATACCTACTTATAAACTCAATTGGATCAAAAATATTCAAGTTAAAAGTTCAAAGAATGCATCAAACAGAATGGGACAGAATCTGTCCAGAAAAACAGCAGCTGTGAAATGCATTTTTCTACCTAGCTTAAGAATGTCTAAAAATTCTGAGACAATTCATGCATATATAGGATGAAAATTTTCAGTTACAATAAAAATTTCTGCTCATTCGGAGTTACAGAATAGGAAATAAAAATCAAACCATGCACATATTCGTGCTGGAATAAAATCTCCAAATGCAAATAGCAACTTTTTCAAACCAAAATGGGTAAAACTTGGCACTTTATTAAAAATTCCAGAAACAAAACTAAAAACTAAGTCTCTCGTTACAGCAAGAGGACACAAATAAAATCAAAAAATAAAACAACCGGGTTGCCTCTCGTAAAGCGCTTTCTTTATAGCCATATAGCTAGGCTTCTTACTTGATATTTATGATGGACGAAGCTCATGAGGGAGCTTGAACTTTGGTATGTCCCTCTTATTTGGGAAGTGTTCCATGCACTTCTTGTGTGGAAACTGAAACTTCACATTCCCTTCTTTTGAATCAATGATAGCACCTGTGGTACGAAGAAAAGGTCTTCCAAGAATAATTGGACTAGAGGTTTTATTCCCCATATCCATGATTAGAAAGTCAACAGGTACAAATGTCATATGCAACTCTACCATAACATCACTTACTTTTCCTAAAGCATGTTTAATGGAATCATCAGCAAGTGCAAGTTCAATAGAGCATTTTTCAAGATTCTTTAATTCAAGAACTTCGTATAATTCTTTAGATAAAACAGAGACATTAGATCCTAGATCTAATATAGCATGGTGTGTCTCTTTTCCAATGGTTACTAGTACTTTGGGAATCCATACATCCCCAAGCTTAGGTGGCATCATAGCTTCTTGGTTGTACCTAGCAATCTTTTCTTTTAAAACATGATTAGCAATATAAGAACCAAAACTTGCTTGGTTAACATTAATGGAAGGATCACTTGCAAATTTTTGTAAGATAAATATTAATTCATGCAAGCTACAATTATCTAAGTCAAGTAGTGGTTCCTTGACTTCACTAAGCATTTCAACTTCCTCAACTTTTCTCTCTTTCATTACCATAATAGTTTCCTTAGCAACTCTCTCTTGCTCATGAATGTGTTCCTAAGATTTATTTATAACCTCTTGGCAATATTTAATTGTTTCCTCATATTTTTGAGCTGTAATGGTGTTCTTTAATGAGGAAACTTCCTTAGTGAGCTGATCTACCCTTTCAAACAAAGAGTCTTGTTTTTCGAACTTAGATATAAATTCCTTATTAAGCTCCTTTTGAGTAGATATAAATGACCTAATGGTGTTTTCCAAGTCACTAGAAACATTGCTACTAGTGGTATATTTGTTTGGCACATATGGGGGTTTATTATAGGGATTATAATTGTTATTACCATAGTTTCTAATGAAGTTAACATCAACATTTTCAGGATTATTACCAACTAGTTCTTGCAAAGGGACATTTTCAATATTTTGTTTATTAATGAAAGCAAGAATAGTGTCCATTTTAGATAACAAATCATTTGTTTCTTATATGGAGTTCACTTTCTTAGATGGATTAGGTGCTTATTCAGTATTCCATTGACTATAGTTTTGCAAAATACTTTCTAAGATGTTCTTAGCTTCTACTATAGTTTTTCCCATAAAAGCCCCTCCAGCAGCGGAATCAATAATATTTCTAGACATGTAATTTAGACCATTGTAGAAAGAGTGTAATATGGTCCATTCGTTGACCCCATGTGATGGACAAGTTCTAAGCATAAGTTTATCCTATCCCAAGCCATGGCAACATGTTCATTTTCATTTTGCCTAAAAGAAAGAATATTATTTCTATTTTGCAAAATTTTAATAGGAGGATAATATTTCTTAATGAAAGCTTCTTTTAGATCATCCCAAGAATTAATACTATCAGTAGGTAGTGAATGCAACCACTCTTTAGCTTTTCCTCTAAGTGAGAAAGGAAATAACTTTAGTTTTAGAATATCACTTTCCACATTTTTAAATTTTTGCATGTCACATATTTCAACAAAATTATGAAGATGCATAGAGGCATCCTCCATAGCACTACCGCCAAATTGTTCCCTAGTTATCAAGTTCAACAAACTAGGACTTACTTCATAACTATCAGCTGTTATATCAGGTGTGGCAGTGGGTCTAGCAATAAATTGATCATTTGGAGTGTTTGTGTAGTCACACAACTTAGTTCTATCACCTATTTTTGCAAGTTTATTTATGTGTTTTTAATTTTTAAATACAAAACTAAAAATAAAATATGCAAACCGAAATATAAATATGATATGCAAGACAATAACAAAACAAAATAAAATGCTTTGAAGGTAAAGATGGATAAGATGATGCTCACATAGGTGCAACCTCCCCAAGCTTAGGTGTTTGCACAAGTTGGTGATGAAGTTGACTTTGTTGTGAGATACTCCTTTGGACAAATCTTTACAACAATGATTCCCTGGCAACGGCGCCAGAAAACGTCTTTGATGGCCTTGAACTTAGCTTAGGTTGAGACTCCAAGCGCAGAGTGTGTAGTATAGGAAAGACGGTTTCCCAATGAGGGGTGACTCGAGGGTTTAATATCGAACTCTCGGGGAATCAGTAGTGAAAGATTTATCTTCTTATCCTTCTCTTGAAAACCTGCAAAACAAAGTAAATTGTTTTGTGCCCTCAACCTCACCAAGTGGTTGTCAAGCACCAGGTGTGAGAATGATATGAAAATATAACAAATGCAAAACAAGAAATAAATATGCAATGATTATAAATAAATATGCAAGGATGGTGGAAACAATGATGGATGATATTTTTGGGTTTTGTATTGTGAATGCAATATATAAAAGTATTTTTGTATTTTCGAATTTTTAAATGGCAGAAAATGGAAAATGCTTATAAGTTGTTGGAAAGGTGTTTCTTATGATTAAAAATGGACCGGGATTCATGGTTTCACAAATGCACTCTCTCTTTAATAAAGTGGTAGATAATGGAACACTAGAATTGACATATGAGATTGCAACAAAAAGGTTTCATGACAAGTTACTAATTATATGGGCATCACGTCCTAACATAGAGATATTTTGTTTATTAATCTCTCTTATACTCCACCAAGATGTGAACTAAATCTTAGCACCTCAGTAATTAAGATAAATCAGAGTATAGCTTTAAGTATTATGACATGAAGTTAAAATAAGAAAATGCTAGATCTAGTCATGGAGAAGTGGCAATGGTCACACCCACACCTCCGGTAGCATGGTATTTTTCTTTATCCCTAGTGAGGCAACAAAGTAAGGTAAAAATACCCAAGTGGATTGCGGAACTTCTCTCACTTTCACCGCACTAGCCACCCCCTCATTACTCCAACTAATGCACACGTTCCCCCACACACACTCTCATACACATGCTTGATCAAAACAAGTAAACAAGAACGGGGTACATAATATGCATCTACTTTCATAACTAAAACAAAACAATTGCAATCTCAAACATATATTAACTCATAAAGAGATCCACCATAAAGGAATTACATAGATGACCGTAATCATGTTCGGCAGCTCATACTGTGCTAATTAGTGAAGCTCAAGAGAGAGGAGAGATACATAAGTTACTTCCACAAACCCATAGTCCAGGGGTGGACTACTCCCTCTTCATCATGGAGCGCTCTGCCGGAGTTTTCCCCTTCCAATCTACAGCTCCAGATCTCTGTTTCAGTGTTTCTGTGTTTTCGGCGGCCTCCCTTCCGAAGGGCATCGGGGACTATTTTTATAGTCGGTTTTAGGTCAAGACGAAGGTTCTGGAGAAAAGATCGATGACAACGGAGCCTCGAGGCCCCAGATGGTGGGTCCCACACGGCAAGGAATCTGGCCGCGTGGGCCACCCTCTTTTGGCCCTCGGGCCTCCGTTTGTTCGCTTCCTTCGCTCCTACGCTTTGTTCCTTCCAAAAACTGATGCTCGTAAATTTTCAGGTCATTTGGACGTCGTTTGGGTCCCTGAAACATCAAAATATAGAAAATAGGGATTTCTGCCAGTGCAGGGTTAATTCCAGAAAAATAGGAAAACTATGAAATCTTCCCAAAATCATTATAAAACAATGATATAATCCTTATATGATGCAAATATGATTGACATATGAGTATTATAATGCAAAGTTCATGTATGTATTTTACATGCATCAGATGCTGCCTAAATCGGATGTGTTAGTCACACATAGGAATGACGGTCCTAGCATGGATGAGAGAGACAAACAGTGGATCATGATCACACATGGAGAGGATGGCAGCAAGCATGGGAGGATTGAAGATGACACCACAACTGGAGATTTCAGAACATTGAAGCCACCATAATAAGAGGAGAAGACTTGGACGAAATATAGAGTTTCCCACTTCATAATTTCGTCCATATATTCATATGGTGCCGCGTCACCTTATAGTTATGGGCCAGGCCCCTGTAATTTCATCCAAATTAAGTGCGTGAACAATTAGAGTCCGTATAAGTGGAAGGAAACCGACTTACGGTGGAATTCGACCTCCATTTCCAAGGCTGGCCGAATCCCCCTCTGTCCCTCCATATATACCTCCGTTAGGTCGTCATTTAGACTCGGATTTTGTTTAGTTTAAGACTTAGCCATTGCTATTCTTCGCCATAGACAACAGTGTCAGTTCAGACCTTTTGTACTATGCACTTGCAGAATCCCATCTATAAAGCTTTCATCTTTATTCCGTAATATCTTGATTGCAACTATAATTCTTGCTAGTTCTTCGATTGCTTGCAGGAATTGATCTTCGGATCAGGTTGATCTAGCTCCGGCGAGATCAATAGCCTCGGAAGTTGGTGTAGCTATTGCTAAGGCGCAACGTCCCACATGTTTGTAGTCGGATCGTCAATGTCGACCTCCACCCAAATCAAGAGTTATCGATCTCATCGAAAGATCGGGCACCTTTACCCTATCACCGACCCCAGTAGCCGGCAACGTTTTCCTCCCGACACTTGATACGTTTCAAATATATCTATAATTTTTGATTGATCCATGTTTGTTTTGTGTCATTGTCACATGTTTTTATTATCTTATTATATCATTTTTAGGCATTTTATTGGAGTAACCTATTAACAAGATGCCCAGTGCCAGTTCTCTGTTTTTGTTGTTTTCTATTCCAGAAAATCTACTTCTGGAAATATTCTTGAAATTGGAAGAAATTTTACGGGGAATTTTTATTCGTCAAGATGGAGACCTGGACCAAAAGGGGAGCCTGAGGGGCCACCCCTGGCCGCGGCCCACCAGGACTCGCGGCTGGGACCTGCCCCTGCCTCCTGGTGGTCGCCTCGGCCCCCCCACGACGCCCATAAATACCTAATTGCCCTAATTTTGACAGGGAGGTGATTATTTTCCACGAACTCCACCCAAAGCCGCCACCACCTCGAAACCTAATTCGGGCAAATTCTGAAACTATTCCCGGCACACTGCCGGAGGGGAGATTGATCCCAGGGGGCTCTACATTGCCTTGCCTTCCGTCAGGATGATGCGTGGGTAGTTCCACCATGGACTACGGGTCCACGGCAGTAGCTAGATGGTTTTCTCTCTCCCTTGTGCTTCATGTTTGATGATCTTGTGAGCTGCCTAACATGATCAAGATCAATTACTGTAATGCTATATGATGTGTTTGCTAGGATCCAATAGATTATGAAGTTATGATCAGATTTTGCATGGTTCTTATATGTTGATTTATGTTCTTGCATGCTCTCTAATGTGCGTAGTTACTTTGGCCAAGTGATTGTGTGTATCTCCAAGAGAGAGTATTTATGCTAGATAGTTGGTTCGTGCCCCCTCTTGTGCCTGGGCACGAGTGACAGAAACGTCTAAAGACGAGCGTGTGTTGTTGCGACTAGGGTTAAAACAGCGGTGTTTATATCTACGTGATTATAAATGTTGCTCACATCATGCACTTTACTTAATGCAACTGTCTGCTGCTTGCAACTTAATACCGTTGGTGACAGGTTTGATAGCGGTCCCGCGGTGGAATTTTTAGACAAAGATGCAGTTGGACTCAACGGTCTTTGTTATTTGTTATGATGCCTACATGAATATTACCATGAACTCTTTGATATAGCTAGATTAATTTTGTGTCATAATCTGGTCAATTGCCCAGTTGTAATTTGTTTACCCTTCATATGAGTATTTTATTTATTTGAGAGACACCACAAGTGTACCCATGGCCCCCGGTCCATATTTTTCCATTGATTATAACACCGTTCACTTGCTTTCCACCATCACTTGCTCACTATTCCGTTTCCATATTTTCATTCACTACACTATACGTTTAACCGCTTTGTTTTCAGCAGACCGGGAAGATTGACAACCTTCCTGCCGTTGGGAGGAAAGTATTTGTTTGAGTGTGTGCAGGTCCAGGTTCATTGACGGTTAAGCGCCAGAG
>QRDG01000080.1:0-36794 GCA_012064385.1 Puccinellia tenuiflora | reverse complement strand
GAGGTTGAAACCAGCCGAACCGAAGATCTGTTGTACGCTTCACCGAGCTCAGCTGCAACTTGCCCCTTTCATTGAATTTGAGGTCCAACAACGACACGCTCTCACCCGCCATCGGTGGAACATCCCGAATGAAAAGCTCTAACATTCTCACCTGAAGAATCTTCGAACCCATTTCTAATCCAAATGCAGCAAGGCCACAATCGATGTGCTCAACCTCACCAGCAAGCACTGCGGCCTTCTGATAAGTTTCCGAGGCCGCCGAGAGTATACTGAAGATTTTGGTATCACAACTCCAAGGCACATCAACTGCAGTGTCGAACCCGACGGTCCACCATCTCCCCTCAACGCAACCGCTGCAAGCAGAGGAGGTCAGCAGAACCGCATCCGCCACCGATGTCGAGGTACCAACGCAACAAGCCTCCAGCCACCGCACCATGATAGACAATCCACCGCCGAACCCCAAGCTCCCGTCATGAGCCGGAGGAGGCAGATACAGAGAAGATTTGCAGCAACAGAAGCCCAAAACACGGACCTTATTTAGGGAGTCATCAGGATTCAGGAGTCTCCACCGTCGCCACCTTCGGCTCCCTCCATGGGAGCACCGCCACAATGAGAAGGACAACCGCACCGAGCCGGGCTTGGTCCTCAAATCCCAGCATCAAACTCCCATCGCAGACCTTATTAGGAGGAATGCAAGGCCTCCTCGACTCAACTTGCGCCACTGCCAGCCACCGGCAGGACATAGCAAAGCAGAGGAAATCCATGGCGTGGTGGATCTGATCGCAGGGAACCACCCTCCTACCCTCAGACACCATATAGGATAAAACTAGAAAACAACAACCCTAAATCTATATCCGGCACCATCCCTTTGCCTTCGCCAACCAGCAACGCCGGCGGGAGAGGCTCCGGTCCAGCCCGGTGATTCGGTGGAGAAGACCAGGTGCAGGAGTTTCGAGAGAGCTGAATAAATCTTGCTACTCTGAAACACTACACGAGCACACACAAGTAGAGGTGGAAAAAAACGATGACCCAAAACCCAAAAAAACGAGACCGAATAAAATAAGTAGGTAGCAAAATTTAAAGACTAATTTATTTCAGTCAATTCAGTCTTTAGTTTCCGTTAATCAACTGGGCCGAATAGGCCAAACTTAGGTGATGGAAGGCAACTAAACATCGGTGTGGACTACACAACCTGATAAAAAAATTAAACTGTAGACCGAGACCTAGCGATAAATTAATAACGCCACTTTGGCGGAAGATACAAGAGTGCACATCCAGATTACAACCAACGGCCTAACACACACAAAGATCAAGCTAGAAGCACAAGGTGACCAGGCACATGAGGTAAGCCGGGTCGAACAAAGGCGTCAACACAATGCAAGAAACTCCTAAGGAGAACTACGCGATGAAGGTGAGTAACACGCTTGGCCACCAGAGCAATGTCGTCCCGCCTTCAATCTCTGTCACAGGAGGGAACCCCTATCCCTGGACAGACAAGAGATGACATCATCGACGGGCCAAAGCTCACCCTAGAGCTTGAACCGGCGCACCAACAGACGTTGCATCCCGCCAAGGCACGTACACCACCATCAGAAGCATCGCCTCCAGGAAGCTTCGCCACCATCGTCGAAACACCTCCGTCGATAGAGAAGCACATCGTGGGCTCCAAAACAGCGCCATCAAGAAGTATGCGACACCAAAACAGTTCCGCCGCCGCCCGATCCGAGGGGATCGAGGGTTTTCACCCGGAGCAACAGGAGGGATAGGGAGGAAGCCGCGGCGGTGTCTTCAAGAAGAAAGCAGCGCCCATGGGCGTCGCCGCCGCCAGCCCCACAAACGTCGGGCAGGTTTTCACCCCAGCAAGAAGTCCGTATCCGAACCTGAGAGTGGTCAGCCGAACTGCTGCCACGCCTACATCAAGCCACTCCTCAATCTTCATGCTACCCCCACGACCGAAAGCACCGGGCAGCACCCGAGCTGTGACCCCCGCCGGAGCACCACGACTCCCACCGACCAGGGTAGCCTCCCTGGCATCCAAAGAGCCCACCCTCGCCCATCCTCAAAGAAAAAAGGCTGCTCGCACATGTCCGGCCACCCAGTCACCGCAACGAGCACAACTCCACGATCACCTGCCCATGTCTTCCTCCCCGTCGTCCTCACTACCTTACTCCTCCCCAACACACGCCACGGGATCCACCGGAGGCAGCCCACCGGTCCGTGAGACAGCCCCGGGCGGCCAGGAACCACCCGAGTAGCCCACGATCTGGATCTGCTCGATCTGGTTCTGGAGGCAGGGGCACCATGGGGCAGCACCACGCACTGGCCCATTGGCCGTGCAGGAGCACTCCCAAGGGTCGATCTGGCCACCTACCTCGTCATCAGCCGAAGAACGCCTCAAAAAGTCGCTGTCGGGGAGGGGGATGCGAGGCCAAAGAGGAGGGGAGAGGAGACGACAGGACTGGAGAAGGAGGGATTGGGGAGCCCCGCCGCCGCCGCTGGTCGGCCGGCGGCGACGGCGAGGGGAAGAGACTGCTAGAGGCAGCGACTAAGCTAGGGTTGGGGTCGCCCACATGGGAGCGACGCCTAGTCTGTTCACTGAGCTTATTCTTCTGATAATAGCAGCAAGCTACAAGCTACGAGCACTCATGCAAGGCGACTCCTTGACTTTGTGAAAGTCTATACCAAAATAAAGTGCAGTGAAGTTTGAATATAATTTTGTGATTCATTTACAATTTCGAGTCCATGTCTAATTATAAGTTGTAGTTCGAGTCCATGTCTAATTATAAGTTATAGATAATGCGGAAATCCATATCGGGTCATGGGTGCAAAGGCACCCACTGCTTAAAAAATAATTTTTAAAATGTCAAAAAATTTAAAATAAAAATTTTAGCATTTTTCTTTCCATCCGTATCTAGACATGTTTTAATGCAAGATTTGCATTTGAAATGTGGCTCGGGCATTTCATCGAACACCTCTAGTGCATAGCAAAGGAAAACAAACTAGCACCCACCTCTCACACCTCCTAGCAGAAAAAAATAGAGGAGTAGAAGCTGCCTGCTGGCTTTATAGGTAGGGGACTATTAGTCCCGGTTCGGGCTACCAACCGGGACTAATGCTCTGTCGGAGCTTTAGTCCCGGTTGGTAGCCCAAACCGGGACTAATGCCCCCAGCCCAACCGGGACTATTGGCCCACGGCACTGTGGCAGGTCGAACCGGGACCAATGCCTGGCATTGGTCCCGGGTTGTGTTCCAACCGAGACTAATGTCTCTCCAGCCCCCTTCCCAAAGCCTCGTTTTCTACTAGTGATTTATTTGAACTTTACACTATAACATATCTAGATATCTAGATACGAAAAGCAAAATGATAAAACATGTTACATTTTGATATGAAGGGAGTATGAACCAAGCTGTCTAAACTGCTACTCCGTAGGTGAGATGTCTAAAACCCAGGGATTTAGGGACACCGAACGAGCTTCAAAGTGCACTAAGATACCAACAGATACATACATGCCTAAAGCGCACCTGAGGTCACACTAAGACCCCGCACAGATACATACATACTGTACATTCACGACATGTTCTTCTAGCACATAAGCTACGACAAGCATTTCTCCTACTGACATGTTCCATCAACAGGCGACGATGAAATCTCAAGGCAGCCCAAACGGAACAAAGGCCACCACCATCACCAAACGCGTCGCCAGACGGATCACAAAATGCACCTCTTACTCCATAGTAAACGTTCACTACGTCTTGAACCAGGGAACTAACTATCAACCTGCCGACCGTGACTGGAGGCTCGAGGTCCTTCACTCGTCCAGAACCAGTTCCATGTTCTGCTCTTCGTACCTCACTGCAACCAGGAACTGTATGCTCACCTGCACAGCCAGGAAACGCCATTGTCAGTCATTCATCGAGGCAGATCACCAAATGGGTCGCCAGAGACGGTCAAGTACACACTACACAGTACACCTAGTTCGATACGAATAGTCTTACCTGCTTTGGGTCATACACCGCATACTCGTTGTATTCGAGCGGGCCGTCCTTGTTCCCTGAAGGCACCAGCTTGCCGTACGGCACCTTAACGTCATCCCTCCAGGTCACGTGCTCCGACTCATCCGTCGTCTTCCTCCCTACCCCTTTCACACCACACTTCTCCCCTTCCAAAGATTCCACATCCTTTGTTTCCAGAAAAAGAAAGCAGCATCAGCATCAAATAAGGTGCAGCGGGTTTAAGACATACTGCAATATGTTGCATACACTGGGGCAAGTACCTTTGCCTCTGGTGTGCCTATTATCTCCTTGATCTCTTCTCCAAGAGAAGCCACTGCCAAGACCAGGTACCCTTCTGGACGGTCGACTGCCGTGAAGCCATAACGAGCAGCTTCCGCTGCCGCATCCGAACAGACTATGGCTTTACCAAACTACATCAACAGCATATAAGTTGGCAACACAATGATCAGTCTATCAGCCAGTGGGAGTCAAAATCAGGTAAAGGGAAAATTACCATGTATCCTGGGACAGGTAGACGGCAAACAGCAGGAAGGAAACCTTTATATAGATGCCTAAGCAAGTTTGAGCTTCTAGTTCCTGCAGAAAACAAGAGTACTGCGAATTAACAAAAGTGACAGTATCAACAATCCTGCGCTTATGGTCTAGAGGATTGAATAGAGGCACAGACCACACCAAAGAAGAACTTTGTTTGGTAATTTCTTCATTTCACTATAAGAAGGAAATGCACTAGACTCAACAATATATATTCGATCAACAGATACACCATAAACCTGCAAGAGCAGAGGAACTTGAGGCAGACCCATGGGTAGAGAAAAACTAAAAGAACATCAACACGTCATCCTTACGGCCTTACCACATCATCAACCTTCACAGGCTCATATGTTTTCTCGAGATACTTAAGAATCATCTTGTAATCCTCTGAATCTTCAGTAACGGAGTTGATTGAACAACCGAGTTTCTTGTAGCATTCAGACAGTGGATCATCTAAGGTCGAGCCAAAAATATCTCCTATAAGATGAGAAGCAACGTTTATATCACGTATCGTCTCGAAGCCGGATGCTACCTGCTTGTCACAAACGCGAAGGTTTATCATAAGTAGGTCAACCAAAATAATATGATATCAGAAACAAGTTGTACACCGTACAATGTCAGCGATCTGTTCAAATCCCCTCATTGTATACGGCCGAGTTGTTGGGAACAGGGTGAACCACTTGCTGCTTATTTCTATCCAGAATGCATCAGCAGCAGGGCGAGACTCCGGTGCCAGTTCTGCATCTCGGATCCACTGAAGTAGCACTTCCTCCCCTGCCAAATTTGATTGGTTAATGATAGACTGCCAAGTAAAGTAAACAGAAATGTTCAAGCGCAAACCTCTGTTTAAATGTACATCTGTCAGCATCCCAATTGGAAGATCAGGCAGATCATGCGCCATCTCTGTCAAAGCATACCTGTGACAGAACTCAGTAGATGTGTGTGTTGATGATCTCCCAAGGCAGCTAAATTTACGAGACTAAACGACTACATCCATTTCAATGATTTCCCAAAAACAACAGTCATGCGATTTCCAGTTATTTTACCAAGAAACATCAAGCGGACAATTTTCCTATGATCTATCTAAGCCAGATTTTCATCAAGCAATGCAGAAGTAAAATATCTCACACCTGTATATTTCTTGGCTGCACAACTGCTTTATAAGAAAAGAGACGGCAGGGTCCAACTTGCAGTGTGCTGCCGCAGATCCCAATTGACGAAGTGCTGCACCTCCATGACGCACATCAAACCCTATGTCCTGCCAAGAAAATAATAATTACAACAGTGCTACTAGAAAGCATAGAATCAGAAAAGAAACTAGAGAGTTAAGTACCATGTCGATAGGGTACATCTTCATACTCTTCTTCTCAAACTTCTTTTCTCTCTCCCATGCGTCAAACTCATTTCCAGTCACCTCCTCAAATAGACGAACAAATTCCTTAATAGCATCACTGTCGCGGCTACCAAAATCTTCAACTCTTTCCTCTGCCATCTGGTCATGTCCAATTGGACCCTTCTTGAAGTAAAGGTGTAAGTGTTTTTCCGGTACCATGATCAGCTGCAGAATGCAAAAGCTGTATAGAAACAGTTTGTAAGCAGTTGAGTCGGTGTACACTTCCCTGCTCCTCGAGAATCAATGTATATGATAAGACAAATACATACTGGTTCATCTCGGATCCCAAGTCGCACACCGAAAAGGCACAATTGTAGATGACACCATCCTTCTCAAAGATAAGCCCACCATCTTTGTCCAGTTTAGAGTCCTCATGCACAGATCTTTTGCCAGCAAGTTTCAGCTGCTCAATTCAAGAAAAAGCTGCTGAGAACCAAAATGAAAGGGCAATTATGAAAAAATGCACAAGGCAAAGATATTTAACCTCTGCAGAGAGAGTTTCAATGGCCTCCTCGCTTGGATCAAGCTTGTCCAGTGGCAGTCCTTTGCCTTCCGGAACAAGATCAGACACAATATCATAAGCATCCAAAGGCTGGGCTTCGTTTTTCTGGATGCTATCAACAATCCAATTCTCACCAACAATAGGAGTTCCACGCTCCCTGTGCACAAACGGTCAATTCATTTTAAATAGACAAGGGAGATAATTAACTGCATTAACATGCATTTATCACACTTTGGAGCATATTGGAAGAAGAGTGGTAAATAAGTGATTACAGTGCTTCAGCAAATCCTCCTGAGCCACCTCTATCTCTTTCAGCTGCAGAAGCAACTACACATGTGACACCTGCGGATGCAACGGTACCGGTATCATGAGTGGCTTACCCTGCACTATTGAATGTACATCATTTCGTACATGATACAACAAACAGATTGTAGAACATGATACCCACCAAGCACAGAATTATTGACTTTCCCTCCATGCTTCACAATCTGCTCCTTGAAATAATCCTGCGGATTTTTCGACAACAGATTCAGATCATGCAATACTTTTAAGATAATACAGAAGCAAGCAGTGTTCAAACAACATACGTGTGAGCGGGACATCCGCCCAGATAATGAAATCATCATGCCCGAGAAGATGGGGCCTTCTCATCCATATCACGTTTAGGGTACTCCTGCCCTTCATGTTGCTTCAGCCACTGCAAGGAAACAAATGAAATACAGATTACAAACCGCTTGTGAAGCTAGATGCAGCACTTGTAAATGCTCAAAATTTTATCTCATTACCTTGTTCACAAAATCATCCCTAATGTCATCCGGAACCTTTATAGGACCACCTTTCCTTGGAGGCTTATTAGTACTGAAAATGCAGGTTGCCCACTCACTGTATTTCCCTTTGCACTTGTATCTCCACCCTTTACACTCAAGCTGACCACCACATATTGGGCACTTCTCGAGAGGCCCATAAAAGATCATATCCTCACTGAGGCCATCAAGGGTTTGACATTAGCCAAATTAAGCATATGTGCAAATTAGTTGTGAATTAATATAAGAAGCTTTCATTCAGAATCTCAAATAGACGATACCAGCTTGCAACAACTGCATCTTCTGATCCGCAAGCATCTTGCTCATTAGCTTCAAGGATCTTGCGCATGTCCTCTAGAGAGAGGTGTTCCCTTAGGGCCTTGCAGAAGTCTGAACTCTTTCGTGGCGTTTTCCTTCCCATTTAGCTCAGATTCCTCACCTTTGAGCTTCTTTGTCTTTGCTGGAACCTCCGGCTCATCTGACTTGTTCTTGGAGGGCCCCTTCTTCCCCCCTTCCAGCTCTTTGTTTTCTGCCTTCTGCCTTTTGGGGGCAGCCTTCCCTTCTTCAGTCGCATGCGTTCGTGATCTGGTCTCGTGTACCTCCAAGGACAACAACGTTACACAATTTGGTGAGCGGTATAAAGAAAACATTTGAAGGCAATAGCAGAAGCCAGAAGTTATTCAACAGCCAGATAAGCGACTTATATTAGAGATGATGAGCAACAATAAAAAGTTGCAACTTAATTCATCATGCCTACATCAGAAATGAAACAATCAATCTTTCGATCGCATGAGTGAAATCTACAACACTTGGTTCTAATAACGTACATCAGTACATACAGTTTATACATACAAAAGGACCAGGTACGATTATACACAACATTTAAATCCTTAATATACAAGCCAGATGCGAGTAATGCTATTTTTCACAGGCGAACCTAGGAATACGTCAGCAGTCACAATAGGTGAAAAAAGAGGTCATCAAGATCCGAAAACCATGGTAAATAGCTGAAATTTATCACTATGGGGGCATTTCAGAATAAAAACCAACAGCACGTTAACTATGAAAAATCAGAAATGGTATAACTCTAGATATTTGTCATCAGTAGGCAAAAACAGTCATCGCTGACATCAATCAATCAATCAAGCAAGACGTGCTAAGCTCACTACTCCCTAACTAAGTACGTCTCGCAATGGAACGGCAAGAACCTATTCGTGTACTGCCTTGATAGCTTTCCAAGCCAAGAGCAACTAAGGATCGAAGAAAAAGACGCTACCAAATTACTGACTTACTAGCAACATCAGTAAGTACATGACAATGTAAACCGCAGATTATAGCAATGTATAGACCGGATGAGATGAGGCAGACAGCAAATACCATGGTGGCCGAATTACGAGGAGATAGGAGCAACAAGAAGCATTAGGGTCCCGATCCATCCTTATCCCGGGAGCTAAATAGGCGCCGAGACGACCGCGGTAGAACTAGTGGGGAGTTTGGGTGTCGCCGCCGCTGCGCTCCAGGTGTGCCCGCGTCTGCCTACCACCGCGAGGCCGCGACACGTTGCCTGCCGCCTGGGCGCGCACTTGGCGGTAGGGTAGGCGTTGGATGGGAATCGGGAGCAGAGGGAAAAGCATCGAGAATTTTCTTTTTTTTTTCTTCTTTTTTAGGGGAACATCCAGATTCTTTTTTGATAATATGGGGTCTGCGGGTGCTCCTATTCTGCGCTCCACGCGCAGATTAGCGAGCATACGCGCACCCGTCGTGGTGTACGCGTTCGAATTGGGCCTAGCCCATTTTTCTCGCTTTACTGCTTCGTTTCCCTGCCAGACAATTACCGTTGTGCTTTTTTTCTCTGGACTGTGTAGTAGGAAACGATTCGCAAGAAGTAAAACAGGGTAACGTCTACACTTTGTTTCCTAAAACAAAATGGGAAACATGCTGGTTCGCATGCTTTACTGTTTCTCATCCCTCCTATTTGTATAAAATGTGCACTTTGTTTATTGTATATGCTGTTTCCAAAACACAAAAAGGATTTATCCTGAGGATAAAAAAAATCCTAAAAAAACTAAATAAACAAGGATCTTGTTTGTGAACCATAAATCTAGGTGATGAAGCCAAAAAAATCTATGCGATTAACCGTAAATCTAGGTGATGAACCGAAAATCTAGGCAATGAATCGAAAAAAGTGAACAAAAAATAATATAGAGGGTGAACCGGAAATCTCGGTGGTGAACCATAAAATCTATATATGAATCGTAAAATCTAGCTTACTGTTTCGTCTGTACCTCTTCGTCTCGTTTATTGTTTGGTCAATCCATCGTTTGACTTTTTTTTAGGCAAAAAAATAAGCATGGGACCAGCGACCAAGAAAAAAACGGCGATTAGATTAGATCGTAACGTACGCGCGTATTTGTTTTCCTTTTTTTCTTCTGATTTTTCTTTCCCATCTTTGTTTCCCTAACGGTACGTACGTTCTAATTAAGTATGTTTCTTTTTCTCTTACGATTTTTTCGTTTCTTTTCCGAAAATAGATTTAAATCCGTAATATTTAAAATCTGAACATTTTGAAAATGGTTCCGATTTTGAAAAATGGTTCAGATTTTGAAAAATGGTTCCGATTTCAGAAATGGTTCCAATTTCGATAATGGTTTTGATTTCGAAAATGGTTCCAAATTTGAAAATGGTTTCGATTTTGAAAATGGTTCCCATTTTAAAAATGGTTTCGACTTCGAAAATGGTTCCGACTTTGAAAATGGTTCCGATTTCTAAAATGGTTCCAAATTTTGAAAATGTTCCAAATTTTAAAAATGGTACCGATTTTGAAAATGGTTCCGATTTTAAAATGGTTCCAATTGTAAAAATGGTTCCGACTTCGAAAATGGTTCCGACTTTCAAAATGGTTCCGATTTCTAAAATGGTTCCAAAATTTTAAAATGGTTCTAATTTTGAAAATGGTTACAAATTTTTAAAATTTCTTTATATTTTGTTGTTTTATTTATTTATTTTCTAATTCTTATACATAACCATTTTTAAATATGAACCAGTTTTAAATTAGAATATATTTAAATTTCGACTATTTTTCAAATCTGAAAATTGTGATGAACAAAAAATAATAGTGAACCAAAAAAAATGTCGGTGAATCAAAAATAATAGTAAACAAAAAATACCGGTGAACCGAAATAACAGTGAACCAAAAAATGTCGGTGAACCAAAAATGATGGTGAAGCGGAAAATAATTGTGAACCAAAAGTAATAATGAATCAAAAATGCCGGAAAACTGAAAAATAAAGTGAACCGAAAAGGAACCAAAATTCGGGTGAACCAAAAATTTGGGTGAACCGAAAATAAATAGTGAACCAGAAATACTGATAAACAGAAATAATAGTGAACAAAAAATATCGGTGAACCGAAAGTAATATTATGCGGGTGAACCAAAAATAATAGTGAACCGAAAATAATAGCGAACCAAAAATGTTAGTGAACCAAAAAATATTATTGAACCGAAAAGGAACCAAAATTCGGGTAAACCGAAAATAATAGTGAACCAAAAATTTAGGTGAACCAAAAAATAATAGTGAACCAAAAATTTGGGTGAACCGAAAACAATAGTGAACCAAAATAATGGTAAACCAAAATAATAGTGAACCAAAAATATCGGCGAACCGAAAGTAATAATGAACCAAAAATGCGGGTGAACCGAGAATAGTAGTGAACCGAATAGCGAACCAAAAATGTTAGTAAACAAAAATGAACCAAAATTTGGGTGAACCAAAAATAATAGTGAACCAAAAATTTGGGTGAACCGAAAACAATAGTGAACAAATAATACTGGTAAACCGAAATAATAGTAAGCCAACAAAAAATTTGCCTCGATGATGGAACTCTGCAATTTGCTTATAGTTTGTTGTTTCAAAACGGCATACTACACCATCCAGAAAAACAGAGAATATATCATCCTGAAAACTAGGGAACACGCCTCATCATGAACAGAAAAATATAGCAAAGGCGATGAATAGAAAAAGAAGTTTCGCTCATGTACTGCCTATTCTTTTTCACAACATTGATTTAAACATTATAAACAATTCTTTTTGTATCATTCGCTGCTTGATACAGTATGTTTCTGCAATAGAGCCATGCCGAAACACAGGAGTATATTAGTGAACCTAAAATTCGGACCGAGAAAGGTGATGAACCGAATATATTAGTTGACAGGAAAAATGTGATGAACCAAAATAAATAAGCCTATGAAGCGAAAAAGAAAAAAGAACTAAAAGATCGGTAGGGTGATGAACCAAAAAGAAAATAAACCGAAAGATAGATAGGGCGATGAACCAAAAAAGAATGAACCGAAAATCTAGGTGATGAACCGGAAAGAGCGAACCAAAATATATCTAAAAGGCGATGAACCGAAAAGAGAAAACGGGATATATCTAAGGCGATGAACCGAAAAGAGTGAACCAAAAATATCTTAGGCGATGAACCAAAAAGGGTGAACATAATATATCTAAGGCGATGAACCAAAAATCTAGGTGATGAACCAAAAGATTGAACGAAAAAAAGAGTGAACAAAATATATCTAAGGCGATGTACCAAAAACATGAACCAAATATATCTAAAAGGCGATGAACCGAAAATCTAAGGTGATAAACCGAAAAGAGTGAACCAAAAAAGGAGTGAACGGAATATAACTAAGGCGATGAACAAAAAAAAGTGAACAAAATATATATAAGGCGGTGAACCGAAAATCTAGGTGATTAACCGAAAATCTTGGTGATGAACCGAAAATCTAGGTGATAAACCGAAAAGAGTGAACGAAAAAAAGGAGTGAACAAAATATATCTAAGGCGACGAACCAAAAAGCATGAACGGGATATATCTAAGGCGATGAACCGAAAATCTAGGTGATGAACCGAAAAGAGTGAACCAAAAAAAAGGAATGAACAGAATATAGCTAAGACGATGGACCGAAAAGCGTGAACCAAATATATCTAAAAGGCGATGAACCAAAATTCTAAGGTGATGAACACACAAGAGTGAATCAAAAAATACAGGGTGACGAACCAAAAAAGACTGAACCAAAAAGGAGTGAACCAAAACTATCTACGGCGATGAACCGAAAAAGAGAGAACCAAAATATATCTAAAAGGCGACGAACCACAAATCTAGGTGATGAACCGAAAAGAGTAAACCAAAAAAGGAGTTAACAGAATATATCTAAAAGGCGATGACCGAAAAGCGTAAACGAGATATATCTAAGGCGATGAACCGAAATCTAGATGACGAACCGAAAAGAGTGAACTGAAATTAAACCTTAAATAAATAAATTGAAATAAAGTAATCCCATGAACAAAAAAGATTAGTGAACCAAAAAAAGAATTAACCAAAGAGAAAATATTTAATCGCAATTTTATTAAAATAATGTCATGAACCAAAAAAGACGATGAACCAAAGATATCAGCAAACAAATAAAAAGGAATAAAACAAATATCTCTAAGGGGATGAACCAAAAAGAATAAGGCGATGAACCGAAATATAGATTAGGCGATGAACCAAAATAAATAAGCCTATGAAGCGAAAAATAAAAAGAACTAAAAGATCGATAGGGTGATGAACCAACAAGAAAATGAACCGAAAGATAGATAGGATGATGGACCAAAAAAGAATGAACCAAAAATCTAGGTGATGAACCGGAAGAGCGAACCAAAATATATCTAAAAGGCGATGAACCGAAAAGAGCGAACGGGATAAATCTAAGGCAATGAACCGAAAAGAGTGAACCAAAAATATCTTAGGTGATTAACCAAAAAGGGTGAACAGAATATATCTAAGGCGATGAACCGAAAATCTAGGTGATGAACCAAAAGAGTGAACAACATATATCTAAGGTGATGAACCAAAAATCGTGAACCAAATATATCTAAAAGGCGATGAACCGAAAATCTAAGGTGATGAACCAAAAATGTAGGTGATGAACCAAAAAGAGTGAACCAAAATAGGAGTGAACGGAATATATCTAAGGCGATGAACCGAAAAAGAGTGAACGGAATATATCTAAGGCGGTGAACCAAAAATCTAGGTGATTAACCGAAAATCTTAAACCAAAAAGAGTGAACGAAAAAAAGAAGTGAACATAATATATCTAAGGCGACGAACCAAAAGCATAAACGGGATATATCTAAGGCGATGAACCGAAAATCTAGGTGATGAACCGAAAAGAGTGAACCGAAAAAAGGAGTGAACAGAATATGGCTAAGACGATGGACAGAAAAGCGTGAACTAAAATATCTAAAAGGTGATGAACCATAAATATAAGGTGATGAACAGACAAGAGTGAATCAAAAAATATAGGGTGATGAACCAAAAAAGACTGAACCAGAAAGGAGTGAACAAAAAATATCTACGGCGATGAACCGAAAAAGAGAGAACCAAAATATATCTAAAAAGCGATGACCCACAAATCTAGGTGATGAATCGACAAGCGTGAACCAAAAAAGGAGTTAACAGAATATATCTAAAAGGCGATGACCGAAAAAGCGTAAACGAGATATATCTAAGGCGATGAACCGAAATCTAGGTGATGAACCGAAAAGAGTGAACCAGAATATCTAAATAGCTGAAGGGAAAGGAGTGAACCAAAATATCTAAAGTGATGAACCGAAAAGAGTGAACCAAAAATATCTAAGGTAATGAATTGAAAATATAGGGTGATGAACAGAAAAGAGTGAACCAAATATATCTAAAATATATCTAAAGGGCGATGAACCGAAAAGAGCGAACGGGATATCTCTAAGGCGATGAACCGAAAAAATATCTACGACGATGAACCAAAAAAGAGAGAATCAAAATATATTTAAAAGGCGATGAACCGAAAATCTAGGTGATGAAACCGAAAAGTGTGAACAAAAAAATACTTAACAGAATTTATCTAAAGGCGATAGGATGTCATCTACTGTTAGCAAAATTCAATTAACCTACTGTTGGCTAACTAAGTAGTATATTCAATAACTGAAGCTCTGCGTGGACGTGTTGGCTAACTAAGTAGTATATTCAATAACTGAAGCTCTGCGTGGACGTGTCGTGTCGTAGCAAAAAATTGGCCAAAGTGGAAAACACATCCCCAGGTTGTTGTAATAAAAAAATAGAAAAAAGGCAGTAAAAAACACATACAGACTACACTACCATTATGCTATTAAAAAAACATTTTGACCAAATTGTATATGAAAATAGTTGAGAACATGCCATACATCACGATAGGGGATTGCCGATTACGTATCATCACAAAAGACCTTCAGTACAAAAAACAATTCATAGTATCAGTGACAAAATCACAGGAAACTGAAGTAAACAATATGAAGATCTCATCTGTATACATAATTGTGCGCGTAAAAAAGAACTAGTCATTCCTAAAACTTCTTTCTCTTCTTCAACTTTTTGAGAGCTCCCACTTTGATCTTGTTGTAAGATACATGGAACATCTTTTATGCCGAACAGATCCTACACTTCAAAACGATTACCTACAGAAAAATGTAAATTGAAAAATCCTTCATAACCTGCCAAGTATTCCATGTAAAGCATTACATATAACCCGCAGTCATGCACATTAGTAAAAACGTAAAAAAGGTGTTTCAGACCATATAAAAAAACTATATGGAGACAATAGATTGCTTGGGGAAAAAGTTGTTTCAATGAACAATGCAAAAAAGAACTAAAAAATACAACATGAAACCTACTGTACTTAAACAGAAGAAGCAACAATACCAGTTCCTTGGACAAAAAAGTATGTTTCAGCTCCGACCAAAGGAGCCACATCATTTTTTTTCAACATCAGCGGATGAGGGGATGTGGTTCTCCAAAACTGGCCCTAATAGACCCTGTTGCTGCAAATGAGCAGATATAACAGAAGCAATCTCACTTGCCAATTGCCATATCCTTTGCATCCTGAGCAAGTAACCCATCTATTTCGCTAAGTGCTTACAAACCACACCCTGGATTAATGCATCAACCTAACGCAGAAAAAAGAAACATTGGTATAGACACGAGTTAATCCCAGGAAGGGAAATTAGAAAGGAAACTATGAAGAAACTTCTAAGTGAATCGGAGACATTCTTTTGCTTTTCAAAACATCTATAAATACATAGGGTGGAAAAGGAAATTACATGTGCGTGAGTGGAGACATCCTGTGTTTTCTGAGCAACTATAGGCACAACCTCAGAAGAAGCAATTCCATCAACCTGGGTTCACGGAAAGAAAAAAAATGCAAAATTACATATAACTGTAACAAAATATCATACATGTAAAAAGATATTAGGGCAAATGAATATGCACAGTTATAGTTGCAAGAGTGTCAACATTCTGTGGTGTGTCAAGGTTTATGAAAAGCAGGTGATACAACGATAGGCGCTACTGTGTGGACTGTGTGAACCTGTGACGATGGAAAAAAAACAAATAAAGAATAGACAACTTCCATATAACGAAGAGTTCAACACCTAGATCTTATAGTTTGCCTTACAATGAACAACACCCGGCAAGTCTTCCACTATAAACAAAAAGAAGAAAATACAATCCTATTTAGTGAACTAGTTTAATCCCAAAAACCACAAATAAAGTTTGCATACGCTGCTTTTATATACTCTCACACAAAAACACCAGAGGGAGCCCATAGCTATATGCTATCATACAAGTGAAAAATTGTCTAAGCTATTCCTTTGAAATTAAACACACTACTACCGCTAGTAGTAAACCATTTAGTGAACCAGTTAGTACAAATAATGGTCAAGAAAATTGTAACTACTACTACATGGAGGGAACCAGTTAGTAGATGACACACATGTAGTGACCCATTTAGTACATCTGCAAGGGTTGAAAAAAAAAAGCATGAACACATCCGTCTCAACTAATGGCTCCACCCCGAAACCCATAAAAATATCAGGGAACTTCTAGATACGAACCATTAGAACCAAAAAAAAAAAGTAAAGGGATCTTCTAGATGCGGACCATAAGAACCCTAAAAATTGTTATAGTTTCATAGGAAAATTTCAGTAGTGGAGGGTCGGAAAACATTAGCCTTACAGATAAAAGAACATGAAGAACCCTAACCCTAGCTTCACAAAATCGACGAACACGGACACGAATTCATGGCGAGAGGGGAAAAAGGGGAGAAAACACGAACCTTCATCCGCCATGGATTGCGGCGAAGAAACAACAACCCTCTCATCGTTGCATCGGAATGAGATGCCCCGGAATCAGATGGAGCAACCAGAGAGAGTTCAGCTGCATCTGGGAAGAACCTTACGTATAAGAAGAAAAGAGGAACGGAAGAGATAGGAGAGAAAGGAAGAAGAAAATAACGGGCCGGCCCAGATAGCTCAATGGGAGTTACGCGTTGCGCCGCTAACGGGCGCAACGGGCGTCAAATAGGAATCACCGGGGTCTGCGCACTGGAGAAGATGGAAACCGAGAGTTATTGGGCTATGCGTTGCTAGGCCCAATTATGTTCGGCCTTTTTAGTCAGTCTCTTCGGGTTCGGGTAACATAGGAACAAGACCGGATTGGGAAACTGCTCCGTATCGCTCGGGCGATTTGTACCGCGGAATCGCCCGCAGCGGAGCTACGCGAGACGCGGCCCATTTAGGCCCATCACCACTGTTTCTTCGTTTGCTTTTTTCTTCGTTTCCTGTTCTGTTTTTTTATGTACGCTTTTCTGTTATTTTCTGTTTTCTTTGTATTCTTTTCTTTTTCCTGTTTCTGTTTCTACTTTTTAGTATTTCTTTCCTCCTTCTTTTTCGTTTTTTCTTCTTTCTTTCCTTTTTATTTCTTTTCTGGTCTTGGTAATACATGAATATTTCTTTATTTTTTTTTCTTTTTTTCTTTTTCCTGTTTTCATCTTTCTTCTTTGTTTCTTTATACAAAAATGAATATATTTTAAATCTGAAAGAATTAAAAAAACAAATTTTCAAATCAGAACTTTTTCAAAAATGAACATTTTCTCAAATCTGAATTATTTTCAAATACGAATAATTTTCAAAATGGATAATTTTCAAATATGAACCATTTTTCAAATATATATTTTTTGGTTCACCATTAATTGGTTCACCCGAATTTTTGGTTCACTATTATTTTCGGTTCATCCGAACCTTGGTTCCTTTTCGATATATTATTGTTTTCGATACCGGTATTTTTGATTCACTATTATTTTCCGTTCACCCGAGCATTATCATTTTCGGTTTGCCGGTATTTTTGGTTCACTATTATTTTTGGTTCGACTGAATTTTGTTTCCTTTCCGGTTCACAGGTATTTTTGGTTCACTATTATTTTTGGTTCACCCGAATTTTTGGTTCATCATTAATTTTGGTTCAATATTTATTTTAGGTTCACCCGAATTTTGGTTACTTTTTATTTATTATTATTTTCGGTTCGCCTGTATTTTTCGTTCAGAATTATTTTGGGTTCATCCAAATTTTTGGTTCATTATTATTTTCGGTTTGCCGGTATTTTTGGTTCACTATTATTTTTAGTTCACCCAAATTTTGGTTCCTTTGCAGTTCACTATTATTTTCGGTTCACAGGTACTTTTGGTTCACTAATATTTTCGGTTCATAGGTATTTTTGGTTCACCCGAATTTTTGGTTCACTATTATTTCCGGTTTATCCGAATTTTTTGGTTCACTATTATTTTGGGTTCACCCGAATTTTTGGTTCACTGTTATTTTTCGGTTCACCTGTATTTTTGGTTCACTATTATTTTTGGTTCATCCAAAATTTTCATTTTTTCCATTATTTTTTATTTTTCAAAATATTAAGATTTTAAATTATTCAAATTTAAAATTTTCATTATTTTTGTTTCTTTTTGGTTCATTATTACTTTCGGTTCTCTGGTATTTTTGGTTCACTAATATTTTCAATTTGCCCGAATTTTTGGTTCACTATTACTTTCGGTTCGCCGGTATTTTTGGTTCACTATTATTTTCGGTTCACTCGAATTATTGGTTCACTATTATTTTCGGTTCACTATTATTTTTGGTTCTATATTATTTTCGGTTCATCCGAATTTTTGTTCCTTTTCGAGTTATTATAATTTTTGGTTCATTATTGTTTTCGGTCCGCCAATATTTTTCGTTCACTATTATTTTTGGTAAACGGGTATTTTTGGTTCACGGGTATTTTCGGTTCACCTGAATTTTGGTTCCTTTTCGGTTCACTATTATTTTCGGTTCACGGGTATTTTTGTTTACTATTATTCTCGGTTCATCCGAATTTTTGGTTCAATATTATTTCCGGTTCACCTGAATTTTTGGTTCACTATTACTTTCGGTTCACCCGAATTTTGGTTCATTTTCGGTTCCCTATTATTTTCGGTTCATCGGCATTTTTGGTTTACCGACATTTTGGAGTCACTGCTATTTTTGGTTCACCATTATTTTCGGTTCATCCAATTTTTTTCCTTTATTTTTCATATTTTTTTAACATTAAGATTTCAAAAATGTTCTAATTCATTTTTTTCATTTTTTTTAAAAATCGGATTTGAAAAATTTTCGAACCTAAAAAAATATTCAGATTTGATAATGTTTCATATTTTTATTTTTCGATTTATTTGATTACTATTTTTTGATTCACCTGCATTTTTGGTTCATCGGAATTTTTGGTTCACTTTTTATTTTATGGTTCACTGATATTTTCGGTTCATCGACATTTTTGGTTCACTATTATTTTCGGTTCATCGGCATTTGTGGTTCAATATTATATTTTTGTTCAACGACTTTTTTTGGTTCACGGGCTTTTCGGTTCACTATTTTATATTTCTGTTTACCTGATTTTCTTTTGGTTCATTGGGTATTTTTTGTGTATATTTCCACGTACATGCATGTTGGCAATGTATATTTCCACGTACATGCATGTGTGCAGCTGCGAGCTAAGCTACAGGTCTACACAAAGAAGAAAGAGCTAAGCTACAGGAGAAAAAAAACGGACGAAGCAGCCACGTTTCTCTCGAACGAAACAGAAGAAAGAAATGATAGAGAGCGCATACAGATGAACGAGACAAATGGGCCGCCGCGACCAGGCCCAGTATGGAGATCCTTGAGCGAACGGTTGCCGCAGATCGCGTGGGCGAGAGGGAGGAGCACCCCCGGATTGACCATATTATTTTCGGGTAATTAGGAATTGCTGACCGAATAAGTGACCGGAATTTTTGATTTCGGTCTATTCGGCTTCGGAGTAGTTTGGTTTGGTGCTTCGTTCCTTGATTAATATATGTCCACCCCTTCCGTCCGCACTCATGTAAATGTTAAGTGTGTCCGAATTGGGGAGATGTGTGGAGGGAAAAACATTTAGAAAACTCGCGATGTTGTATGCTGGTAGCATCAAACCGTCAGCGGTATCTAGTCTCTATTTTTCTATTTTCTTGATTTTCATAGAGAAACAGGTAAAAAAAATAGCTTAAATGCATGCATCTCTTCCTAAAATGCCAAAGGAAACACGATCAGGATTGATAAGCTAAATAAATCAAATCATTGCAAACAAACATATGCCTCAGCAAAACTTCAGCACCAAACATAGGATATACAAAAACGGCATGCCACAATTTTAGCTTGACAACTTAAATAAGGGGAACATATAACGTGAAAAGGAGATAGATTCTGAATATCTGATTTAATTTTTGTTCCTATAGCACTTGAATCATGTTCTAAGGGCCAAATCATGTTCTAAGGATGACCTCGCATATTAATAATTGCTAAATGTTCGTAGTTCCTTAGACGGACGAGCAAACAGAATCTCGGTCATTATTTTCAATATTGAATATATTGAGATTTTTTACGTGCTCCCTTGAATGAGAACAGTTGTCAAGACCTTAAATAGACATAAATATGTTCCTTCAATTTTGAAGATTTTACGTATGAAATGAACCATCTCGTGAAGATTTAGACCAGGAACTTGAATTCCGCAAATCAAGAACAACTAGGAATGGGGTAGCACATCCAATTAGAAAACTCAACGACTTCGAAAGAACCTAAAACTTTCACCGAGATATGCAAAATGTTGCGTATAAAGGATATTGACCCCGCCACGGTCAAGATGTGTTTATTTTCCTTTTCACTCAGAGGGAATGCTAAATTATGTTTGCTAGCTCTAACTAAAGGCACCATTACTTCTTGGGATAACTGGTGTAATATTTTCATGACTAAATATTTTCTAATGGTTTAATGTCAAAAACTAAGGTTAAGACATTTGGACTCAAAACAGATGGTTTTAGATGACTGGTAGAGCTGATATAAGTCATCGAGAATCACTTGACACGTTGCATGAAGCAATTCAGATTACAAGGGGAGACCTCGCTCTGATTTGGATATGACCCCTAGAGTAAGGGTGCATAGGAGTTTATAAAAATTGTGGCGAAATGAGACAATGAGACTACAATTGCTTTATCCTATGGGGTAGTACTTCCTTTATAAAAATTGTGGTGAAATGGGGCATAAACAATGAGACTACAAGGGCCCTCTTGTCGAGCCACAACAGAGCGTCCCGACCGAGTTTGCTCAATTTCTTGCCGTGCATCATGAAATTCATGACAAGCACTCGTGGATGCTCAAAGGAAATAAATAGTTAGAGTGTCACATTGTTTTCTATAACTTATTGAATTTTTATTTTTATTGTTGAACAAACTATATTATTTCTATGTTTAAATTATTATTGAACTATATTACGTGTTAAATATTATTATATTTTTAGGTATAGGGTGCATATGCACTTGGGAGCCGAATTGAATTCTTGTTATATAATTTATTTGTATATCATTTAGATAGAAAGGTGGACATATTGATAAAATAGCCAAAAATTGAATAGGGGAAGCCATTGGGGCCGGGGAGTTGGGGCAGCCATCTCAGCAGCAAACACTTTTTCGAGTGTGCCTGACACGTTTTCGGGGACGCTAGTGGAGATGCTCCTACTCCACTTTATCCTTGTCATAGGTGCTTTGTTGTCATCATATATTGTAATGCCAAGACCAGCAACGAAGAGAATCAAGAGATGCCTCATCACCACAAAAAATAAGCCGAGGAGGCGGTTGAAGTGGTAGATTGAGTCGTCAAGGTTGCTTCCACGACACCGTAGTCCCGTCGTCGGAGTCAAAGTAGCAGCCGCAAAGCAGAGTCACTAGATCAAGCCAGCGGCCATGCGTGAGGCGAGCATCGTGATGTCGCGGTGGTCCAGGAGGCGCAGGTCATCTGGGTGCAGCGTAGGGGCGAGCCATCGCTTCCGACGCATAGCACACATCTAGGGTTTGCTGCGGAGTACGTGCGGGCGCCTAATGCATCGGCAACGGGGAATCAACAGTCGAGACTGGGACAAACTCCCGCTGCTGAGCAGCAAATGGGGAGGTGGCAGAGGCAATATGCATCGACAGAGGCATTTTGGTTATAGAATAGAGACAGTGAAGAGGAAGGGGATCAGTAGAGAAGTTGTGCCAGAGAAACTCGGAACAACGCATAGACAGGCAACCCAGAACATTCTCAATCAGTCGGAGGAACAGACTTGGAATCAACTCGCTGACTAGCAGGTTGGGACAAGAACGACAGACGACAAAAGCAACAAGAGGACTCACATAATAGGGGGCTTAGAGCATCTCCACCTCTCTCCCAATAAAACTCCCAATAGGGCTATTGGGGCACTCAGTCGTGGCTCCAATGGTGGCAATTTTGCCAGACGAACCCAATAAATTGTCCGACAACCCCACCACGGCCCCGGTGTGTAGGGCCCGATGTGAGAGTGTCAGATAGGCGCGACAACCCTCGCCAGATCGGATCCTCACTGGCGAGTCGTTCCTGCCAATGACTCAAAAGGTCGATCAACATGATGTAATGAGAACAATAGTCGTTCCCCATGCGGGCACAAAACGATGCCACATGTCACTGACATTTAATGCATGTCAGTGGAACCGTTGCTCAGCGTTAATGGCGCCACCCAACTCTGCTTCTCTGTCCGGCTTTAAAATGGCATGAACTAGCCCTCTCTTATCCCACACATTTCACCATTGACCCCCTCCTTTCCCACACTTCTTCGATCCACCGCTAGCTAGCTTGTCTGGCCGCCACGAGAAGATGGACTGCGACCTTAACTGCTGTGAGCGGACCGCGAAAACTCCATCGTCCCGTGCTATGTGCCGGATGGTCGTCGTCTGATGATGGTCTAGGAGGCGCAGAACAACTTGTGCAACAACATCCTAGTGCTAACATATTGTTGCCTACCGGTCGGTTGGGTGTCCAACCTTGTCAATGTCTCGGTGGCGCCGAGACTCACCATGTAGTCATGACACAACTACATAAAAATGATGTGGCAGACCATGTGATGGGAGCAGCAGCTCAAACCGCGGCACAACATGTTATTGCCTTATTAGGACGCCGTGGTATAGGAGTATGCCAGTCGCCTCCACAACTTCTTCCCCGCCTCTGCTGACATGTCCGCATGATGGATGTATCTCATCGATACAGACATCTGCCAACGACCCTGACGCTACAAAAAACTCCGGCAAAACGTACGTGTTGCAACCAAGAGAATTGGGCGGCCCGATGTTGGAGGAGGTTGACGAGGAGGAGAAAGAGGAGGACGAGGACTGGTCGGAGACCCGAAGTGACCTATCATGCAGGATGCCATCGCCGTGTCCTTGGCACCACATACACCTCCCAAATGTGGCGGTCATTACCATCGAGTTGGACTAGGTCCCCATCATTCAAGTTCCTGCCACTCCGGGACAACTTTCTCTGGCCTATGTCGGCCATTGACATCGACGTGGGCTAGCAGCTGATGACCCACAAGTATAGGGGATCTATCGTAGTCCTTTCGATAAGTAAGAGTGTCGAAGCCAACGAGGAGCAGAAGGTGTTGACAAGTGGATTTTAGCAAGGTTTCACTACAAGCACTAAAAGGAAAATATTTATGGGGTTTTGTTGTAAATAACAAGTAAATAAGAAATTGCAACTATTATTGCAGCAAGTGGCCCAATCCTTTTTAGCACAAAGGACAAGCCGGTGGTGTTACTTATGATGATTAGAATGTTCCTGAGGACAGATGGGAATTTTTGCCAAGCTACTTTCATTGCAAGCCATTGATTAATCTTCAACGTTTTGATAAGTATTGTGTGGGTGAACCTACGCTAGTGCACCGCCCTTACTTGGACAAATGCATACTTGTGATTAAACCTCTTGCAAGAATCCGCAACTACAAGAAAGTAATTAAGATAACAACCTAACCACAGCTTTAAACTTCAGGATCGTACACTCCCTAGTGCACTAGCTTGCGAAATGGGGTTCAGGTTTTTATCACTCCGACAACCCTACCATAAGCAAACTAAATACACCATGCATTCCCTAGTCCCTTAAAAGGTGAAGTATCGTGTAGTCGACGTTCACATGAAACTACTAGAGGAATAACACCACAACATTTATTATCAAACAGCTAAATATTACTCAACATTATGTAATTACTAGCAACTAGGCTTTCCTCATATCCTCAAGAACCAAACAAACTACTCACAAGACATCATATGGATCATGATCAGAGGTGATATGAATATGGGTAACAATATGATCGTAACAATAATTCACCGATAAAACTCTCAAGCATCAACTACAAACAGTAATCAACACCCAGGAAGTGGTCCCAATGAACTAGACAAATCACAACTTCAAAAGCTACAGCGAGATGAGATGGGATGATGAAGGTGATGATGGTGCTGATGGTGGAGATGATGTTGATGACGATCCCGATGATGCCCGGCGTGATGGCGACGATTCCCCCCCCCCCCCCCGGAGGGAATTTCCCCGGCAGATTTCTCCCTGCCGGAAAATTATGTGTGGACGCCCCCCCGACGTTTTTAGGTCAAGGAGAAGAAGTACGCCAAAGGGGTGCCCGAGGGGGGCACAGGGCCCAGTGGTAGGTCCCACCCGTGGCCCTAGGTGGACCCGTGGCCAGGGGTCACCCTGCCCCTGGTGGCTCACCTTCATGCCCTCTTCTAGATCCGTGGCTTATTTTTCGAAATAATGACTTTCATGTTTTCCTGGAATTTTTGGGGCTTCGGAGGTCAGGTGTCTTGACAGGTGCTTTTCCAGCTATTTCCGGACTCCGGCAGATGAATCCCCCATAATTGCAAAACATGCAAAATGAGATAAAATAACATAAGTAATGTATCATAATATGAAATATAACAATGAATAAAGACAAATTATGATGTAAAATAGTGATGCGAAATGGACGTATCAGCAGCATCCAAGTTCCAACTGGAACATGCCGTCGGCCCAGTCGGTCATTGAGATCGACGTGGCTAGGAGCATTAAAGTTTCTCAAGACCGGAGCTTTGCCGTGGACCGCGTCGGTCATGGATGGTTCCAAAAAGGGTCGGAAGAGTGGCAGTAGATTTATGGTTTATTTTATAAATTTCCAAGTTAGTTCCAAGGGTCACACCCACACCTCCGGTAGCATGGTATTTTTCTTTATCCCTAGTGAGGCAACGAATTAAGGTAAAAATACCCAAGTGGATCGTGGAACTTCTCTCACTTTCACCGCACTAGCCACCCCCTCATTACTCCAACTAATGCACACGTTCCCCCACACACGCTCTCATACACATGCTTGATAAAAACAAGTAAACAAGAACGGGGTACATAATATGCATCTACTTTCAAAACTGAAACAAAACAATTGCAATCTCAAACATATATTAACTCATAAAGAGATCCTCCACAAAGGAATTACAAAGATGATCGTAATCATGTTCGGCAGCTCATATGGTGCTAATTAGTGAAGCTCAAGAGAGAGGAGAGATACATAAGTTACTTCCACAAACCCATAGTCCAGGAGTGGACTACTCCCTCTTCATCATGGCGATGGTGGAGATGTCGTTGGGGGAGATGGAGACCACGCTGGCAGCGCTCTGCCGGAGTTTTCCCCCTCGAATCTGCAGCTCCAGATCTCTGTTTTGGTGTTTCTGTGTTTTCGGCGGCCTCCCTTCCGAAGGGCGTCGGGGACTATTTTTATAGTCCGTTTTAGGTCAAGACGAAGGTTCTGGAGAAAAGATCGACGGCAACGGAGCCTCGAGGCCCCAGATGATGGGTCCCATGCGGCCAAGGAATCTGGCCATGTGGGCCACCCTCTTCTGGCCCTCGGGCCTCCGTTTGTCTGCTTCCTTCGCTCCTACGCTTTGTTCATTCCAAAAACGGATGCTCGTAAATTTTCAGGTCATTTGGACGTCGTTTGGGTCCCTGAAACATCAAAATATAGAAAATAGGATTTTTCTGCCAGTGCAGGGTTAATTCCAGAAAAATAGGAAAACTGTGAAATCTTCCCAAAATCATTATAAAATAATGATATAACCCTTATATAATGCAAATATGATTGAAATATGAGTATTATAATGCAAAGTTCATGTATGCATTTTACATGCATCAACATCCCCAAGCTTAACCTATACTCGTCCTCGAGTATAAAGGTGACAAAACCAACATGGACTTTGCATTTTAATACTATCAATGGATATCAAAGATGATTACTATTGCTACATAGAGTCAAATGATTCATTCTTCAAAGGAGTAGCAATATGCAAGATAGATTATAAAGTGATATCAAATATTCAATGTAAGGATGTTCAATGATAATTCACAAAGTGCAACATAGAAGAAAGTACTATGGACCAAATGTATGCATAATGAAAAGTAAAAACATCCTATGATGGTCATAGAGTACTCTTGTAAATCTGAATATAAAAGGTGGACACTTTGGAAAGATATATAAATGAGTAGAGGTAAAACATGAATAATTTTCATCTAACTTCCAAATGCTTCTACTTAAGTTAATGTTTGCAATGTGGTATTCATTGCTGTCAAGCTCTCATTACCCCCATCATAACATCTTGAATGGTTAAAGTTTAAAGTGAAAGCAAATATGAGTAGTGTGCTTGACAAAGTATGGGTTGAAAGCTTCATGCCCCGTGAATACGAGTACCTACACCATGGTGTTACTCAATTTGGGCTACCAAGTAAGTTCAAGTTAAAGTCATTGTAAAAATAACGTCATCAAGAGGGTCAACTGGGGTACCTCTTGTCCTAGGACATGGAACAATCCCATGTCAAAATGACAAGACAAATAAACATAAGGAACAATCTCAACACCCTTTTTATTTACTATTGATATAGCTTTTTATTATGAGGTGCATCACTGAAGGTTCACAGTAGTATGTAAGTAAATTTCCACCATGAATGATGCATGGCTTAGATTAGCGGCCCAGGTGTCTCTCTAGCCATTTGTACAAACTACTTAAACTTACTTAGTTTCCACATTTATTTGGCACTATGATAGGCATCCATAAACAAAAGTACATGATATCAACTAAATATAATTAAGAACATGTTGAAAGCTTGCCATGTGACAGCACATATGGGCTAACCCCAACCAAGACTCTTGTCAAGCTCACAGCTTCATAATTTTAATCACAATGGTTCATGTTTATTAAGTGCAATAAAAGTAAGGTGTGAGAGCTTTTTAACCAACTTTTCCCATAACAATCAATAACATAAGCATTTAAATTCAGAGGTATAGATAATACAAAATAACATGATAAACATACTCGGAATAGCATAAAGCTAATCGGTAGATATGGTGGACTCAATGGAAAAACTTTTGTTGAAGGTGTTGGAAAACAAGTTTTTACTTGTTGGAATTTTGGGGCTAGCAAAAGGGAGAAAGTTGACCGTCTAAAAGCATGCACAAGTGTCCATAGAACTAACCAATCCATGTTAAACAAAGTAAAGTAACATTCAGCATCAAAACATAAATAAGAGATAGCTCTTGATAAAACACTTGCAAATTAACACTCATTAAAAAGCACATGAATCATGCAACTATATGTATCTTTTTAAATCAACTCAAACATCCCTTTTCCAATCTTTTTAATAGCATCCAACTTAATTCAACCCAAATTTCCAGTAGCTCTCTCATATAAAAATGATAGTGGTGGTCTCAAAACAAAAATCGAACCTAAATAAAAAAGCAAATAAAAGACGCTCCAAGTTTATGTGATAAAGTACATTGATCGAAAAACAGAAGTTAGACGTGTGCAAACCGAGAGTGTGTTGGTCCAATGGGGTTGTCTTCACATCCCCAAGCTTATGGTCTTAACCATCCTTGGATAGCTCTTGGTGCATCTCCTCTAATCCCTGTGAAAAAACTTCAAAACACTGCTTCTCCCATTTCTTTTCTATGGGGTGACATTAGTAGTGATAGACAAATGAATTGCTTGCTGCATAAAATACTTAAACAAAAATTCATATGAATGTCCAGAAAGTGTATAATGTTGTATACCTACTTATAAACTCAATTGGATCAAAAATATTCAGGTTAAAAGTTCAAAGAATGCATCAAACAGAATGGGACAGAATCTGTCCAGAAAAACAGCAGCTGTGAAATGCATTTTTCTACCTAGCTTAAGAATGTCTAAAAATTCTGAGACAATTCATGCATACATAGGATGAAAAGTTTCAGTTACAGTAAAAATTTCGGCTCATTCGGAGTTACAGAATAGGAAATAAAAATCAAACCATGCACATATTCGTGCTGGAATAAAATCTCCGAATGCAAATAGCAACTTTTTCAAACCAAAATGGGTAAAACTTGGCACTTTATTAAAAATTCCAGAAACAAAACTAAAAACTAAGTCTCTTGTTACAGCAAGAGGACACAAATAAAATCAAAAAATAAAAACAACCGGGTTGCCTCTCGTAAAGCGCTTTCTTTATAGCCATATAGCTAGGCTTCTTACTTGATATTTATGATGGACGAAGCTCATGAGGGAGCTTGAACTTTGGTATGTCCCTCTTATTTGGGAAGTGTTCCATGCACTTATTGTGTGGAAACTGAAACTTCACATTCCCTTCTTTTGAATCAATGATAGCACCTATGGTACGAAGAAAAGGTCTTCCAAGAATAATTGGACTAGAGGTTTTATTCCCCATATCCATGATTAGAAAGTCAACAGGTACAAATGTCATATGCAACTCTACCATAACATCACTTACTTTTCCTAAAGCATGTTTAATGGAATCATCAGCAAGTGCAAGTTCAATAGAGCATTTTTCAATATTCTTTAATTCAAGAACTTCGTATAATTCTTTAGATAAAACAGAGACACTAGATCCTAGATCTAATATAGCATGGTGTGTCTCTTTTCCAATGGTTACTAGTACTTTGGGAATCCATACATCCCCAAGCTTAGGTGGCATCATAGCTTCTTGGTTGTACCTAGAATCTTTTCTTTTAAAACATGATTAGCAATATAAGAACCAAAACCTGCTTGGTTAACATTAATGGAAGGATCACTTGCAAATTTTTGTAAGATAAATATTAATTCATGCAAGCTACAATTATCTAAGTCAAGTAGTGGTTCCTTGACTTCACTAAGAATTTCAACTTCCTCAACTTTTCTCTCTTTCATTACCATAATAGTTTCCTTAGCAACTCTCTCTTGCTCATGAATGTGTTCCTAAGATTTATTTATAACCTCTTGGCAATATTTAATTGTTTCCTCATATTTTTGAGCTGTAATGGTGTTCTTTAATGAGGAAACTTCCTTAGTGAGCTGATCTACCCTTTCAAACAAAGAGTCTTATTTTTCGAACTTAGATATAAATTCCTTATTAAGCTCCTTTTGAGTAGATATAAATGACCTAATGGTGTTTTCCAAGTCACTAGAAACATTGCTACTAGTGGTATATTTGTTTGGCACATATGGGGGTTTATTATACGGATTATAATTGTTATTACCATACCCATTATTACCATAGTTTCTAATGAAGTTAACATCAACATTTTCAGGATTATTACCAACTAGTTCTTGCAAAGGGACATTTTCAATATTTTGTTTATTAATGAAAGCAAAAATAGTGTCCATTTTAGATAACAAATCATTTGTTTCTTATATGGAGTTCACTTTCTTAGATGGATTAGGTGCTCTTTCAGTATTCCATTGACTATAGTTTTGCAAAATACTTTCTAAGATGTTCTTAGCTTCTACTATAGTTTTTCCCATAAAAGCCCCTCCAGCAGCGGAATCAAGAATATTTCTAGATTTGTAATTTAGACCATTGTAGAAAGAGTGTAATATGGTCCATTCGTTGACCCCATGTGATGGACAGGTTCTAAGCATAAGTTTTATCCTATCCCAAGCCATGGCAACATGTTCATTTTCATTTTGCCTAAAAGAAAGAATATTGTTTCTATTTTGCAAAATTTTAACAGGAGGATAATATTTCTTAATGAAAGCTTCTTTTAGATCATCCCAAGAATTAATACTATCAGTAGGTAGTGAATGCAACCACTCTTTAGCTTTTCCTCTAAGTGAGAAAGGAAATAACTTTAGTTTTAGAATATCACTTTCCACATTTTTAAATTTTTGCATGTCACATATTTCAACAAAATCATGAAGATGCATAGAGGCATCCTCCATAGCACTACCGCCAAATTGTTACCTAGTTATCAAGTTCAACAAACTAGGACTTACTTCATAACTATCAGCTGTTATCTCAGGTGTGGCAATGGGTCTAGCAATAAATTGATCATTTGGAGTGTATGTGTAGTCACACAACTTAGTTCTATCACCCATTTTTGCAAGTTTATTTATGTGTTTTTAATTTTAAATGCTAAACTAAAAATAAAATATGCAAACCGAAATATAAATATGATATGCAAGACAATAACAAAACAAAATAAAATGCTTTGAAGGTAAAGATGGATAAGATGATGCTCACATAGGTGCAACCTCCCCAAGCTTAGGTGTTTGCACAAGTTGGTGATGAAGTTGACTTTGTTGTGAGATACTCCTTTGGACAAATCTTTACAGCAATGATTCCCTGGCAACGGCGCCAGAAAACGTCTTTGATGGCCTTGAACTTAGCTTAGGTTGAGACTCCAAGCGCAGAGTGTGTAGTATAGGAAAGACGGTTTCCCAACGAGGGGTGACTCGAGGGTTTAATATCGAACTCTCGGGGATTCAGTAGTGAAAGATTTATCTTCTTATCCTTCTCTTGAAAACCTGCAAAACAAAGTAAATTGTTTTGTGCCCTCAACCTCACCAAGTGGTTGTCAAGCACCAGGTGTGAGAATGATATGAAAATATAACAAATGCAAAACAAGAAATAAATATGCAATGATTATAAATAAATATGCAAGGATGGTGGAAACAATGATGGATGATATTTTTGGGTTTTGTATTGTGAATGCAAGATATAAAAGTATTTTTGTATTTTTGAATTTTTAAATGGAAGAAAATGGAAAATGCTTATAAGTTGTTGGAAAGGTGTTTCTTATGATTAAAAATGGACCGGGTTCATGGTTTCACAAATGCACTCTCTCTTTAATAAAGTGGTAGATAATGGAACACTAGAATTGACATATGAGATTGCAACAAAAAGGTTTCATGACAAGTTACTAATTATATGGGCATCACGTCCTAACATAGAGATCTTTTGTTTATTAATCTCTCTTATACTCCACCAAGATGTGAACTAAATCTTAGCACCTCAGTAATTAAGATAAATCAGAGTATAGCTTTAAATCTTATGACATGAAGTTAAAATAAGAAAATGCTAGATCTAGTCATGGAGAAGTGGCAATGGTCACACCCACACCTCCGGTAGCATGGTATTTTTCTTTATCCCTAGTGAGGCAACAAAGTAAGGTAAAAATACCCAAGTGGATTGCGGAACTTCTCTCACTTTCACCGTACTAGCCACCCCCTCATTACTCCAACTAATACACACGTTCCCCTACACACACTCTCATACACATGCTTGATCAAAACAAGTAAACAAGAACGGGGTACATAATATGCATCTACTTTCATAACTGAAACAAAACAATTGCAATCTCAAACATATATTAACTCATAAAGAGGTCCACCATAAAGGAATTACATAGATGACCGTAATCATGTTCGGCAGCTCATACTGTGCTAATTAGTGAAGCTCAAGAGAGAGGAGAGATACATAAGTTACTTCGACAAACCCATAGTCCAGGGGTGGACTACTCCCTCTTCATCATGGAGCGCTCTGCCGGAGTTTCCCCCCTCCAATCTACAGCTCCAGATCTCTGTTTCAGTGTTTCTGTGTTTTCGGCGGCCTCCCTTCCGAAGGGCGTCGGGGACTATTTTTATAGTCGGTTTTAGGTCAAGACGAAGGTTCTGGAGAAAAGATCGACGACAACGGAGCCTCGAGGCCCCAGATGGTAGGTCCCACGCGGCAAGAAATCTGGCCGCGTGGGCCACCCTCTTCTGGCCCTCGGGCCTCCGTTTGTTCGCTTCCTTCACTCCTACGCTTTGTTCCTTCCAAAAACTGATGCTCGTAAATTTTCAGGTCATTTGGACGTCGTTTGGGTCCCTGAAACATCAAAATATAGAAAATAGGGTTTTCTGCCAGTGCAGGGTTAATTTCAGAAAAATAGGAAAACTGTGAAATCTTCCCAAAATCATTATAAAACAATGATATAACCCTTATATGATGCAAATATGATTGAAATATGAGTATTATAATGCAAAGTTCATGTATGCATTTTACATGCATCAGATGCTGCCTAAATCGGATGTTTTTGTCACACATAGGAATGACGGTCCTAGCATGGATGAGAGAGACAAACAGTGTAGCATGATCACACATGGAGAGGATGGCAGCAAGCATGGGAGGATTGAAGATGACACCACAACTGGAGATTTCAGAACATTGAAGCCACCATAATAAGAGGAGAAGACTTGGACGAAATATAGAGTTTCCCACTTCATAATTTCGTCCATATATTCATATGGTGCCGCGTCACCTTATAGTTATGGGCCAGGCCCCTGTAATTTCATCCAAATTAAGTGCGTGAACAATTAGAGTCCGTATAAGTGGAAGGAAACCGACTTAGGGTGGAATTCGACCTCCTTTTCCAAGGCTGGCCGAATCCCCCTCTGTCCCTCCATATATACCTCCGTTAGGTCGTCGTTTAGACTCGGATTTTGTTTACTTTAAGACTTAGCCATTGCTATTCTTCGCCATAGACAACAGTGTCGGTTCAGACCTTTTGTACTACGCACTTGCAGAATCCCATCTATAAAGCTTTCATCTTTATTCCGCAATATCTTGATTGCAACTATAATTCTTGCTAGTTCTTCGATTGCTTGCAGGAATTGATCTTCGGATCTGGTTGATCTAGCTCCGGTGAGATCAATAGCCTCGGAAGTTGGTGTAGCTATTGCAAAGGCGCAACGTCCCGCATGTTTGTAGTCGGATCGTCAATGTCGACCTCCACCCAAATCAAGAGTTATCCATCTCATCGAAAGATCGGGCACCTTTACCCTATCACCGACCCCAGTAGCCGGCAACGTTTTCCTGCCGACACTTGATACGTTTCAAACGTATCTATAATTTTTGATTGATCCATGTTTGTTTTGTGTCATTTTCACATGTTTTTATTATCTTATTATATCATTTTAGGCATTTTATTGGAGTAACCTATTAACAAGATGCCCAGTGCCAGTTCCCTATTTTTGTTGTTTTCTATTCCAGAAAATCTACTTCTGGAAATATTCTTGAAATTGGACGAAATTTTACGGGTAATTTTTATTCGTCAAGATGGAGACCTGGACCAAAGGGGAGCCTGATGGGCCACCCCTGGCCGCGGCCCACCAGGACTTGCGGCTGGGACCTGCCCCTGCCTCCTGGTGGTCGCCTCGGCCCCCCACGACGCCCATAAATACCTAATTGCCCTAATTTTGATAGGGAGGTGATTATTTTCCATGAACTCCACCCAAAGCCGCCGCCACCTCGAAACCTAATTCGGGCAAATTCTGAAACTGTTCCCGGCACACTGCCGGAGGGGAGATTGATCCCGGGGGGCTCTACATTGCCTTGCCTTCCGTCAGGATGATGCGTGAGTAGTTCCACCATGGACTACGGGTCCACGGCAGTAGCTAGATGGTTTTCTCTCTCCCTTGTGCTTCATGTTTGATGATCTTGTGAGCTGCCTAACATGATCAAGATCGATTACTCTAATGCTATATGATGTGTTTGCTAGGATCCAATAGATTATGAAGTTATGATCAGATTTTGCATGGTTCTTATATGTTTATGTTCTTGCATGCTCTCTAATGTGCGTAGTTACTTTGGCCAAGTGATTGTGTGTATCTCCAAGAGAGAGTATTTATGCTAGATAGTTGGTTCGTGCCCCCTCTTGTGCCTGGGCACGAGTGACAGAAACGTCTAAAGACGAGCGTGTGTTGTTGCGACTAGGGTTAAAACAGCGGTGTTTATATCTACGTGATTATAAATGTTGCTCACATCATGCACTTTACTTAATGCAACTGTCTGCTACTTGCAACTTAATACCGTTGGGTGACAGGTTTGATAGCGGTCCCGCGGTGGAATTTTTAGACAAAGATGCAGTTGGACTCAACGGTCTTTGTTATTTGTTATGATGCCTACATGAATATTACCATGAACTCTTTGATATAGCTAGATTAAGTTTGTGTCATAATCTGGTCAATTGCCCAGTTGTAATTTGTTTACCCTTCATATGAGTATTTTATTTATTGGAGAGACACCACAAGTGAACCCATGGCCCCCGGTCCATCTTTTTCCATTGATTATAACACCGTACACTTGCTTTCCACCATCACTTGCTCACTATTCCGTTTCCATATTTTCATTCACTACACTATACGTTTAACCGCTTTGTTTTCAGTAGACCGGGAAGATTGACAACCTTCCTGCCGTTGGGAGGAAAGTATTTGTTTGAGTGTGTGCAGGTCTGCGTTCATCGACGGTTAAGCGTCAGAGATCGTTGACGTGCACCTCGTTGTTGATTTCAAAGTCCTGCTGGTTCGATTAAACCTTGGTTCTTCACTAAGGGAAAACTGCTACTTGCTACATCCACACCTTCGCTTGGGGCACCACCCAATTCTACTATTATCAATCATCAAGCAGTTTTCTAGCGCTGTTGCCGGAGATTTTGGAGCTGCAGCAAGGGGAGTATCATACTCTCAATCACTTTACTTTGCTTTTCTGTTGCTTAGTTTATTTCTTGTTTTGCTTGTTTAGAATTTTTTAAACCCCAAAAAATTAGTGTAGTCTTTATTTCAGTTTTGTTAGTTTGCTTTGTCAGTATGTTTTCTTCTAAGAACACTAAGTTGTGTGACTTTACTAGCACTAATAACAATGATTTCATATGCTCTCCAATTGCTCCACCCGCTACTAAAGCGGAATCTTATGAAATTAAACCCGATTTATAAACCTTGTTATGAAAGAGCAATTTTCCGATGCCAGTACAAATGATGCCGCCTCATATTTAAATAACTTTGTTGAGTTATTTGATATGCAAAAGTATAAAGAGGTTGAAATTGACATCATAAAACTAAAACTCATCCCTTTCTCTTTGAGAGGGAGAGCTAAAAAATGGTTATTATTTTTGCCTAGAAATAGCATTGATTCTTGGACTAAATGCAAAAATGCTTTTATTGGAAAATACTATCAACCTGCTAAAATTATACAATTGAGGAGTAACATTATGAACTTTAGACAATGTGATAATGAACATGTTGCTCAAGATTGTGAAAGAATGAAGTCTATGGTTAAAAATTGTCCCACACATGGATTAACTACTTGGATGGTTGTCCAAACTTTTTGTGCAGGTTTGAATTTTTCTTCAAGGAACTTGTTGGACTTGGTCGCGGGAGGTACCTTTATGTCCACCACATTAGGTGCATCAACTAAACTTTTGGATGAAATGATGACAAATTATTCACAATGGCATAGCGAAAGTGCTCCAACTGTTAAGAAGGTAAATTCTGTCGAGAAAATTTCCTCTTTAAATGAGAAGGTTGATATGATCATGTCTATGCTTGCTACCAATCAGTCCCCTATTGATCCTAATAATGTTCCTCTTGCTTCATTAATTTCTCAAGGAAAGCATCAAATTGATATTAATTTTCTTAATAGAAATAATTTCAACAACAATGCTTATCGAAATAATTTTGGTAGTAACAACTATAAATCTTATCCTCCAAATAATGGAAACTCTTATGGTAATTCTTATAACACTAATAGGAGTGTGCCCACTAATCTTGAAAGTGTTTTGAAAGATTTCATTACTACACAAAGAGCTTTCAACAAAACTGTTGAAGAAAAACTTGAAAAACTTGATAGTCTTGTCTCTAAAGTGGAAAATCTTGCTCATGATGTTGAAATTTTAAAAATTAGAACCACTACTCTTCAAGACAAGCCTACTTAATCTTTAAATGCTCTTTCTATTCAAATTAATAGTAATGATAGGATGTTAGCTCGCTTGCATGCTAGGTGGGCTAGGGAGGAAGAAGAAGCTAGAATTGTTGAAATGAATAGTAAAACTGTTAATGTTTATACTATCCAAACTACTAAAGATGATCCTCCTAGCCTCTTTAAAGATGATGAAATTGATTTTGATAATTGTAATCTTACTGAAGTCATAAAGTTCCTACAAAAAAATGCTAAGTCACCGGATGCTAGTAAGTTAAACATTGCTTTTACTAAACACATTACCGATGCTCTTATCAAAGCTAGGGAAGAAAAGCTACAACTTGAAATCTCCATTCCTAGAAAATTACAAGATGATTGGGAGACTACTATTAATATGAAAATAAATGACTTTGATTGCAATGCTTTGTATGATCTTGGTGCAAGTGTTTCTGTTATGCCTAACAGTTTCTATGATATGCTTAATTTGAAACCTTTGGAAGAATGTTATTTAAGTCTGCATCTTGCTAATTCTTCTAAAAAGAAACCTTTGGGTAAAGTTGATGATGTTCTTATTGTTGTTAATAACAACTATGTTCCCATTGATTTTATTTTTATGGATATTTAGTGCACTGCTTCTTGTCCTATTATTTTGGGAATACTATTTTTGATAACCGTTGGTGCTATCATTGATATGAAAGAGGGGAATATAAGATTTCAGTTTCCTCTTAGAAAAGGGATGGAACACTTCCCTAGAAAGAGAATGAAGCTACCTTTTGAATTAATCATAAGGTCTAGCTATGCTCTTGATATCGCTAAGGCCTGCGAAAAAACTTGATATTTTGCATTGCGTCTAGCTAAAAGGCGTTAAAGAAAAGCGCTTGTTGGGAGGCAACCCAATTTTTATTTTTTCCTTCTTGAGTTATGGAGTTGTTGCCTCTGTAGCAACTTCATTGTATCTCTTTATTTTGGTTTTTTGTGCCAAGAATTAGCCTCTAATGCATTGAAAGTGCGAGGTGTTGGATTTGTTGTTCTGAAACAGATTCTGTGCGCCTATTACCGAAAATCTTGAAAAATCCCAGAACGTGATATTTCTCTGGAAAGTTTTGACAGTAAGACTGATACTTTTATCTATCTTTCATTAGTTTTAATTTTTCTGATTTGAACAACGGAAGTGCCTCTTAAAATTTGATCTTTACAGATTGTTCTGTTTTTGACAGATTTTGCCTTTATTTGTATTCGCCTCTTTTATTAGCGTTATTTGCGGTACTTTTTG
>QRDG01000079.1:1231936-1358173 GCA_012064385.1 Puccinellia tenuiflora | reverse complement strand
AAAATAATATATGGGGATAGGTTGAGCCTCCAAGTGCAAGTATGTAGAAGTGGAAGTTTTTCCCCACGAGGGTGACTCGAGGGTTTAATATCGAACTCTCGGGGAATCAGTAGTGTGGGTTTTATCTCCTTGTCCTTCTCTAGATTTCCTGCAAACAAAGTAAATTGCTTTGTGCCCTCAACCTCACCAAGTGGTTGTCAAGCACAAGGTGTGAGAATGATATTAAGATAAAAAATGATGCAAAATAGTAAATAAAAATGCAATGGTGGTAAATAAATATGCAAGGATGATAGTAATGATGATGGATGGTATTTTTGGGGTTTTTATATGTGAATGCAAGAAGTAAAAGTGTTTTTGTATTTTCTGATTTTAAAATGGCTGAATGTAAAAGATGCTTAAAAATGGTTGGAAAGGTGTTTCTTATGATTAAAAATGGACCGGGGTTCATGGTTTCACACATGCACTCTCTCTTTAATATAGTGTGGCAAATGAGTAGACATAGGATTAACATATGAGATTGCAAACAAGTTTAATGACATGTTACTAATTATATGGGCATCACGTCCTAACATAGAGACCTTTTGATTATTAGTCTCACTTATACTCCACCAAGATGTGAACTAAATCATGCACCTTAGTAATTAAGATAACATCAGAGTATAGCTTTAAGATTAATGACATGAAGTTAAAATAAATACATGATGGATCTAGTCTTAGGTAGAGGCATGTCACTCCTCATACCTTGCAACATGGTATTTTGGTTTATCCCTAGTGAGGCAACAAAGTAAGGTAAACACCCAATGGATCATGATATTTAAGTTGTCAGCTTATCACTTCACCACCCCCGTTACTCCAACTAATGCACACGTTCCCCCACACACGCTCTCATAAACATGCTTGATCAAAACAAGGACATAAGAACGGGGTACATAATATGCATCTACTTTCATAACTGAAATAAACATTACAATCTCAACATATATTAACTCACAGAAAGATCCACCACAATGGTAATACAACGTTGACCGTAATCATGTTCAGCAGCTCATACGGTGCTAATTAGTGAAGCTCAAGAGAGAGATACATATGCTACTGCCACAAAACCCATAGTCCAGAGGTGGACTACTCCCTCTTCATCATGGAGACGGTGGAGATGTCGATGGAGAAGAAGGAGACCTCTCCGGCAGGGCTCCGCCGGAGTTTCCCCCCTCCAATCTACAGCCTCCTGGTCTCTGTTTCTTGTTTCTATCGTGTGGCAGCTCTCCCGTCGAAAAACGTCGGGGGACCTTTTATATAGGCGTTTTTAGGTCACGAGGATGCTTCTGGGCGAAGGATCGATGCAAACGGGGCCACGAGGGCAGAATTAGGTGGGCCCACGCGGCATGGTACTGTAGCTGCGTGGGGCCCCCTATTTTGGCCCTCCGGCCTCCGTTCGTTTACTTCTTTCGCTCCTAGGTCTTCCTCCTTCCAAAATAATGACCCCCGTAAATTTATAGCTCATTATGACGTCGTTAAGGTCCTGAAACAAATAAAGAAAGAAATAGGGGTTTTCTGCCTGCGCAGGATTAATTCCATAAAAAAGGGGAAATTCATTATTAATTACCAAAAATCATTAAATAACAGTAATATACCCCTTATATGATGCAAATATGAATGCAATATAAACTATTATAGTGCAAAGTTCATGTATGCATTTTAGATGCATCAACATCCCAAGCTTAACTCATGCTCGTCCTCGAGTATGAAAGTGATAAAACTAACATGAACTTTGCAATATAATCACAACATGGATATAAAGATGATTGCTACTGCTACATAAAGTCAAATGATTCATTATTTAAGGAGGTAGCAATATGCAAACAGTTTATAAAGTGATATCAAGTATTCAATGCAAGTGTGATCAATGATAGTTCACAAAGTGCAACATAAAGATAGTACTATGGACATTCTTACTTTTGCATACTTGTGGTCCATAGAGTGTATGAAAATCTGAATATAAAAGGTGGACACTTTGGAAAAGATGTATAAATAAGTAGAGGTAAAGCATGCATAAGTTTCATCTATCCTCCAAACTATTCTACTTAAGTTATTGATTGCAATGGTAATACTTGGTGTCAAGCTCTCATTCCCCTATCATAGCATCTTGAATGATTAAAGTTAAATGTGAAAGCAAATATGAGTAGTGGCCTTGATAAAGTAAAGGTTAGATGTCTCATGCCCCTTGAATACAAGTACCTACACCATGATTACTCAACTTGGGAAGCAAAGCAAGTTTAAGTTATCTATCATTGTAAGTAATAATGGTATCATCAAGAGTCTCAACTGGGGTACCTCTTGTCCCATGATATGGATCAAGCCCACATCAAAACAACAAGACAAACAAACATAATGAACAATCTCAACACCCTCTTTATTTACCACTTGATATAGCTTTTTATTGTAAGGTGTATCATAGAGAGTTCAAAATAGCATGTAAGTAAATTTCCACCATGAATGATGCATGGCTTAGATTAGCGGCCCAGGTTTCTCTCTAACCATTTATACAAACTCATTTAAACTTAACTCTATTTCCACATTATTTCATCATGATAGGCATCAATAAACAAAAGTACAGGATATCAACTAAATAAATGATGGAACATGTTGAAAGCTTTGCATGTTACAGCACATATGGGCTAACTCCCAACCTTAAACATTTATCACGCCACTATCATCATAATATTAATCATAATGGTTCATCTTTATTGAATGCAATAAAAGTAAAGTGTGCATCAAGTTCGCGAGAGCTTTTTAACCAACTTTTCCCATTACAATAAATAACATCATCATTTTCATTTAGAGGTATAGATAACACAAATAACATGATAAACATACTTGGAATAGCATAAAGCTAATAGGTAGATATGGTGGACTCACTGGAAAAACTTGGGTTGAAGGTGTTGGAAACAAGTTTTTTACTTGTTGGAATTTTTGGGCTAGCAAAAGGGAGAAAGATGACCATCTAGATGCATGCATGAGTGTCCATAGAACTAACTAATTCATGTCAAACAAGGTGAAATAACATACAGCATCAAAACATGAATAAAAGATAGCTCATGATAAAGCATTTGCAAATTATTACTCATAAAGAAGCTCATGAATCATGCAACTATATGTGTCATTAAAAATCAACTTAGACATCCCTTTTCCCAATACAATAAAAGCATGCAAGATATTTCAACCCATATTTCCAGTAGCATTCTCATATATAAAAGATAGTGTGGTGGTCTCACAAAATAAAAATCAAAACAAAACAAACAAAAAGACGCTCCAAGTTTATGCGATAAAGTGCATTGATAGAAAAACAGAAGTTAGACGTGTGCAAACCGAGAGTGTGTTGGTTCAGTGGGGATGTTCACATCCCCAAGCTTATGGTTTTCACCAACCTTCGATAACTCATGGTGCATCTCCTCCAATCCCTGTGAAAAAACTTCAAAACACAATTTCTCCCATCTCTTTTCTGTGGGGTGATATTAGTAGAGATAAACAAACAAGTTTCTTGCTGCATATAATTCATGGACTAAAATTCATATGAATGATCAGAGAGTGTATAATGTTGTATGCCTACTCATAAACTCATTAGATCAACTCAATAGTTCAAACTATGCATAAAACAATATGGGACAGAATCTGTCCAGAAAAACAGCAGCAGCAAAACGTATTTTTCTGTCCAACTAAACTTGTCGAAAATTTCTGAAAAAATTCAGGCTTACAGAGGATGAAAGTTTTCAGTTACAGTTAAAATCTCAGCTCATTCGGAGATACATAATAAGAATTAAAAATCAAACCGTGCATAGACTCCGTGCAGGAATAAAATCTCCAAATAGAAATAGCAACTTTTTCAAACCAAAATGGGTAAAACTTGGCACTTTATTAAAAACTCCAGAAACTAAACTAAGGAAACAATCTCTTGTTACAGCAAGAGGACATAAAGAAAATCCAAATAAAAACAACCGGGTTGCCTCCCGTAAAGCGCTTTCTTTATAGCCATATAGCTAGGCTTACTTACTTGTTGTTTTACCGAAGATGAAGCTCATGAGGGAGCTTAAAAGTTGTGCCCTTCATCCTTGGGAAGTGTTCCATGCATTTCTTATGTGGAAACTGAAACTTCACATTCCCTTCCTTTGAATCAATAATAGCCCCTGTGGTACGAAGAAAAGGTCTTCCAAGAATAATAGGACTAGAGGTTTTATTCTTCATATCCATGATTAGAAAATCCACAGGTACAAAAGTCATATGTAACTCTACCATAACATCACTTACTTTACCTAGAGCATGTTTAATGGTATTATCAGCAAGTGCAAGTCCAATAGAGCATTTTTCAAGATTCTTTAATTCAAGTGTTTCATATAATTGTTTAGATAAAACAGAGACACTAGATCCTAGATCAAGTATGGCATGGTGTGTCTCTTTTCCAATAGTTACTAGCACCTTGGGGATCCATACATCCCCAAGCTTAGGTGGTATCATAGCTTCTTGATTGTATCTAGCAATTTTTTCTTTCAAAACATGATTAGCAATATAGGAACCAAAACCAGATTGGTTAACATCAATAGAAGGATCACTTGCAAATTTTTGTAAGATAGATATTAATTCATGCAAGCTAATATTCTCCAAATCAAGCAAAGGATCATTAACTTCACTAAGCATCTTAACTTCTTCAACTTTTCTTTCATCATATTCAGTTTTACTAACTTCTTCTTTTGAAACCATAAGATGAGACATAAAAGGCAACAGTTATTCAGGATAATTTAGCAATTCATTCAGAGTTTCCTCCAAAGTAAGAGGAACATTTTCAGCAATATTAATAGAATTCAATCCAACCACAGGTGGTGCTTGTGGTTTTCCAGCAGACATACTCAATAAAGTGGCTTGATTATCAGCAAGTTTTGAAAGGGCTTTGTCTAGTCCTGCAGCTTGGAGTTGTAAGTTTTTAATATCAGAACTAATAGAAGCAACAGACTTATTCAACTCTTGTATCATGGTATTATGACTAGCAACTTGTTCCATAAGAATTTTATTAGCTTCACATTATCATTACTTGATGACACAGGCTTCCATTTATCATTAGCATTAGGATATGGAATAAAAGGACGATTGTTGGGAACATATGGAGATTTATTATAAGAATTATAATTGTTGTTACCATACCCATTGTTTCCATAATTCCTAATGAAGTTGACATCATTATTTTCAGAATTATCACCAACTAGTTCTTGCAAAGGAATATTTTCAACACTAGGTTTATTAAGCAAAGCAAGAATAGTATCCATCTTAGATAACAAATCATGAGTTTCTTCTATGGAGTTTACTTTCTTAGATGAACTAGGTGCTCTATCAGTATGCCATTGACTATAGTTTTGCAAAATGCTTTCCAATATATTCTTAGCCTCTACTATAGTTTTTCCCATAAAGGCACCTCCAGCAGCAGAATCAAGTATATTTCTAGACATGTAATTCAGACCATTATAAAAAGAGTGTAGTATGGTCCATTCATTAACTCCATGTGACGGGCAAGTTCTAAGCATAAGTTTTATCCTATCCCAAGCCATAGCAACATGTTCATTTTCATTTTGCCTAAAAGATAGAATGTTGTTTCTATTTTGCAAATTTTTTAACTGGAGGATAATATTTCTTAATGAAAGCTTCTTTCAGATCATTCCAAGTTTTAATGCTATCAGTAGGTAATGAATGCAGCCACTCCTTAGCTTTTCCTCTAAGTGAGAAAGGAAATAATTTCAGTTTTAGAACATCACTTTCAACATTCTTAAATTTTTGCATGTCACAGATTTCAACAAAATCATGAAGATGCATAGAGGCATCCTCCACAGCACTACCACCAAATTGCTCCCTAGTTATCAAGTTCAACAAACTAGGACTTACTTCATAGCTATCAGCTTGTATCTCAGGTGTGGTAATAGGTTTAGCAATAAATTGATCATTTGGAGTATTTGTGTAGTCACACAACTTAGTCCTATCACCCATTTTAGCAGATTTTTATGTGTTTTTAATTTTTTATGCAAAACTGAAAATAAAATGACACTAAAACAATGCAAACCGAATTAACTAATGCAAAACAAAATGCAAAACTGAAAATAAAATATGCAAACCGAAATCTAGAAATGATATGCAAGACAGAAACAAAACAAAATAATTTGCTTGAAGGTAAAGATGGACAAGATGATGCTCACGTAGGTGCAACCTCCCCAAGCTTAGGTGTTAGAACAAGTTGGTGATGAAGTTGACTTTGTTGTGATATCCTTGGACAAAACCTTCCAGCTATGATTCTCCGGCAACGGCGCCAGAAAAACAGAGATGACGGAAGAGTTGATGGAGGAGAATGTTCTTATGAATTCTTAGTGCGTTCCCCTCTCCCTCAACTATACCACCAAGCACTCTTGATACCCTGAAAGGAAAATAATAAATATAAGGGATAGGTTGAGCCTCCAAGTGCAGAGTATGTAGAAGTGGAAGTTTTTTCCCACGAGGGTGACTCGAGGGTTTAATATCGAACTCTCGGGGAATCAGTAGTGTGGGTTTTATCTCCTTGTCCTTCTCTAGATTTCCTGCAAACAAAGTAGATTGCTTTGTGCCCTCAACCTCACCAAGTGGTTGTCAAGCACAAGGTGTGAGAATGATATTAAGATAACAAATGATGCAAAACAGTAAATAAAAATGCAATGGTGGTAAATAAATATGCAAGGATGATAGTAGTGATGATGGATGGTATTTTTGGGGTTTTTATATGTGAATGCAAGAAGTAAAAGTGTTTTTGTATTTTCTGATTTTAAAATGGCTGAATGTAAAAGATGCTTAAAAATGGTTGGAAAGGTGTTTCTTATGTTTAAAAATGGACCGGGGTTCATGGTTTCACACATGCACTCTCTCTTTAATATAGTGTGGCAAATGAGTAGACATAGGATTAACATATGAGATTGCAAACAAGTTTAATGACATGTTACTAATTATATGGGCATCACGTCCTAACATAGAGACCTTTTGATTATTAGTCTCACTTATACTCCACCAAAATGTGAACTAAATCATGCACCTTAGTAATGAAGAGAACATCACAGTATAGCTTTAAGATTAATGACATGAAGTTAAAATAAACACATGATGGATCTAGTCTTAGGTAGAGGCATGTCACTCCTCATACCTTGCAACATGGTATTTTGGTTTATCCCTAGTGAGGCAACAAAGTAAGGTAAACACCCAATGGATCATGATATTTAAGTTGTCAGCTTATCACTTCACCACCCCCGTTACTCCAACTAATGCACACGTTCCCCCACACACGCTCTCATAAACATGCTTTATCATAACAAGGACACAAGAACGGGGTACATAATATGCATCTACTTTCATAACTGAAATAAACATTGCAATCTCAACATATATTAACTCATAGAAAGATCCACCACAATGGTAATACAACGGTGACCGTAATCATGTTCAGCAGCTCATACGGTGCTAATTAGTGAAGCTCAAGAGAGAGAGAGATACATATGCTACTGCCACAAACCCATAGTCCAGAGGTGGACTACTCCCTCTTCATCATGGAGACGATGGAGATGTCGATGGAGAAGAAGGAGACCTCTCCGGCAGGGCTCCGCCGGAGTTTCCCCCCTCCAATCTGCAGCCTCCTGGTCTCTGTTTCTTGTTTCTTTCGTGTGGCGGCTCTCTCGTCGAAAAACGTCGGGGGACCTTTTATATAGGCGTTTTTAGGTCACGAGGATGCTTCTGGGCGAAGGATCGACGCAAACGGGGCCACGAGGGCAGAATTAGGTGGGCCCACGTGGCATGGTACTGTAGCCGCGTGGGGCCCCCTATTTTGGCCCTCCGGCCTCCGTTCGTTTACTTCTTTCGCTCCTAGGTCTTCCTCCTTCCAAAATAATGACCCCCGTAAATTTATAGCTCATTATGACCTCGTTAAGGTACTGAAACAAATAAAGAAAGAAATAGGGGTTTTCTGCCTGCGTAGGATTAATTCCATAAAAAGGGGGAATCATTATTAATTACCAAAAATCATTAAATAACAGTAATATACCCCTTATATGATGCAAATATGAATGGAATATAAGTATTATAGTGCAAAGTTCATGTATGCATTTTAGATGCATCAGGGAGCGCCGCCGAAACACAGAAACCACGAAACAGAGACCTGGAGTTGCAGATTGGAGGGGGGGAAACTCCGGCGGGGCGCTGCCAGCGTGGTCTCCAGCTCCTCCAACGACTTCTCCACCGTCTCCATGATGAAGAAGGAGTAGTCCACCCCTGGACTATGGGTTTGTGGAAGTAACTTATGTATCTCTCCTCTCTTGAGCTTCACTAATTAGCACCGTATGAGCTGCTGAACATGATTACGGTCATCTATGTAATACCTTTGTGGTGGATCTTTTTATGAGTTAATATATGTTTGAGATTGCAATAGTTTTGTTTCAGTTATGAAAGTAGATGCATATTATGTACCCCCGTTCTTGTTTACTTGTTTTGATCAAGCATGTGTATGAGAGCATGTGAGGGGGAACGTATGCATTAGATGGAGTAATGAGGGGTGGCTAGTGCGGTGAAAGTGACAGAAGTTCCGCGATCCACTTGGGTATTTTACCTTACTTTGTTGCCTCACTAGGGATAAAGAAAAATACCTTGCTACCAGAGATGTGGGTGTGACCTTGCCACTTCTCCATGACTAGATCTAGCATGTTCTTATTTTAACTTCATGTCATAGAACTTAAAGCTATACTCTGATTTATCTTAATTACCGAGGTGCTAAGATTTAGTTCACATCTTGGTGGAGTATAAGAGAGATTAATAAACAAAAGATCTCTATGTTAGGACGTGATGCCCATATAATTAGTAACTTGTCATGAAACCTTTATGTTGCAATCTCATATGTCAATTCTAGTGTTCCATTATCTACCACTTTATTAAAGAGAGAGTGCATTTGTGAAACCATGAACCCCGGTCCATTTTAATCATAATAAACACCTTTCTAACAACTTTTATCCATTTTCCATTTTCTGCCATTTAAAAATCTAAAAAATACAAAAACACTTTTACATCTTGCATTCACAATACAAAACCCAAAAATATTATCCATTATTGTTTCCACCATCCTTGCATATTTATTTATCATCATTGCATATTTATTTACTGTTTTGCATTCATTATCTTTTCATATCATTCTCACACCTTGTGCTTGACAATCACTTGGTGAGGTTGAGGGCGCAAAACAATTTACTTTGTTTTGTAGGTTTTCAAGAGAAGGATAAGAAGATAAATCTTTCACTACTGATTCCCCGAGAGTTCGATATTAAACCCTTGAGTCACCCCTCGTGGGGAAAATTGTCTTTCCTGTACTATACACTCTGCACTTGGAGTCTCAACCTAACCATATTCTTTTGACGCAGGTAACTACGTCAAAGGCCATCAACGAGCTATGGCTGATCATGGTGTGAGAAGTCCTTCATAACACACATTATTGAAGACGATGTTTTTCCTTGAATACCCTTTCAGGTCATGCCAATATTATTTTTCAGTTTCCATGCTATATTAGTCCCGTTGTTTAGTAAAAAATCCAATTTTTTATATTTGTTCCCAATGTTTATGATTTTTTATAGGTGGTTTCCATCAAATGTAGGGGAAAGAAAATCTAAAATATTAGAATCAAAACTTCTAGAAGTTGGGGGTCTCATCTATGCAAACTACTGTGTTTGCGGAAGGAGAGACAAATAGATGTGGTGTTCGAGCGTCTGTATTTGGGTAAATAGTGTGTCTTTATCATGTATATAGAAGGCGCCGGTTTCCATCACTATTGTCTGCATAACTTTTACAATCTTAAGATCCAGAATATATTGATCATCAACATATATATGTGTTCCTGTTTTTGGAGACATTTATGGTTTCATGGCATCTAAAGTTGTTTTTCTGAGCAAGAGAACCTTGTTTTATATGAAAAAGAGGAGTAGTGTCCTGGCTTTGTCACGATATTAGCCATCATGGGGTGGCTATCGAGAGATGTGGAGTAAGCCGAATTAACTAATTCCGAGGATGGGATTGGTATGCATGATGGACCCATATTATGCCCCTCTACCGAGGTAATTACATGCACCTCCTTCGTGACATTGATTCCTATACCGATTACATGGTTGCTCTCTGTTTACCATGAGATTGATGTTGCTCCTTCTCTTGAGGGTGCTCCCCATCGACCTTATATACTAATCTAGTTTAGGGTTAAATAATACCGTAGAGTCGTTTACAGGGTCGGTGTCCTAGTTGAGCCATACTAGGTCATATGTATTCCGTCCAAGCTAAGCCACCATCTTCCTTTCCTGCCGAGTTCCGTCTGGACCCGGTCTGGCTTCGAGTCATCCCATCTTGCTCCGTTTAAGCCCATCGGAGGGGGTGGCCATACCAAAGCCATATGACTATGTTGTATTGTTGAGCAATCTCTCTTCGTGGGCCTACCCGGTTGTGTATTTTCCTGACATTAATCCCAGAGATTAACTAGGGGTGGATGCTAAATTTTGGTCCAATCCGAAGTTGTCTAAGTTTGTTTATTCATTAAGTCATCGGTCAGACATCCTTGGTAAACTCCGGAAATCAATCAGATAAATGATCAATAATAAAACTACATGTTAACATGGTGAACGCCCGATATTAGCAGATTTTACTCACGCCGGCTCGAGCTTATTGGGATGCTTCACTTAGTCGACTTAAAGGTTAGTTGTTCAGCAGCCGAAGCCAAGTTGACTCGAGAGTCGGTGACTCCTCGTTATCTCTATGATGATGTCATCTTACATCAGAGGCATGTTTTGCCATTTGATCGGTAGTTGTTGTCTGATGTATTGTTCACTAGGTCATCCTGACAAGGTAACCCATCCGGTCAAGTGAAATTACCTCATGACATACAATGATCATGATGAGATTTTTCCCGCACGATAACGGGGGGCGGCGTGCGAGACACACATAATCGTCAACATATAGAATCTTGTGAAAACCCACAATTATGTTCTACACGTAATATGAGGCGTTGGGCGCGTTGTCCAAGGTATTACCGGCTATAAGAAAGACCAATTCATAATAACGGCACTGGTTCCGGTAATTTCAAGAATAATCCCTCCTCTAGGGTGTGTTTGGTTTGGGTCATGAGGTGGAACGGAATGGGTCCAACCTGCACTTGGATCTAATTCATCTATTTGGAAGAGAAGTGGAACCAGAACCAACCCATTCTTCAGAAAGGCATATTCCACACATATTCAGAATTTGGTCGTTCCACCAAAACGGTGGAATCATCTCGTTCCGCTTCTCTCTCTCCCAACTATGTCGCTATATCCATCTCTCTCCCCTGAAACCTGCACCACTCTTTGTTTCTTTCTCCTGATCTTGACCGACTGATAATGGATATTGACAAGCACTGGCAGAGTTGGCGGGGACAAATCTTCGTATGTGTCTTTAGTGCATTCCTTGGCAACGGCGCCAGAAAACTGCTTGATGATGTATATTGATAATATCAAAATAGTTGGGTAGTGCCCCAAGTGAAGGCGTGGATGTAGTAAGTAGCAGTTTTCCCTCGTTTAACAAACCGAGGTTTATCGAACCTGTAAGAGTTTGAAATCAACAACGAGGTGAATGTTGAAGATCTCTGGCACTTAACCTTCAACAAACTTGGACCTGCACACACTCAACCAAATACTTTGGCCCCAACGGCGCAAAGGTTGTCAATCTTTCCGGTCTCGCAGAAAACAAAGCGGTTAATTGTATGATGAAATAGATGAAATAATGAAAAGTGACCAGTGGAGTAATGATGATGAAAAGCAAGTAAATAAGGTTGTAAACAATGTAAAAAGATGGACCGGGGGCCATGGGTTCACTAGTGGAGTCTCTCAACTAAATAAAATATGCATGTGATGGGTGAAGGAATTACAGCTAGGCAATTGACAAGATCATGACACAAACCCAATTTAGCTATGACATAAGGAACATGATAATATTTATGGAGGCATCACGACACGGAACAAAGACCGTTGAGTCCAACTGCATCTTTGTCTAAAAAGTCCACTGTGGGATCGCTATCCAGCCTGTCACCCAACGGTATTAAGTTGCAAGCAACAGACATTTGCATTAAGTAAAGTGCATGAAGTAAGCAATACTAGCATTAAAAGAGACATTAACACCGCTGTTTTTACCCTTAGTAGCAATAGCACACCCTCGCCCTTAGACGTTTCTGTCACTCGTGACCAGGAACAAAAGGGGGCATGAACCCACTATCTAGCATAAATACTCTCTCTTGGAGATACACACAATCACTTGGCCAAATTAACTACGCACATCGGAGAGCATGCAAGAACATAAATCAACATATAAGAATCATGCACAATCTGAACATAACTTCATAATCCATCGGATCACAGCAAACACATCACATAGCATCTTATATATATATTTACTAATTGGAGGCACCATACGAGGCTCCACGTTAATCCTGGAGAAACCAACTAATTTATCCGTAGATCTCCCCATCAATAAGATTTAGCCGTCGGATGAACGTCCGCGATGGTTCTTCCACGCGCTCTCCTCCTAGCGTAACTCTCTCCGCAACAACAGACGAAAAAAAACTCTCCCGCAGCCCGATAGGGCTTTCTCTCCGTAGACTCCTTTGCTTCGTTGGTCGCCGCCATGTCCTATCGGCGCTTCATCGAGCTATCTGCCATCGCTTTTCCCCATCCTTCGTCTGGCTTTGTCTCCTTTGCATGCCGTACATGCTGCAATAAATCTATAAACATATATCCAACAACCCTATCTAGACCTCCACAACGCCCTTCATACCCAACCTAGCTAGCTTTGAGTCCCTCAGCTTCCAGGTTCGGATCTTGCTACAATCCAGCATCTATTTTTAGTCCTACAATGACTCGCAGCGGCAGTGATATGTAGATCGGGTGGCCGCGGCAACAGCAGTTTTAAGTAGATCAGGTGGCCGGCCGCGCGCCGCCGTCCATGAGGCTGCCGATCGAAGGAACTATGGGGGTCTGTTGGGTGCAGCTACCTCCTTCACATTCGTCATCGGTCGCTCTGCACCCTCTCAGCAGGCAAGTGACTGCGTATCCATGAAATTCCCCACTTCAGACAATTTGTACTCATATCTTTAGTACCGGACCTGTCCAAAACGTTGATGTTGCATGCAGAATTTTATCAAGCTAGACAGAGAGAGTGCATTGCATGTTGAAGTAAATTTGGTTAAAATAATACTGAGTTATTGCATCAACCTAAAGTTTGTTCCTCATAAAATAGTTACTTCAGGCCGGTATGTTCCCCTTACACCATATATTACATACCCATCTAATTTTGTGAGATATTAGCTGGTAGAGACAATACATCATGATCTTCTGGTCTTGCAAGGTGCTGCTTTTTGATTCGAGGACCAAGCTCTGAAACAGATTCACTTTCCAGTCTATGTACATTAGTTGTTTGATGAGCTACTAGAAAACCTTACAGGATTTAGTATACGTTATGTTAAACTCTAAAGATTTGTGCACATGAATTAAATATTGATTTTTTTTGACGTGAGTGAAGTATGTACAGTTAATCTCTACCATTATAGAAAAAAATCTACCAACTATGGAAAGATCATTCATCGGCCAGTTGAATCGAAGCAAATTCTATGTTACGCGAACCAGCACACATATCTTAGTAATTCCAGGTTTTCTTGCAACCGCATTGGGTTTAATATGGTGTGAATCAGTTCTATAGCCTTAACAACATCTTGGATTCTGCCGTGTCTAGCAGCCGGCATTCACTTCTCCCTCGACAGTGCGCCACGAGGGTTCGACCTTCCATCAGGTTTGGCTCATGTTCTTACCTAGGTATGGCACTGATTTATCTCCACAAGTGGTTTACTCTTCCTATTGCAGAGAATATAACAAGTTTTGGCAGGTCTAAACAAAGATCCAGTGTGCTTTATGCACATGTGAGAAACATGTTGTTCTATAGTTTTCATTGTGGAAATGCACAATGTTATTTTGAATTTACTATATATGATTTTAATTTCTTACTATGCCTGGGCTGCTAGATAACTGTTTCTTGGATGATGGAATAGATTACACCACCCCACACCTACAAATCTCTGTATTGATTGACACACATATCCAAACTAGAGGTTTGGCTTCTCCTGGCTTTGGTTAGTACTTCGCCTGAATAAGAGGTTTGATCAAGCAGTGACCGAGCACTAAGTATAGCACACATATAGTTGTCAATGTTACTATATTGGAGCTTTTCTTAATTATTTATATGTTACTTGGAAATGGTTTGTCTAACTGTTAGATTCTTTGTCTTAGTCTTCGGATTTTGCAGTTTTTTACATGTTGTTGGGCATGTTATGTCAAACTTTGCTCTACTCATAACGCCAATTCTCAGTCAGACTGAACTTCTCAGTTTATCAAATTGGCTAGACACAAATCGATATGTACTGAAATGAGAGATTAAAGCAACAACTGTTCATTTCATGTTGACCTTTGATGCCGATTATCCACATGCAAGAGCAGAAAGAAGAGCTACAACAATGGCACCCCTAAATTTCTGGACGGCAACAAACATTGAGTAGAAGCACTTTCGAGTTGATAGTATGTTCTTAGTTTGAGGTAATCTTTTTACTGCACACATCATCTTATTTCATATACTCTTTATAAGGTGAACCAATGCAACAACATTACTTCTGCATGTGAAATCCAGCATCTGGTATTTTTGTAGGAAGGTGATTCTCCTGTTCTGTCGTGACATTTTAGGTGAACGTATTTACTCTGGCTGAAGGTAGAGATGTTGATTTGGCTTTGATGGTATACATGTCCAATATACAACATGCCGGAGCTGACTTCAAAATTTCCATTACCACTTCTCACTAGCATGGAAAAATTATCAGTCATATTTTAAATATTGAAATGGAGAAAATAAGTATCATATCTTCCATGTACTTTATTTTTTGTAGGGTTCTTGAATACTCTGAAATGTTAATTTTCACCTATCTCCATATTTAATTTTTAAATGTGCAAACATTGGCATGTCAAATTAATGGTATTGATATTTGTTTTAGATATAACAAAAAAAAAACAAGCCCGTGCGCACGCACGGGTTTATGACTAGTTACAATAATCGATCTTGATCATGTTAGGCAGCTCACAAGATCATAAGACATGAAGCACAAGAGAGAGAGACTACCAACTAGCTACTGCCATGGACCCGTAGTCCAAGGTGAGACTACTCACAAATCATCCCGGAGGAAGGCATGGCGATGAAGAGCCCTCCGGGATCGATCTCCTCTCCGGCAGAGTGCCGGGATCAGCTTCAGATTGGACCCCGAACTAGGGTTTTCGGTGACGGCGCGTCGGGGTCGAGTTTCTGGAAAATAATGTCCGCCCTCTCGGTTTTAGGTCAAAAGGGATTTTATAGGCATCGGAGGGGACCGAGGGGGTGTCCACAGGGTAGGGGCGGGTCCCACCGGCCGGCTGCCCTAGGGCCGCGGCAGGGGGCCGCCCTTGGCCTGTGGGTGGCCCCTCAGGCTCCCCTTTGGTCTTCAGGTGTCTTCCGTCGCATAAAAAATCTCCGTAAATTTTGAGGGCAATCCGACGATATTTCCTGTTGTGACTTTTCTGAAATACAAAAACAGCAAAAACAGGGAGCTGGCACAGGGCATCTTGTCAATAGGTTAGACCGACAAAATGCATAAAAATGATATAATTGATAGTAAAAACATGTGACAATATCACAAAACTAGCATGGATCACTCAAAATTATAGATACGTTTGAGACGTATCAGCATCCCCAAGCTTAACTCCTACTCGTCCTCGAGTAGGTAAGTGATAACAAATAATTTTTTATGAGAGATGCAACCAACATAATCTTGATCAAGATAGTAATGTAAAGCATAGGATGTGAATGAAGAGATACAAAACAATTATCTATAATTGATAGCAAGAAAGTAATGATTAACCAAGTTGAATCATTCAAGCAAAACCTTTCATAAATAGTATGTTAAAGACATGAAGCAATGTGATCAACATATTTGACTAATTCACAAGGATAATAATTCCATGACAAAAGTGTTTGAGAATCAACACAAAGGAAGATGTAAGAATTAGCAAAAATCTTCAACTTCCAACGGCTTATCTTGACAATGTAATATGCTCAACGATACCCAGGGTCAATACTAGATGTTTGCTTTTGTGGAGATAGAAGGAAAAAAGGAAAACTGACTCAACATTAAAAGTAAAAGAAAGGCCCTTCGCAGAGGGAAGCGGGGGATTACTCATGTGCTAGAGCTTTTTGATTTTTAAAACAGAAGTAAAACAATTTTGAGGTATGCATGCTATCTAGTCCCTCATAACAAGCAAAGTTTTTTAGACTTGTGAGAGCAGCTGGTTTTTAGAGGAGCGAGTATGCTCTTCTTTCTCCTTGGTTTCACCATTGTCCAATGTTTGAGCTGATTTCTCAGATTTGCATTGCGCGGAGGAGAATGGTGAGTTATATTTATATTTTTCTTAAGCTGCTCTCGGGTTGATTCAAGTGAAGACGTTATCCATCGACACCGGGTGAAAAAGGGAGAAATGACCTTGCTCGTCACAAGTTATATCTAGCTCTCTACTGCTCCCTCATGAGCTTAAAAACAGAGGCACAAAAAGAAGTATTTTGAATTTTTAAAGGTAGCACATGACAAATTTACTTGGAATGGCAAGAAATACCATGCATAGGTAGATATGGTGGACTCAGCTGGCAAGAAAGTTTGGCTTTGGGGATTGGATGCACGAGTGAACCATACACTCAGTACGAATTTTTAGGCTTAGCAAAAAGGGTGTTTGAAGCAAACATCTAATAATAACCGGTAACAGAACAACATAAGACATTTACCAATCATATCCGTAAAAACTCTACACCATCTCCCTTGTTGACCAAACAATTCTTTTGATGGAAAGATTAGCTCTATGAATTAACAACTGCGAAAAAACCACAAAATTTCAAGCTGTCAACCATATTTCTTTACTAATCAATTCCACTCAAATAACCAGCAAGTTTAAGCATTCAACTTAACATCTCAAAAGAATTGAGAAGCATCAAGTATCCACACCATGATCTACAAGACTATGCAGGCTTTTCATTTTATTCTAATATCACACAAACAGCATTTTATCGCTTTGATAATTCAAGCAATTTTTCAACAACAACTCTCCAACAAGTATAAGTGAAGAACATGAGAGTTTAACATAACAACTAGCAGCTCTAAACAAGATAAAAGCTAAAAGCGAGAGCTTACTAGCAAACAGACAGTAGCTAAGAATACTCAAAAAGATATAAGCGAAGCAAAGGAGTATTCAAACGAAAAAGCGGAGCGTGTCTCTCTCCCACACAAATAAAGATAGGATACGACAAAGATATGACCAGCAAACAAACAAACAGACGCTCCAAGCATAGCACATAATATGTAAAGTGATAAAAACGAAGTTCAACGAAGACGACCTTATGATAGTTGATGAAGATGAGGGGATGCCTTGGGCATCCCCAAGCTTTGACTCTTGATGGTTCTTGATATTTAGAGGGGGTTCCATGGGGGCATCCCCAAACTTGAGCTCTGATCCATCCTCGATTTCTTCATATTCCTCTCCTTTGGAACTTAAAAACTCTCTTCACACAAAACTTCTCATAATTTGATTAGAGGGTTAGTGCTCATAAATTAAAACGCACATGTGTTCAACTTAGAACAAATTACAAACAAACTTCATTGGGCATTAGATACTGTTTACTAATCCTCAATGTGGTACTCTCCCTCAAGAGTTTCACATTGGATGATGGTAAAAGAGGCGAATACAAAATAAAGGCAGAATCTGTCAAAACTGACAGTATGTAAAGATTTAATATTTCGAGGCACTTCTGCAGCTCAAATCAAAAAACTTAAAATTAACGAAAGATAAATAAAAGCATTAGGCTTTCTGTAAACAATTATCAGAAAAATATAAGATTCTGGTGATTTTAGGAATTTTGTGCAACAGGCGCACAGAATCTGTTTTTGGATAGCAAAACAACACCTCGCACTTTCAATGCATTAGAGGCTAAACTTGGCACAAAAAACCAAAAGAAAAAGATACAATGAAGTTTTTACAGAGGTAATAACTTCATGACTCAAGAAAAGCAAAAATCAAACTGAAAATAAAAGATGGGTTGCCTCCCAACAAGCGCTTTTCTTTAACGCCTTTTAGCTAGGCGCAATGCCAAATATCAAGTTTTTTCGGAGGCCTTTGCAACATCAAGAGCATAGATTGACCTTATGATTAATTCAAAAGGAAGATTTCTTTCTCTTTCTAGGTAAGTGTTCCATCCCTCTTTTAAGGGGGAACTGAAACCTTATATTTCCCTCTTTCATATCAATAATAGCACCAACGGTTCTCAAAAACGGTCTTCCCAAAATAATAGGACAAGAAGCATTGCACTCAATATCCATAACAATAAAATCAACGGTAACATAATTATCATTAACAATAATAAGACATCATCAACTCTACCCAAAGGTTTCTTTTTAGAAGAATCAGCAAGATGAACATTTAAATAGCATATTTCCAAAGGATTAAATCAAGCATATTATAGAAACTTTTAGGCATAACAGAAACACTTGCACCAAGATCACACAAGGCATTGCAATCAAAGTCATTTATTTTCATCTTAATAGTGGGTTCCCATCCATCTTCTAATTTTCTAGGAATAGAAGTTTCTAGCTTAAGCTTTTCCTCCCTAGCCTTGATAAGAGCATCGGTAATGTGTTTTGTGAAGGCAATATTTAATTTACTAGCATCCGGTGACTTAGCAAGTTTTTGTAGGAACTTTATGACTTCAGTAAGATTGCAATTATCAAAATCAATTTCATCATCTTTAAATAGGCTAGGAGGATCCTCATTAGTAGTTTGGATAGTATAAACTTTAACAGTTTTCCTATTCATTTCAGCGATTTTAGCTTCTTCTGCCTCTCTAGCCCACCTAGCATGCAAACGAGCTAACATCGTTTATTCCCATTAATTTGAATAGAAATAGCATTTAAAGATTCAGTAGGCTTGTCTTGAAGAGGAGTGGTTCTAATTTTTAAAATTTCAACATCATGAGCAAGTTCTTCCACTTTAGAGACAAGACTATCAAGTTTTTCAAGTTTTCCTTCAACAATTTTGTTGAAAGCTTTTTGCAAAGTGATAAATTCTTTTAAAACATTCTCAAGGTCAGAGGACACATTCTTATTAGGATTATAAGAATTACCATAGGAATTACCATATGAGTTGCCATTATTGGGAGGATAAGGCTTATAGTTGTTACTACCAAAATTATTTCGATAAGCATTATTGTTGAAGTTGTTTCTATTAAGAAAATTAACATCAACTTAATCATTTTCTTGGGAAATTAATGAATCAAGAGGAACATTATTAGGATCAATAGAGGACTGATTGGTAGCAAGCATAGACACAATCATATCAACCTTATCATTCAAAGAGGAAATTTGCTCGACAAAATTTACCTTCTTACCACTTGGAGCTCTTTTGGTGTGCCATTGTGAATAATTTGTCATCATCTCATCCAAGAGTTTAGTTTCTGCACCTAATGTGGTGGACATGAAGGTGCCTCCCGCAGCCGAGTCCAAAAGGTTCCTTGAAGAAAAATTCAAACCTGCATAAAAAGTTTGTATAACCATCCACATAGTTAATCCATGCGTGGGACAATTCTTAACCATAGATTTCATTCTCTCTCAAGCTTGAGCAACATGTTCATTATCAAATTGTCTAAAGTTCATAATGTTACTCCTTAGTTGTATGATTTTAGCAGGTGGATAATATTTTCCAATAAAATCATCTTTGCATTTAATCCAAGAATCCATGCTATTTTTAGGCAAAGTCAATAACCATTCTTTTGCTCTCCCTCTCAAAGAGAAAGGGAAAAGCTTCATTTTTATGATGTCACTTTCTACCTCTTTATACTTTTGCATATCACATAACTCAACAAAGTTATTTAAATGAGAGGCGGCATCATCAGTACTAGCACCAGAAAATTGCTCTTTCATAACAAGATTTAGCAAGGCAGGTTTAATTTCATAAAATTCCGCTTTAGTAGCGGGTGAAGCAATTGGAGAGCATATGAAATCATTGTTATTAGTGCTAGTAAAGTCAAACAACTTAGTATTTTCAGTAGAAGACATAATGATAAGATAAAATAGCAAGACATAATTAAAGACTACACTAAATTTTTTGGGTTTTAAAATTTTGAAACAAGAAAATAAGCTAAACGAGAAATAAAGCAAGCAAGACAAAAACAAAGTAAAGAGATTGAGGGTATGAGACTCCCCTTGCTACAGCTTCAAAGTCCCCGGCAACGGCGCCACAAAACTGCTTGATATGACTAGCCTGGCAGAGTTGACGGGGACTAATCTTCTTATGTAGTCTTTAGTGTGTTCCCCGGCAACGGCGCCAGGAAACTGCTTGATGATGTATATTGATAATATCAAAATAGTTGGGTAGTGCCCCAAGCGAAGGCGTGGATGTAGTAAGTAGCAGTTTTCCCTCGTTTAACGAACCGAGGTTTATCGAACCAGTAAGACTTTGAAATCAACAACGAGGTGAATGTTGAAGATCTCTGGCACTTAACCTTCAACAGACGTGGACCTGCACACACTCAACCAAATACTTTGCCCCCAACGGCGGAAAGGTTGTCAATCTTTTCGGTCTCGCAGAAAACAAAGCGGTTAATTGTATGATGAAATAGATGAAATAATGAAATAATGATGAAAAGCAAGTAAATGAGGTTGTAAACAATGTAAAAGATGGACCGGGGGCCATGGGTTCACTAGTGGAGTCTCTCAAGTAAATAAAATATGCATGTGATGGGTGAACGAATTACAGCTAGGCAATTGACAAGATCATGACACAAACCCAATTTAGCTATGACATAAGGAACATGATAATATTTATGGAGGCGTCACGACAAGGAACAAAGACCGTTGAGTCCAACTGCGTCTTTGTCTAAAAAGTCCACCGTGAGATCGCTATCCAGCCTGTCACCCAACGGTATTAAGTTGCAAGCAACATACATTTGCATTAAGTAATGTGCATGAAGTAAGCAATACTAATATCAAAAGAGACATTAACACCGCTGTTTTACCCTTAGTAGCAACATCACACCCTCGCACTTAGACGTTTCTGTCACTCGTGCCCAGGAACAAAAGGGGGCATGAACCCACTATCTAGCATAAATACTCTCTCTTGGAGATAAACACAATCACTTGGCCAAAGTAACTACGCACATCGGAGAGCATGCAAGAACATAAATCAACATATAAAAATCATGCACAATCTGAACATAACTTCATAATCCATCGGATCCCAACAAACACATCACATAGCATTACAATAATCGATCTTGATCATGTTAGGCAGCTCACAAGATCATAAGACATGAAGCACAAGAGAGAGAGAGACTACAACTAGCTACTGCCATGGACCCGTAGTCCAAGGTGAGACTACTCACAACTCATCCCGAGGAAGGCATGGCGATGAAGAGCCCTCCGGGACCGATCTCCCCTTCAGCAGAGTGCCGAGATCAGCTTTAAATTGGACTCGAACTAGGGTTTTTGGTGACGGCGCGTCGGGGTCGAGTTTCTAGAAAATAATGGCCGCCCTCTCGGTTTTAGGTCAAAAGGGATTTTATAGGCATCGGAGGGGGCCGAGGGAGTGTCCACAGAGCAGGGGCGGGTCCCACCCGCCGGCTGCCCTAGGGCCGCAGCAGGGGGCCGCCCCTGGCCTATGGGTGGCCCCTCAGGCTGTCCCTTTAGTACTCGGGTGTATTCTGTCGCATAAAAAATCTCCGTAAATTTTAAGGGCAATCCGACGATATTTCCTGTTGTGACTTTTCTGAAATACAAAGAATAGCAAAAATAGGGAACTGTCACTGGGCATCTTGTCAATAGGTTAGTCCGACAAAATGCATAAAAATGATATAATTGATAGTAAAAACATGTGACAATATCACAAAACTAGCATGGATCACTCAAAAATTATAGATACGTTTGAGACGTATCACCGACCGTCTAGCTACAGTGGAGCGGCAGCAGCGCATAGCGACAGTGGAGGCTACCGCTCTGGAATTTCTAGCAAGATAATGAATCATAGCTAGGAGGTCCTATGTATCATGTGGAGCCCTCAGGGATGGTATCTTCTTTTCTTTCATCTCCGTAGGCATTTTGTATCTTGTATGTACTCGGGCCATAATTTGACTAATGTAATGAGGCTTGATGGACATGCGTTCATGCTTGTATAATTTGTTATCTTGCTCCACTATGAGCTTTTGCTATATTACCTATGGCAATACGACGTTGATTCAACGGATGCGATGGCACCATAATATGACAGCTGGCAAAATTGGCGGCCGGTGGCGTGGAGCTCGGGCGGCGGCCCAGAATCTCGGCAGTGTGCGAGGGCATCGCGGCAGCGGTGGTTGTTGCCTCCCTGGCGTGGCTGTGGTGAAGAGGAGAGGGGTGGTGGCGGCTCCGGGCGGCAGCTCCAATCTGGGCCATACGGGCCCAGATCTGGGTCAAACGGGCCTCAATCTGGGTTGCCTGGGCCACGACCGACGAGGGTGGCAGTCGTCCCTGGCTTCTCCTTCCTCGTCCTAGCCGCCTTGTTTGGTGGTGACGTTCTCCCTTGACCGCAGGCGGAGCTCGTCAGGCCGGCGGAGTTGGGGCTCCCCGGTCCTTTCCATAACCTCCATTGGTGGGTTAGGTGTGGTGACGGCCGGCTCTGGGCCTTGTGAGGTCCTTGGTCGTCCGGGGCTATCGGAGCCCTCATGTGGGCGATGCCACTGCTGGTTACCCGGGAGTGGGTCCCGGAGCCGACACGTGCTCACCAGGGGTGGCAGCATGGTTCGGGCTGCAGCTACTCTCACGGCTGTGGTTCTCCCTCCGACCTTCGTGGTGGCGCTCGTGCAGGTTCTGACGCGCTGATGTTGGTGCGGCCGTCATGGTGTCGCCGATCTAGCGTCACTGGTGACGTCTGGATCTGGGTCTGGCGGGTCTAGCCAACCAACTTTTACGTTCAGACTGCGGATGAATCTAGTTGGGGCTAGACCTCAGTGCATCTTGGGTCGGTGGTGAGGTAGCGACTATGCTATGTCCGCTCTACGTCCTCGCGACGGCTACCGGATTTCTGACCGGATTGGATCTCGGCGAAAGTTGCGGTTGGCTCTTGCCAATGCCCGTGTTACCTCCGGGTGTCGTTCCCTTGCTGAAGGCGTCCTGATGCTGATCCTTCGGTCTGTTTTGATGGATTCCGTTCCCCCGCCCCGAGCTGTTCCTCTTGGTGACCTCGCCTTGGGCAAGTTTCTCTAGTAGTGTCTTGTGGATCACCCTTTGTGCTCTCTCTAGTGTCGCAGCCCTCTCGCAACGTCAGCCTAGCTAACGGCCGTGTCTCGGTTGTTGGCGGCCTTCCTAGCGCCTTGGTGGGCTTTGTTAGGATGGCATCATGCCATGGCTGTTGTTGGTGTTCTTATCCCTACGCCATTGAAGATGTTTTGTTTTGGTCTAGACCTAGCCCGAGCCCTAGGGGTGGTGGTTTGGGGTCTGGGTAAAAGCTTGGCAGGACCTCGGTCTTTGCCGACGATGTTGATGCGATCTCGCGCCATGTACCTTCTTGGAGGCGCCGTCGCAAGACCCTCCTCCTTTGGATCCTCAAGCTCTACCAGACTGCCGGCCCGACGGCGATTCCCCTTGGGTTAATGTTCCGGTGCGGTGGAGGTTTGTTGGCGTGGACATGGTCGTGGTCGCTCCGGCTTGGCATTCCTATTTTTGTTGTCTTCTGGTGTTCGTTTCGGTGTTCGCTTTGTGCGCATGTGTGTTGTAACTCTTGGTGTAACTCCTAGTCGGTTGATTGGCTTCGTTAATTTAGTTTAGTATCCAAAGCACCGTACGGACATGAACCTCCGTACACCTTCTCGCATGCCAACATGTGTCTGTTGCACAAGTTCAAGGAGGCGTCCTAAGTCCTAACTCCTAATTAAACCATCTATAAAAGGGGTTTGCCCACTATCAATAGAATCACAAGTTGCGGGAAGTGCAAATGGAGCCCGAGCTCCATGGAGCTCGGGTCTCCAAAAAAAAATCGAATCCGCAAATTTTTGTGTCAAAAAATTATGAAAAAAAATCATAGTGGTGGAGAATACTATGATCCATCAATGTGAAAATTTTCAACCAGAAACTCGTTATATTTTGATCTGTGCAAAAAAGAGAAATCTAGCCAGATTTCAAATTTTAAGATTGTGCACTGTTCACCGATTCAGATCTGGAAATTTCTCTTTTTTGCCTAGAACAGAATACAAAAAATTTCTAATTGAAAATTTTCACAGTGATGGATCACAATATTATTTACGAACATAATTTTTTCAGATTTTTTAAAATAAAACAATGCGGTTTTAATTTTTTTTGAAAACCGAGCTCCATGGAGCTCGGCCTCCAAAGCGCCTCTCTCCACAAGTTGAGATTATTCAGTTTCACTACCAACACGTTATCAATAAAGTTGGAGCCGGAATTTCTCCGAAGAGAATTGCACGATAGCAAGACCAAGGCCAGCTGCATCTTCTTTCCTCTTGTCCTTGTACCGTTTAAGCAATGCAGCAGAGATTGGGCCATACACTAGAGTAATTTGCCTGGCCTGCATACTCCATCGACTATTATTGGCTCAGGGCCTCGACTGGCGGCCGGCTAAGCATGTGCTGCACAAGTGTAACAAGCCTATCGTATAAAAAAGCAGTAACGAATTTTTTTTTACAAAGGGATTTTCATTTCAAAGGATACAAAGTATGCCATACCCGACCTAAGGTAGATGCTATTTGGATGGTTGACCAGCAACCCTGCACTGGAAGAATAAATGTGTGATTGTTTCGTCTTGGGGACAAAATACACATTTGAGCTTCCTATTGTATAAAAAAGCAGTAACGATTAGCAGTCGACATCCTTGACTTCACAAATGCATTATGCGTTCCAGTTGGCTTGTTAGCGGTCAGCTAGAGTACATAGTATCTTCCGTCAAGGGCAACCGTTAGCCTGGACATTACGAAATGCTGAAAAAGATGGATGCTATCAAAGGGATGCAAATCAAATGCTGGTTGATTAACAAGTATTCAAACGTACCCATAACATCAACTCAAGCTGGCATAAAGATTTATATTTAGAGAGAGATACCCCCTATCCTTTTCAGTCACGATTAGCTATGTTAGCAGGCTTGACGATAATTGATCTTTTCAGCATAGGGATATACGCCGCATCGTCTATGTAACTACGAGAAACATATTTTTTTTAATTTTGATCATGTCCATTATATCCATCTCATGATCGTCGCCTTCTCGATCTCGTCTCATCTCACCTGAGTGACCAAAAGGAAGCAGCAGGCAAGGAGGGCAGGCATCATCAGCTGAAAAATGGAGACGAGCGTGATTGTCTTGGCCGTCGTGGTAGGATTCTTTGGGCTGGGAAGCGCCGTCCTCGGCTTCATTGCTGAGGGCACGAAGCTGACCGTAAGTATCCACTCAGAACTACAGCACCTTCTTCTTTTCCGCTCCTTTCTGCTCTGAACCCTGCCCTGACCCGCGCGCGCTCAATCGACCGGGATACTTTCTGGCAGCGAGATGACATCGAGGTGTCCACGACCGAGTGCGTCTACCCTGCAAACCCGGCTTTTGCGCTGGGGTTAATCGCGGCGCTCCTGCTGCTCGTGGCTCAGATCATCGTCTCGGCCGTCACAGGTTGCTGCGGCTGCTGCAAGCCTCGGGGCGGCGGCTTTTCCGGGTACAAGCGGACCATCAGCGTCGTCCTCTCTGTCCTCTCATGGTGAGTCGAAATGTAGCTCCTGCAAGTCCATGTCTTCAACTCTAGATCGAGGTGATGGACATTCAATTGGCGATGCATATCTGCTGTATGTATGTGCAGGATAGCCGCGGCAATCGCGGAGCTCTTCTTCGTGCAGGGCGCGTCATGGAACGCACCCACGACGCGGGAGATTGCCGAAGGTTGCTACTACGCCAAGGACGGCGTGTTCAGAAGGGCGGCCGTCCTGAGCATCATCGCCACCGTGCTCGGGATCAAATCCTATATCATTCTCGGAGCAGCTGCCCAGGGAGCCATGGCGGCAGGGCCGTCGTCGGGAGGCGAGCTCAAGCCCGACGGGATTGCGATGGGCCAGCCTGTTGCTCCGGTGTACGGGCAGGCCCCGTACGGACACTACCCTCCTCCTCCAGCTCAAGGATACGGACACTATCCTACTCCTCCTGCCGAAGGATATGGACGTTGCCCTCCTGCTGCTCCCGCTCAAAAACACGCACAGGCTGTGTAAAGTAGATCAACGGGCAACGGCCTCGGATGGGGAAGAAACAATCATGCGTCGCTGTGGCTTAGACATTGAGCCTTGATTCTTCCGCTACCATCACTATGCGATGTGATCTTGCTTTAATTCCACCGTATTCAACTGTAAAATCGCACAGGTCACCAGTCACCACTGCCATTTGTTTCGGATGTGGTAAATTACACTCTTTCTGTTTGGTAGTCCAATCTTGGAGTGCTTGATTTTTCAGATCTCGTGCAAAGTGCGCTACCAACATGATGCTACCACTGATTTGCCTTTATTTCGTTTACAACTATGTGATCACATTTACATCCAACGCACGGCACAGATTTCACGCGAAATGTACAAAGCAACTGTCTGAAAAAAACAAAAAAAAAAAAAAAGCATCACCTCTAGGCGGTCGCCGGCAACGCACCCATCACTTCAGAGTTCAGAGCGCGGAGCCGCAGAAGGGGCAGAACCGGAACTGCGGATCGACGGCACGGCTGCAGGCGCCGCACCGCTCCAAGCGGGGAAGGAGCGGGCCCGGCTCGCTGCCGCCGCCGAGGGATCCCGGCGAGAGGAGGCCGCACTCGCGGCAGAGGTAGGCGGGGTCCTTGCCCTTCCACCGCCACGCCGGGACGAAGAAGAGCTTGAGCACCTTCTCGGTCTCAACCAGGTCGGCCGTGCCGCCGCAGCGCAGGCACCGCCCCGCCGCCTCCTTGAGCACCCGCCCCGCCCCCTGCTCCACGCCGCCCACGAAGAAGAAGAACATCGTCGCGCCTCTCGTGGTTGGTCTCGATTCGAGGATGTCTTCTCAGTCTCTGGGTCTTGTCGCTGATCTGATTCAGCTCGAATGGGTGGGAGATCAGTGGAAAGGTGTTGTATTGGTTTTGATCTGTGCTCGGATTGTTTCGTTCGGGTTCTGGGGAAAGGGAGAAAGGAGAAGAGATTTCTGGAGAGCACGGAAGGTGGGCTTCTACTGTTTTTTCGCCTAAAAAAACATTCGGGGCTCCTGTCTGACGCCTACGCCCGTCGAGATTTCGACATGGGCCGCAGTTGGTTAACACAGCCACAGTTTTCTTTTTTCTTTTATATTTGAAAATCTCGGAATATAGTTTAAATGTTTCGAGCTTAACTTTCTTAAGTTTCTTTTCTTATATAGTTTATAGGAATTGTTCACATGTGCTAAATAAAAAGTTCATGTATTCCTAAATCAATGTCCTTACTAAATTTGAAAATGAGTAATAGTAATAAAAGTAAATTTCACATATTTTGAATAAAAAGTTTGCAAAAATTGTATAAATTATGCAGGAGAGGAAAAAAATAACAAATTTTGAAAGATGTTCAATTACTTTGCTGAAATGAGTAATAGTGATAGAAGTAATGGAACGGTCATCATCTCGTACAACTATATTAATCTCTAGTTTACACAAACTCATGTTGACATTCTTTGAAGATATTTGTTTAGGAAGAGAGTGCTCACGGAGTCAATTCTCTCCAAGTTCATGAAAAAATGTAAGAAATGCTACTTAATAAAGAAATTGCTTGAGTCTGATGTTTGAACCTGAACCATGTAAGTTTTGGAGTTATTCAATCATAACTAAGCTGTAGATATGTGTCCAACACCGGAAATTGTTGTCGAAGTTGTCATCCAAAATGTTCAACAAAATACTGTCACTTACATATGTGAATATAGATTAATTTATGTGTTTCTTTCTCTGTGTCAAAGGCTACATTATTTCTATTGCCTATGATGATGCACTGTGGAATTCAAGGAAGATATGTTGGATAGATTAGCTAAAAATGTATTTGAATGCTATTCTAGCAAATAAATACCCAGAATACAAGAATTATTGGAACATTTTTAACACTCCAACAATTACCAGGGCCCATACACAATATTCAAGGTTACTAAAAATAGAATTGGAGTATGCGACATAGATGTTTGTCGGTTCATACTAGGACTCTCATACCAAAATGACTTGGAAAACTTGTAAACATAGCTAGGATGCATATATAAAGTTGGCAGGGACACCCCCGATGTGTACATAATCTTAGACGATTAATAGGCTCATCGAGCTCACATTGTAACCGATCTATACACAAACCTAATACTAGACAATCAAGAGTATAGTTCTTTACCTCCAGCATGAGGAGTCGAACCTAAGTACATCGTGTGACAATCTCGCTTCTGGAATTTCTACAATCAGCTTGATCATCATCTCATAGTAAGTCAACCCTTATGACCATTTTCATGACTTTTCCATGATAGTTGGTGACCACCATGGGCATGAGACGACCGGAGTCGTGTTTCGAGTGTCACATAAAAGATATACGACTAAGTCTTCATTATTTTGTGTCAATATACAATGTTTGCGTCCAAAACAGTAAGTGCACGTAATATGTATATTTGCGGTAAGTGATATATGCAACTACTTTCAAACTATAAAGGGCCTTAGAAGGGTGATTCTATGTCTCTAATTTTATTCAATGATGATATCGACATGTTGTCCATCCTCGTTGAGTGAGCCAAGGAGGATGGCCGGGAGAGTGGCCCTAATCTGCACTTGATAGATGGTGGAGTATTCATAGTACAGTGTGCAGATGACACTGATCATCTTTGTGGAGCACGATAAGGAAAAGTCAATCAATAATATAAAGTTAATTCTTCGGGAGCGGCGTTTTGGAACCCGGGAGCATATGCTCCCGGTATTTTCAAAAAATATAAAAAATCAAAAACTTTTCAAAAAATCACGAAAATAATCATGCACGTACCTGAGCATGGTACGCATCGTCGTGACAAATTTCGCACCGAAATGTCATCGTATGCGCCCTGGGAAAAAATGACAAATTTCTGACAGCATATGAGATCCCAAAATTTGAATTTCTTGTCAGAATTTTGTCATTTTTGCCCAGGGCGCATACCGTGTCATTTCGGTGCGAATTCTCACGATGGTGCGCACCATGCTCAGGTACGTGCATGATTTTTTTCGGATTTTTTTGAAAAGTTTTCAAAAAAAATTGTGCTCCCGAAAATATCGGGAGCATTTGAGCCCGGGCTCCAAAATGAATTTCCGTAATTCTTTGTACTTCGAACAATTTTCAGTTTGAAGATTAACTTCCATAAGAGTAAAATTTTATGTTTTGGTAAGGCCAAAGAGGCGGAAGACAGATATAAAAAAATTGGTTGTGAAGTGGGTTCCCTTTCATTACGGTACCTCAGAATACCCTTTCGTTATAGGAAGCTCACGAATAAAGAGCGATGCTGGAAAACATATTTGAGAAGAAGTGAAGTAGTTGGAAGAGAAAATTATTGTCTTATGGAGGATAACTTGTTCTTCTGAATGTTGTGCTCACTAGCTAACTGTTGTGGTCTTTCTTTGAGGTGCCTAAGGGGGTACGTTACCGATTTAACTATTACCGATCTAGACTTTTGTGGCAAAGTGACGAGCAGAAAAATAACTATCGGTTAATGAAGTGGAGTATTATTTTTAGACTGATGGATCAAGGAGAGGTCTCGGGATGGAGAATATAGAGATTAAAAAGAAAAGTTTAGTCAGCAAATGCTTGATTAAGTTACTAAATGGGGAGGGGTATGATAGAAAATGACATGGAATAAACATCTACACTCTAAAATTTGTCACAAGTAACAAAACAAACCTATAGGTTCTACATTCTGAAGGTTCTTCTAAAAGTTAAAGAGAAGTTTTAAGCCGTGGGTCAGTTATTATTGTCGGGGATGGAATCACAACTAGATTGTGCTAGGATTGCTGGATAGAAGATATGGCTCCGAGTCAGTAATATCCAACTCTTTATAACATCGTGCGAAGAATGCCACATTTGATGATGTTTTAAATGAAACACCGTTGAATATTAATTTTGCACGTGTTCGATCTGATGATAAATGGATGTCCTGGCTCCACCTGGTTCAACATTTGATGAACAAATATATTTCTCATGAACAAAATGAATTTCGATGGAATGTTCACGCCACTAGAGTGTTTTCGTTTAAGTCCATGTATACGGGTATTGCGAATGAAAATATTGTTTTATGTAGGAATTACATCTGAAGCTGAAGGATCCACTAATGATTAAAACATTGATTGGTACCTCAATAGAGACGTTATCCCCGTTAAAAAAAACTTGGCTAGGAGTAATTGGATAAGAACAAGCAGTGTTGTTTTTGTGATTGCGCTGAAATGATTCATGATCAACACCTCTTTTTAACATATCTTTTTGCACCTTTATAGTGGAAAATATTGCATGTTGCTTTTAATTTACCACGACCGACTAGTAGTTTAACTATGTTTGGGAACCAGCTGAGGGCAATGAGTAAACAACTAAAGGCTAATATCTGAACTGGTGCGCTTTATGTTGGTCTCTCTAGGATTATCATAATTAATGAAACTAGCCGTCAACCCGTGCCGCTGCACGGGCTATAGATTTCTTTGCAAATCCGAGAAAGCATCGTAAATAGCACCATTGAAATACTAATTTTAGTCGTACCTTGTTACTTTACATAATACATTATATCTTTATAACAATAAGCTAAAAAAGTTAATTTCAGATGAAAATCTAAAATTGCGAGCCTGCATGCCTTCATAATTTTAGTCGTACCTCTGATTCTCCATATTCTAAATCCTTTAGATGAAATTCTTAACTTTGTTAATGTTGATAAATGAATTGCCTCTTATTCACCTAGAGGCTCATTATGTGCGAGAACAGAAAATGGTATACGTATCGCGTGTACATATAATTATAAACGCGTAGTAGATAAAGATGGAGTGTAGAAACACTGTGATATATATTATTCAGCTGCACCTCTCTCGCCAATTTACAAAAATACTAAATTCATAATGAGAGAAAAGTTTAGTAGCTTACTCTATGATGTCATGCTATAATTGTTCATTGCTAAGGTAATCATGGGACGAAAATGACACAACAGAGGAATATCAAGGTTTTTTCTTGGAAAGGGATGGCTGCAGACTAATTGAAGAGACGCTGTTATTAAATCAGGGATATGGTGCAATGTGATTATTATTTTGTTAAAATTAATGAAAATAGTAACCATGATGTTAAAATTATTTTGTTCATAGTTTAACCAATAATGTTGTTCGGAGAAGCAAGTTATTTGTCGTCGAATATTTATTTCTCGAACAGTTGATCAACCTTTTTATTACCACGGACGGAAAATTTAATAAATTCAATGCATTTCAGCAGTTTCTTAAATCAGAGAGTCTTTTTTTATTATAGCTTACATATTCTTTATCAGATTACTATTGCACACCTCAGAGGGCAGAGTATCAACTTAGCTAAAGCTTCAAATATTAAGTTGATGCTAACATATATATAGTTACAGAGAAATCCCTGTTTCAAAAAAAAAAGTATCAGATTACTACAGACACGAACGGATTATCAATAATCATTGTGTTACCAAAAATATGCAAAGTAAGGAAAATCTAACATGTCACTTCTGCACCACGTGGAGAGCTCCATCAACCTTACACCTTCTGTACTTATTTACTCACCGACACTAAAAGTACATGGAAGGAAGATATTAGATATAGTAAACTCTAGAAAATGCATTCCATAAATTCAAAGAGAACCACGACACAAAATATAAACTGAGGCTTTAAAAATGTTGACCTTTTACCCTTATTCCCAAGCAGAGATCACAACGAACATCTAAACTGTCCGCCAAAATTGTAAAACATCCAATTAAGGTCACAATTATTATGGCGATGAATAATGGCACAATTTCTTCGATTTGGACATAATTCAGGGAGGCTCACACAGGTACATTGGCACATAAGCACAGTTAAAGCCTTTGCAAAAACCTTAAGAAGCGGACAGGACCAGGGAAATTGAACATACGGTTTGCTACATATTTAATTCGTAGAAAGAACAGTCCACTGTAGCATAGCTGCAGTTAAATCTTTCACATTTTCCACATAGTTTTCTTTGCTCCCTGCAGTCATCTACGGTGCACTTTGGGTCTGCATTAATATCCAACTTCCACAAAATCTGACTGTATAGAAGTAGGACAACTAAGAGACATACCTGCAGTTAAATTTTTTAATTTGCCATATAGTTTTCTATGCTCCTCTGAAGTCGTTTACAGTGCACACCTTGTGTCTAAGTGAACATCCAACTTCTTCAAAATCTGACTGTATATAAGTACGAACACTTAGAGATCGGAAGTGCTAATGAATATATATTGCACCATAGTTCTTGATATTAATTTTTAATTTCGAAATTCTTATTAAACCTATTACTCCCATAGCAATCTATTCAATGACACTCTAGATACCAAAGAATTAATTCATCAAATACCTGAACTGCAACAACCAACAACGATTCATCAACCTGAGATTTATTGCCGAGCACCGCGTCCCCTTAAAGCCTCACAGTATGGGACGTCAGGCTGCTGCAAGATGTGCATCTTGATCAGAGATTGTTGGCCATGATGACAGGAGATTAACTTCTTACTTTCATATATTCGCTTAATCACAGCCGAGACACCTTGTAGCTTACGACACGGGACCTTGGGCTGCAGCTGGCGATACATCCTGACCGGAGATTCTTGCCATGATGCACGCGTTCTTCCTTCGTGTGACTTTGTTTTTGCATAGAATCTGATCTTGAGTTGGACGGGAGGAGAGCTTGGGAAAGTAATTAATGGAGTAGATCGGTAAAACCATGATGCACGCATGAGGCATGGAGGCGGTGACACGCCGAGAGCGGCGACAAAGAAAGACATGCTAGGGCAGATTTTTAGATTATTGAGACGGTAGGGCGAGGCGTGTGTGTTGTTGAGGGCATCAATTAAATCTTACGGCTATGGATGCTAGGCACGTTATCGGATGGATGAAATTTAGTTTTATATAAGGATTAACGTGGAGCCTCGTACGGTGCCTCCAATTAGTAAATATATATATAAGATTGTGTCTGACAATGCCAAATCTTTCAACTTGTTGCAGGTTAGCCATAAAGCTAGTTATTGGACCGTATGTCCTCAATTTAGCGTATGGAAATTCGGGAGCTTCTGCAGTTTGAGTGAACCCGACGGCACTAGGCCACGGTCTGCAATTTGGGGCAATTTCACGGGGGCATTTTCGAAATGTGCCTCAATAGTTAATAATTTGGGGGCACTTCGAATAAAATGCCCCAAATTCATATAGAATTTGAGTCACTTTGACAAACTGGCTCTATTTGTATAAACTATAGAGGCACTTTTTCAAAGTGCCACAATAGGTTATTAGATATTGAGGCACTTTAAGAAAGTGCCCCAATAGGTCATTAGCTATTGGGGCACTTTGAAAAAGTGCCCCGATAGGTTATTAGCTATTGGGGCACTTTCTCAAAGTGCCCCAATAGATCATTAGCTATTAAGACATGAATAGCAACATGGTAACTACCCCGTGCGTTTGTCCGGCCGTGACCAGGTTTCACGGCTCGCAGGTGACTTGTTCGTCACAGAAGACCCAAGCTCTGTAAATGTGATGATCGCTAGCTTGTGTGTGTGGCTGCTTAAATGCTTAATAACTTTTACATACACGATACACAGATGTCCGTGTATATTTCCAACTTTCACAGCATGCGTTGAGGCGGACTCGAAGGTTCAGACCAGACCGTCGTACCGAACTCATGCATGTTCTGTGGACCGTATGCTTCGATCGGCACTGTGAAATCTCCTTGCAACAAATGAGGTGAAAAAGCCATAGCGACCTCTCTTAACTGAAACAAGTATATATGTGTCGCGCTCGGAAAAAAGTACTACACGTCTGTACTTCAGGTATAGCATAGCCACTTGGATTTTTGTTAAGGAAGGCGCTTTGATTCATGATGAGCCTTTTCACCATAATTGAGCTCTTTAAAACAACTTATCTCAGGTCATTTTCACAATTCAATGCAACTAAGAAACTCAAAGTGCAAGTGCGTCGTCGGACTCGTCGCGATCTCCAATAGCAGCTCCGCAGCTCGCCGTGACCTCTAGCAGCAACATGGACTCTGCATGGATGTGCAAAATCAAGACGAATCTATGCAAAATCAGGATGAACCTATTGCCTTCACCAGTACTCTAGAACATGTAACTAGTGGTACCAGAGACATGTACTCTAGAACGTGAATAACTTAGGCTAAACTGGAGCATGTAGTGCAAAAAATATGAATAACTTAGTCTAAACTGGAAATTGTATGGCATCTGGGCATGTATGGCATCATTGAGATTTTTCTCATGACCAATGAGTTGACAACTTTACAAATACAATGGACATCAGCATGATACTGATCCTAACTATACAAATACAAGGACAACAAGGCATCATAATTCTAGTACAAAGCACTGGATTTAAAATGCTCTCCGTACTTTAAGTTCTGAACAAGCAAACTCAATGACAACATGTTTAAATTTACAACATAAGAATTGTATTAATCCTACATCAAACTCACTGACAACATGTTTAAATTTAACAATATTACAACATGGAGTAAGCAAGCATGTAGTACTCCAAATGTGGATGTATTACTCCTACTGCTAATTCACTTGAACTTGCATAAATCTGAATTTTACTCCCCTTGGTAAAGATGGTGGTTAATTTGGCCGGTCCAAGTGGCCTAGCAGGCCGGCCCAAAAGGTACATCTGGACCAGGTCGACTAGACCTAGCCCGACCCACACCCTCTCTCGACTCTCACATCTCTCTCCGTACGACTCCATCCCCGGCTCGCTGCCCCGGCCACCGCTCGCCGCTCCTGCTTGCCGCCTCGGCCACCGCTCACCGTATCCGGCGCTTACGCCCGCTAGCCGAGCTCCGCCACCTTCTCCTCTTCTAGTTCCCTGCCGCCTCGATGCTCCTCCGTGTCCGCGCGCACTCATGGGAAACCCTAGCCGCCTCCCCTGCCGGTCACCCCGGCCATCGCCGGTGGCTCCCAGCGTTTCCACCTGTCGGGGTGGCTCCGCCACGATCTCCTCCGCCAAATCCTCGCCGCCGCAAGGCCACCATGCCTGCTACGCGCCCCTGCGGCAAACCCTAGCCGTGGGTTCCGGCTCGGGCTGCATGTGCTGCTCCGCACACCAGCGCTTCTGGCTGCATCCTCAACGCCCACGACCTCCTCCTCGACATCCCGACGGTCTCGACTTCCAACTCGAGCCCCTACTCGACCTAGCTCTCCCGGCCTCTCCACGCTGGTGTCATGTTGCGGTGCTGCTGCTGCTCCACTACTACCTCGCCTACCTCCACGACGACGACCTCAGTTCCCGCTGCTGCTGGACGGCGGTTGGTGTCCGACGGCGCCGCCCAATAATGCTGCTGGATCGCTTCGTCAGGCTTTGGTAAGGATCGCTTCGATCCTTTTTGTTGTATAATTATGAGGGGTCATGTGGGATTTCTGCCCCCTTGTTTGCACCGAAAAATTTGCAATCTCCCAGAGCAGGATTCAGTTGTCTGTATGTACACTATGCTTTTAGATGATCTGCTTGTGACTTGGTCAGTTCTGTTTTGGGAGAAATAGTTCCCTGGTGTGTTTTTGTTTTAAGCATGGTCCTAGCAGATTTCAATCTAGATGTTATTTGGTGGTATATTGAGTAGTTCATCTATAGTGATGGGCTTAATGATAGCTGGTTTAATCAAGTGTTGAACATATATCAAATAATTGAGGTACTGTTCAAGAACAATTGTCTACTGCTGTTATTTTAGTTCATTGCATCTATATAGAGTGATATGCTTGAGATACATTCTGTTATTCCTCCATATTGCCCCCACCGTGTTTTGAATTTCTGTCCTCATGCTTGCTGAAATACCTAACTGTTTTCCTGTATGTGATATTTCACATATTGCCAATTGGCAATTGATCCCAATGTCCTTTGAATGTAGAATCCTTGTCGATATAGTCTTCTGCATTTAATTCTAATAATATAGTCTTCTACATTTAATCCTTGTCGATACTGTCTAAGGTGATATTGTGTTATAAGAAATAGAAATTACACAATCCAAGAATTAAGATACTTAATAAACCATTTTTTATGTTTACCTTTTGCTTTCTGAAGGACATACATGTAGCTGATATATTTGTTAACTTTGTTGCAGGGTTGCCGTTTAATTGATAGGAAGAGTTATGGTTGGGATCTTCAAGAAAGGCATTCCGTCGCTGTGCGCTCGTGATGCTCATCGACTCCGTCCTCGTCTGGCTTCGACTTTCACTTTCCAATCTAATCATAAGTGCATTTCCATTTACTAAATCAAGTTCAAAGGAAACCTGATCCAAACCTTGAGTTGTGGGACCTGCTGTAAGACAGTATAGACACATAAAAGGGGTGTTTAATTTTTATATCTCGAAACACCACCCTCTGCGTTTGACCATTGATATAGATTCAGGGGTGTTTGTACTGAAGAAATTTGATAGTGTAAAGATATTTCTTCCACCACTTAGTTCTATGTTGTTAGGGACAAGTTCTGCATCTGCTCCTTGAGAATCACTTTTGTACCTAGTCATGGTAACCAAAGAACAATGAAGATCAAAATTGCTTGAAGAGTTTCTGTTGTTAGGCAACGTAGTAGATATTCCTCTAAAAATTGATGTTGTTTGCCATTAAAGGTTGAATTAGTGGCATAATGTTCCTCTAGGAAATATATTAAAGGTTGTCAGTCAAAGCATTGATTATATCTGTGTTGAATTAGAGACATCACCTGACTCTTGATGTCATTGCCTATTTTTTTTGGAGAAAGCAAGAATTAGGGAATAATTCAGTGGTTGCATAATGTATGCCATGAATTCCAATGGAAGATTTATAGTATGCGCAAACTGTATGCCGTCCTCGTTCTGGATCTGACTGGAACCCTGGTTTTGACTGCAGGAGGGCTAGCTGGAGGCGCAAGAGAAGGACGTGGAGCCGGCTTTGGGAAAGCTGGTCGTCCCGCTCGAGCGCATTGTCGACATGCTCGACGTCGTCTTGAACATCGGCGGCCACCTCAAGGTTGTCAAGGACTCCGCCGACCTCAAGGCTATGAGAGTTAATTTGCCACAACTTATGAAGAATTACCCATTTAAATTTGGTACGTGTAGTTATGTCAAATGAATCTCAGTTCACAAAATATATAATTACTTGGCAGCTATATCCTCATACATTCCATTTATTTTATGCATTGTAGATTATATCATGTAATAAAAAAGCCTTTGTTACATTAGATATTTTGGGTCTCATTTCATTGGCATAAATGATGGAAATGCAGCTTCAACGAGGGCATATGTCCGGTCTTCTTATAGCTCTTGACACGAATCTTGTGCTTTGGTTATCTTCTGAGTATGAACCTTTAAACGAGGGCATTTCTATGCTTGCAGCCTTTGTGTGCTGATGTTTCATTCGCTCATATGTGGAGTTTGCACGTCTGTATTTTGCTTCTTTCTTAGTTTCCTGCTAACACATTCGTTCCGAGGGGGATTGTGTGAATTGTGTGCATGTCTGGCTTTATTTGAAATACATGCCTGCACTTTTTATGGTTTATACCAAATTTTCTTAACTCTCCACTTTGTGTTTTAACCCCTCTCTTTAGGTTTTATGAGTAATACCTTACAGGCCGGTTATTTTGTATATACACCATTGCTTTGCTGCAGCCATTCATTTCTCAAAATTAAATAAAAATGCATGTGCTATAGATATCTATCTATAGCTGTATGTGCAAGGATACTCATTTTAAACATTAATCTGACAATGAAACTGATGTGCTTTCAAAGGGTTTTCGGTGTGTTGTTTCACCAAAGGTTTCCACTTCGAATTTTAATTTTGCAATGAAGCTGAAATACTCCAATGAGATTTAGGTGTGTATTCACCAAAACAGTCTGGGCATCCAACTTAAGTTTCTCTTCTTAATTGTCGATGTACCTCCATATTTTTCATAATGAGAACTATTGATCAGCACTTTTGCTTATATTTAGGTGTACTGATTACAAAATTGATTCTTTGGCTTTTATGGTTCTCTATCCTTTTTGAGGGTTTTTCATGTTTAATGGCATGGAAATTAGAAACGAGATCTGGTCTGAATGTCTAAAAGTGGGGCCATTGTAGAGAACAAACCAAAACAGTTGTGGGGGCTGCCGTTGCCATGTGCTTTCGCTGACATATTTATGTGACTTTCTTAATTCCTTTTCTACTTACCTTCCGATTGATCACTGATCTGTTATTTCTAATGGTTGTTTACGTTTTAGGTTTCAGCGCAGGAACAATGAGCTCAGAGCTGACAATGCCTCCTCCATTTAAAGGTTATAAGTTCAGTTTTCTCCTTTGTGTTATGTATGTGTAACAAAAAGAATGCTTGACCTTTGTATTTCTTTCTATTTGCATTGTTCCATCTCATTGCTTGTGTTATCCCGTAAGAAAACGAGATGCATGCAACAATCCTGGCTAGACTAACGAATTATTTCAAAGATATGCTTGAGATGCAATTTAAGGAAATAGTTGCCTTTTGGTCTTTGTGTTTTTATCATAGGACTATTGAACCATTTACTTGACCAAAAAAAAATCGCAACTATCATTGCTCTGAGTGATAGAAATATATATCTCTTTCTAGCCTAGAAGCTATCCTGGCCATGTACATATTGTTTTGTATTTGCACTGATATATGCTATTATTGGTTCTCTGAGTGCGTATTTGCACTGATATCTAGCCTAGAAGATATCTTTATCAGCTATCAGTTCCTTTTATACATTTGATTACTGCAAAACTAGACAGTTAAGTCTTATGTAACAGAGAAAATGACTAAAGATTCAGGAGAGTGTAAATATAGATGTTAAAGTAAACTAAATAGTCTCTGGTCATTTGTTACTGCATATATTCTATGGTACTGCAGGGCAAAGAAATAGTGTCTGCCCAGCTGATCAAATATAGTTTTTTAACACAATTATGTCTGTGATATATGGTCTCACTTAAAAATAATATTACCCCATGTGATCAAGTTCCATTCCAATAACCCATAGCTATTATGATGTGCATCAATGTTGTTTTCGCATAGATCTCCTAACAGGACATGTGGCTCATGGGAGCAGCAGCCACCTCATCTGTTTTCACAACTGAGCATTGTTATGTTCTTAGCTAGTTTCGGTCATGGGAGCAGCAGCCACCTCATCTATTTGTGTGTATGTGTGTGTGTGTGTTTTGCAGGGGACAATGCCTCCCCCCAGAGCCCCCATCGGCGTCTCCCCAAACCTGCCGCTGCTGCCGGCCACCTCGACACTGAGACCATCTAGTGGCGAGCGGTGTCCTGCTTGGCTGTGGACGAAAAATCACTTCCAGCACTAGGATGGGCCGACATCACCACCAAGTACGGAGTCAACAGGTAACCTCAATCTCTCCAACCCTGCTGCTTTCCCCCATGTATGTATCTTTGGTTGCTGCACATGGTACATCATCTGCTCTGTGTTCTGTCTATAGTAACTGCAAATGATTCCCTGCACTTCGTATTTGTATATTTAATATCCTTGGTAGGACTGTAGCCTGTTGGATTGTAGGGACATATGAGACAAGTAGCTTTCGTACTCATTTTGTGTATTACAACTACGATTAGTCAACAAGATAATATATCTTATGTCGGATCACATGCAAAACAAATATAAGTGAACAACCTAATTTATTGGTTCTTCCATTGACATCATTTGCAGTACTCAGGTGAAGAATATTTCGATGGAAATATTTGACAAGTTTCCCTCTAGAGGGGACTCTAATGAAAAGATCAGCCGGAAGAACAAGTTACCCGAAAAGGTCTGAGGCGGCTTTTGTTAATACTTATCTCATCTGTACATATGTGTAGTTTGGCTAGTTTTTACCTCTGGCTCTGTATATGTGAAATTTCATTGCTTCATGGTTCATGCTTATATAGAATCTGTATGTAATGATGGAACATTTGTAGAATATGTGAATATGAAATCTGAAACATGTATGCAGTAAGGAGATATTTGTGTAATATGTAAATATCATTGGATTATATGTATAATGTACTGTTTTGAGCTCCTAATTTTGGGCACTTTCTCAAAGTGCCTCAAACAAAATTTGGAGGCACTTTGAGGAAGTGCCTCTAAAAGTTTTTGGGGCAGTTCCTCAAAGTGCCTCTAAAAATTTTTAGAGGCACTTTCTCAAAGTGCCACTAATTGGTCTTAGGGGGACTTTCACAAAGTGCCTCAATAGGTAATGACCTATTGGGGCACTTTGGAGAAGTGCCACAAAAACTTTTAGTGGCACAAGCAAAGGTGGCACTTCTCCAAAGTGCCACAATAGGTCATTAGTGGCACTTAGACCCCATTTAGTGGCACTTTGAAGTGCCTCTATATATCAGCCATGTTGTAGTGCGGGAGATGGTCGCACAGGGTTTGTTTAACCGGTTTGGCTGGTGATTTTGCAACTGAATTAGTGTTGATTAGATGTTGCATGTTATAATGTTGTAAGTATGTTTGAGCTCTTATGCTCCTGGGTGTTTTATCTCTTCTTCTAAACAATACATGTGGTTGTGCACTTGGACGTTCTACATTCTGTTTCTGTTGCAATGAGTTTCCATTCTCTCGGTCGCTTAGGCCCAGTTCTTTTGACGGTTTTTTCGGAAAGTTGTCCTCCCTCCAACGTTCTGGAGAAGCCGTACCTAAAATTTAACTAGCTAGGCTCCTGAAATAGTTTAGCCTAAACTAGTTTGGAAGGCTACCTAAATTTTAGAGACGGCTTCTCCAGAAAGCAGGGATGAGGACAACTTCTCGGGGAAGCCACTCAGAAAGCCGAAAAGAAATGGGCCTTAGACAGTTTTGGGACGAGGAGATGATATCACGATAAGCAACGACCGCCTTTAAGCCACTAATCATTTGACGCTCACAGGTTGTGATTGAGTCTAACCTAACAAATGATTGCAGCAAATGGATAAGAAAATCCTGCTGCACATTCATGCATCCTGAAATGGAAATGATAATATAGTTGTGAACCAATTAAACATGTGCATTATCGTACGGCCTTGATCTAAGCTACCAGAAACATCGGAAAAAAAAAACTTGTGTAGCATTTCATATTTTTTTTTTGAAGGGATCAACACTGCGTTCTCAAAACAGAGTACAACACAAACTGAAAAAGCTCAGGAAAACACAGACGAACAGAGCCAAGAAACCCAGTACCACTGGTGGAAAAAGGTCCTTTTGTCCCGGGCCCAGAGGGCCTTTAGTCCTGGTTGCGCAACCGGGACTGCGCAATCGGGACTAAAGGCCCACCCCTTTAGTCCCGGTTGCGTTACAAACCGGGACGAAAGGGTCCCCACGTGGCCGCTGTCGAGCGCCCGGGGTCGGAGACCCTTTAGTCCCGGTTGGTAACACCAACCGGGACTAAAGGTCTGCACGTTGGGTTTTAGGGTTTAGGGGTTCTTTTATTGTTTTTCGTTTCTATTTCTATTTCATTTATTGTTTTTCTTTTTAGGGTTAAGGTTTTGCATTCAATTCTATGGAACTACATATATACAAGAAAGAAGGAACCATTACACAACATCGTCATAAATATAAGATCAAAGTGTGACCTATTTCTTCATCCTTGCAGTCGAACCTATTACATATATAGTACCATATATATACAATATCTCTTACGATCCCTACTTGTTGGGATTATATTCTCCGTCTTTAGATATGACATGATCTAAGAAGAATGCCGCCAACTCCTCTTGAATTGCTCGCACGCGGTCCTTTGGTAGGAGCCCGTCCCGCATCCGTTGGATCTAATTTAAAGAAAGGGGTCAATATATATATATATGAATGAATCTCAACACAATTGATGATAATAAAATAATATTGTGAACGTACTCGAAGTTGTTCTAAGATTCTGCCCCTCTCACAGGTCGTCTCGCGAATGAACTCGCAGACGTAGAATCCACATAAATTATTCCCGGATCCCTGCCTCGGGCACTTTACGAAAATATAGTTCAATCAAAATAATAACAATCGAAATGATAATGTTATTCAAAGTAGAATCAAACAGATGCGCGGGTCTAGCTAGTACTACTTACACTTAGTTCTTTAAATTCAAGCTTCTCTTTCCACTCACCCCGAGCCCAACTGGTGAACCGTTTCCAAGCCCTGGCAGACAAAGAAAATGAATAAAGAACTTATTAATTACTAGATACTAGGAAATGAACGAAAGTTGCCTATATAGTGCCATAATGGTTAAAATTACCTCTGCAACATTTCAGCCATGTCTTCCCATTCTCAGGCTCACTACGTAGCGGGTCCATGACTAGTACTAGTCCTTTGTCAGGAATAATGATTAGCAGAATATAGTGGAACCTGCGCATGCATAACTCGTCAATTACACTTAACATCGAGTAAACGAATAGAATGTGTATAACAAAGTAACACTCACCCGAAGTTGTAAGGAAATAGTATTTCCCTTTTGGTTTCCTGTCTCTTTAACGCCTGCACCAATGCGTCCTCCGTTTCATTGGGTTTATATTTTAGATTATATCCATGAACGACATCTGGGTCAACGAACCCAATGTCATATATTCGTCCTTGTTTGCATTCGAGAATCTTCAATCTGCATTATAGAGTGAGGATAATTATACATGCAATGAACGAGCTGAGCTAGAGACTTAATTACAGAAGAAATACTTACAGACAATAGGCACTGACGATAGATTTGTCGATGACGTCTTGATTGAATAACGGAAATAATTCTTCAAATTCAATATGGATCTCGTCTTTTCCACGCAAGAAATGCTCATCTTTAATTCCCAAAATGAGATAGTTTATCCCTTTTTTTGCTTCTTCCATGTACCACTGATGCAATCTTCGCATTTTGGTAGGAAGATTCCGGACCTCCTCCGGTCTGACAAGAGGCTCCCCGTGCTTGTATTTGTATTTGCACGGCTCAGCCATGGGATACTCTTTCATAGAGCCTAAGTATTCAACCAAAGACACCCCAAGATTATCGGCCGCTGCTCTCATTAGTTTTGTATATTCCGAATCAACCGGGATATCGGAAAACACGTTGAGCGGGGGGCACGATTGGTTTTTCTGTTCTCCGAGCTGGGCAACTTTTCTCCCGCTTGCACGCGGCCGCTCCTTCTGAGATGTACGTGACTTAATAATAGAGCGGTCGTAGTCTGGTAGCATTTCCTCAGCCGTTGGTCGCCTCAGGTTTTCCAATGTTCTCTTCACTTTTGCCGGATCTAATTTCTGCTCAGGCGGGGGCCGTTTTGGTGCTAACTGGCGTGCCACATCTTCCTTAACATATAGCTCAAGTTCCTCTTGAGTCGTCTCGTAAGGTAACTTGGCAGGAGCAGCCTTCGCTTTCTTCTTTGAGGATTTACTCGGAGCTGTAGCACTAGCCGCCGGAGCGGCGCCAGCGGTACTCTTCCGCTTTAGAACCCATGGTTGAGGCGGCGGAGATGGCTGTTTCTGCTGAGGCGGCGGAGATGGCTCTTTCTGCAGAGGCGGCGGAGATGGTTGTTTCTGCTGATGTGGCGGAGACGGCTGACGTGGCAGAGATGGCTGACGCAGCGGAGATGGCTGGCGCGGCGGAGACGGCTGACGTGGCGGAGACGGCTGACGCGGCGGAGATGCTTGGCGCGGTGGAGATGGCTGACACGGCGGAGATGGCGGAGGTGGCGGAGATGGTGGCCTTGGCTTCCAATTTGGAAGCACAATGTGTTCCTTCCGCCATAGAATAGTAGTTTTTCTGCCATCTCTTAATGCAGTCTCCCCTTCACCTGTAGGGTAGTCAAGTTCCAGATCCTCAAATCCCTTTATAACTTCATCCACTACGACAACAGCATAGCCATCTGGAATCGGAGAGGAATGGTAAGTTCCATTAGGTGCAGGAGGTAAGACTACGCCGACCGCCACCTTCACGGTTAGGTTCATCAATGGAGCATGTAGCTCACAATTTTCCCTCTCCGTGATATCATCCACGGGGTAGCGACGAGCCGAGATATCTGGCTGAACGAGCTCCGTGGAAGCCATGCTGCTTTTCCGTTGAGATGGTGGGCCGCTAATTTCCAATGCAGGATCTTCGTGCCGCTGAGATTGGCCGGTAGCTTGCTGGCTGGTAAGTGCATCTAGTATCTCCTGCTGCCTCGTTAGTTTTTCTTCGATCTACTTCAGCCGGTCTGCCTCCTCTTTCTTTTTCCTCCCCCGGCTTCTATAAGTGTCACTGCAGTCGGGAAACCCATACTTCCACGGAACGGAGCCTTCTGTGCCTCGTGTTCGTCCACTGTGTTCTGGATTCCCGAGGGCGCGTGACAGCTCGTCCTTCTCTCTGTCTGGATGGAACTCCCCGGCTTCTACCTCCTCCATTATCTTTTGAAGTTCAGCGAGGGGGGTTGCAAGTTGTGCTTTTGTAAAAATGCACTTCCCTGTTTCTGGGTGCAACTTACCTCCATGCCCGTAGAACCAAAGCTTTGTCCGTTCAGCCCACTTCAGCGTCTCGGGAGTTATCCCTTTCTGAAGCAGGTCGTTCTCATCTTTCTCCAACTTAGGCTTGCTAGCCCTGTAGCCACCTGACCCCATGCTATGGTGATATTCTTTCTTTGCAGCATTTTTCTTATTTATTGCTGACCTTTTCTTAGCCTCCTCCGATTTCTTGTACTCGACAAATTCGTCCCAGTGATCTTTGAGCTTCTCATACGCTCCGGTGAATTCCGGAGTCAATCCTTTCTGGACATAATCCCTGTTCAATATTTTCTTCCAATTGATAAATTGTTCAGACATCTTCTTAAGTGCCCACTCCTTGACCTTTTTCTCTATGGGATTCTTAATATTTTCATCCCCCTCTAACGGATGAGCGTCGTCCTCTTCATTTTGACGAGGGTAGCGTGAAATTAGCCATGAGCGTTTTCCAAAGATTGCCTTTGGCGCTATCATCGACATAACTAGCAGCTGAGCGTCGTCCACCCGTCTTTGGCATATTCCAGTCTTGAACGGTGATCGGGATGCTGCCCCTAACAATAACTCCGCATTGACTTACAAATATCGTGGCATGCGACACGGGAAGAATCGGTCTGCCATCTTCAGCGATGACTTCGATTTTGTACCTTTCTTCACTCCCCAACCTTTTGGCTTGGCCTCGTTTGCTGTCAGAAGATTTGCTCGATCCGGAGCATTAATATATGTATATACAAATCAAATAATGCATTCATTCAACATACGGTTACTTAATATACCTCGCCGGACCCTATAGTAATTACGGTTCGAGAACCGGAGTCGTTAGCTTCTATGTCCACCCCCTCACCGGAGTCGTTCAAAAATCTCGAGGCGATATCGACGTCATCATCACCGCGGATCATATCCTCCAATATGTTTTCCTGATCTTCGTCTCTGTCGTGATCCATAGTTTCTGCAAAGACAATTGACTTGTTGTTAATTAGCAAAAAGATAAGACATATCAAAATTCATTAGCAAAGAGATAAGACATGTAATTTTTAACAAATATGTTAATTCTATAATTTTTAACAAGTCCTAAATTATTGAAATTTTTATTAACAACATAGATCAACCAATTTTTAACAAGTCCTAAATTATTGCAATTTTTATTAACAACATAGATCAACCAATTCTAACTAAAAATTCTAATTAAAATTCTAACTAAAATTCTAATTAAAAATTCTAACTAAAAGTTCTAACATTCTAAATTTTTCTAAAAAATGCATAATATTATTCTATCAAACATGTTTGGAAATGATATAAACAGCTAGAGTTTATTTTTCTAAACATTTCCATATATTATTTTCTGGAATTAATTTGACTAGGTGATGTCATGACGACATCAGCGCAGAGCCAGAGGCTCTGATCTGCGAGGGATCACGTGATTCCTCGTGCGATTGGCAAATCGCACTGCAACACAAGGTGCAGCACGACGAGGGGAACATGAAGGTGGCGGCGATGTGACCAAGAGGTCACCGGAGCATCGCCGGCGGAGACCATCTGTGGCGGCGGAAGGTGGGCTGCGGCGTGGCGGCGAACTAGAGGGGGAGGGGCAAAGGGGAGGGCACCAGAGGGTACAGGAGCTCACCACGAACGCGACGAGCCCAACGAGGAGGCGCGGCGTAGCCGGAGGCGTCGACAGCGAGCGGACGAGAAGCGGCGGCCGGGGTCGGAGAAGCGGCGGCCGGGGGCGAGAGATGAAGCGGCGGGTGTGCTCCTTGGACGGCGGCAGGCGGAGGAGACCTCAGGCGACGGCCGGCGAGCGGGGGGCGGCAGTGCGTGGAGGAGGAGGAGGATGGTGGTGGAATCCGGCAGCCTGATGGCGTCGTGGTGGTTGCGCGCGCTCCTCCTGGTCCTTAGCGAAGAAAATGAATGAGAGGGAGAAGGGGGAGGCAGAGGGGGTATAGGAGAGACCTTTTGTCTCGGTTGGTGGATCCAACCGGGACGAAAGGAGCTCTTTTGTCCAGGTTCGAGGCACGAACCGGGACAAAAGGTCATTTTCGGGGCACCGAGAGGGGGCGCGCCAAAACGACCTTTTGTCCTGGTTCCATCCACGAACCGGGACAAAAGGTCTTCTCGAAATTAAATTTTTGGGCGCCAAGGCCACAGTTTAGTTTGTTTTTTGAAAAAATTAATAAATTTATAAATTCAATATCTTTTGATCTGTTTATCAGAAAAATACAATTAAAATATCAAATTTTTCATAAAAATGTAATCTATCTATTTATAATAAATTCATTTTTGTTTGAGATTTGAGGTGAATTTATTCAATTACAAAATTTGGAATTTGAACTCAATTAACTTATTAAACTTATAAATTCAATATATTTTGATCTGTTTATCATAAAATGCAATTAAAATATCAAATTGTTCATAAAAATGTAATCTATATATTTATAATAATTTAATTTTTGTTTGAGATTTGAGGTGAGTTTATTTAATTACAAAATTTGGAATTTGAACTCAATTAACTTATTAAACTTATAAATTCAATATCTTTTGATCTGTTTATCATAAAAATGCAATTAAAACATCAAATTGTTCATAAAAATGTAATCTATCTATTTCTAATAAATTCATTTTTGTTTGAGATTTGAGGTTAATTTATTTAATTACAAAATTTGGATTTTGAACTCAATTAACTTATTAAACTTATAAATTCAATATATTTTGATCTGTTTATCATAAAATGCAATTAAAATATCAAATTGTTCATAAAAATGTAATCTATATATTTATAATAAATTCATTTAGAAATCCTTCAGTTCATCGACCGAATAGAAATCATTCGGATTCCCGTCATACAGCCCAACGGTGCATTTGATATGCAGGCACTCACGAGCCACCGTTGGGCTGTATGACGGTGTAATAATATATTAAATTATTAAATAATTTATGTATGAGTGTTCTCATACTTAGCACACAATGTCCCATTCCTTTTGGTACCACTTGGTTTTAAAGAAAATGCATTAAACCTTTTGTGTCCTATGGTGGCTAGAGAGTGCCCGCATATCAAATGCACCGTCACCGTCGTCGTCCTCAGCCAGCAGCTGGTCGCCGTCGTCCTCAGCCATGCAGCAGCGCACAGTGGAGCGCCCACTTGCGCATCGTGCCGGCTCCGCTTCACTCTTTCTGCTGCAACAAAAACTGGTGAGAAGTTCGTCGTCGCCTTGGTCCGTCGAGAGAGAAGCCTACCCATTTTAAACGGGCATTCGATCCAAGCAGCGGCAAGACTTCTCTGATGATCTGCAACCGTCCCAACAAGTGTTGGGGATATACCAGATCATCAAAGAAGCCCTTGCCACTGGTTCCCAAAAGTGTTACATATCATCACAATTGATGGCTGTGAAGTGTACTCATGATTCTCTTATAGACATGCCTCTCTGAGTGACTCCCTCCGGTTGGATATTTATGTCGGCACAGTGGAAACCAGGGTACCACGGGCGGCCTGCCAGGGCCCACAAGATTCTTGGGATGATTTTTCGCTAAGGACCAGGCTCTCCAAGCCTGGCGAGCTTCGCGAGGATTTTTCCCCTCGCGAAGGGTTTTCTCCTCGCCAAGGGTTTTCTCCCTTGGCGAGGGGTCGCTCCTCGACAAGGCGTCTCCGACGCCACCCGCAATTCTGCTAAGGACCAAGCTGAAGGGCTTGGCGAGGCTTTTCGCCTCGCGAAGCGCCTTCCTCGTGAAGCCACCTCTGCCCCCGCGGCAGAGCGCACATGGTCTCTGCGCCATGTGCAGAGTGACGCGCGTGCCTACGCGCGATGACGACGACGCCGCAGTTGCCGTTTCTATGTATAAAGCAGTCAACAAAGCGGAGCCAAGCAAAGCGGACAATGAGTATTGCCTCTTTGGTGACAAGGGGACAGTCTGCAGCTACGCTCCAAGGATGACGTCACCGTGGGTCACCTCCCACCTCGGCAAGCGCCAGCCCGCCGTCCAGTTGGTCGGTGCCCCTTTTCAGCTTTGGTGACGCCGTTCCCCTGCCGTGGACCGCGTCCACGAGCTTCACCTTTATGGTGGACTTCACCTTTACGGTGCGCCGCGCCTCCTTCTTCGTCGCCATGTGGTAACCCTTCCCGCCCAAATGTTTGGGCAGAATAGGTCCAGGACGCCTATAAAAGGAGGAGGAGCACGCCCAAGCAAAGGGTTCGATTCCTGGTTGGATCCTGGGTTGGTGCAGCTCTAGAAAACCCTAACCCTAGATCTAAAGACCAGCAAGTAGCCATTGTTAGCCACCTCGAGCTCGACAAGCTCTCCTTGTACTGTAAACTCTCCAAGCAGTGCAATACACCAAAGCAGGACGTAGGGGTTTTACCTCCACAAAAGGGCCCTGAACCTGGGTAAGACCTTGTGTCAATCTCTGCAGTGTCGTCCGCAGCGAGCCTGACGAGCACCGTCGCCGGAGCACGTTGTGGATTGTTTGACTCCGTGTTCAGCCCCTTACACGATACCTTGGAGACACCCCTAGTTCCTGGGGACAATCTCCGACATTTGGCGCGCCAGGTAGGGGGCTGAGGCGAGTCTTCATCCTCGACACAGCCATGGCCGGCTTTCGTGCCGAACGTCTCGCTCGCCAGACGGCTAGCGCCGCCACCGCTCCCGCAGGCCGCCCGCGCGGCCGCCCGCATGGGAGCTCTGTTCCGGAGCGCCGTGTCGATCCCGAGCCCCGCGTCGAGCACCCGGACGACGACGACGTCGACCACGCTGAGGACGACCTCGGCGAAGAGGAGGCCTCCTCCCTGCCCCCGTCGCGGGACCGTGCTGCCTCCTCGCTGGGCCGCCCTGCGCCCAGCCCGGCGACTGCGCTTCTCATGGCGCAGGAGCTGCTGCAGTACCGCCCCACGCCGGCGGCTCAGGAGGCCTGGCTCAACCGCGTTGCCGAACTCATCGGCGCCGCTCGCGCCGCGGTCCCCGCGCCGTCTCGTTCCTTGGTTCCTTCTGCACTCGTGGGGGACGTGGCGCACGGCGCACCTCCCGCGCCTCCTCGTCAGCCCGCACCTGCTCCAGCTCCACCGGTTGCACCGCAACCTGCTCCAGCGGGGGCTCCTCCTCGCGACGGCCGCGCTGCATCGCACGCGTCGTCGCCGCATGACTGCCAGATCGTGCAGCGAGTCCCTGAGGACGCACGCGTGAGCATCGAGCGCGGGCAAGAACGCCGCAACCGCGCCGTCCAGGACGTCGCCACCGCGGGCGCCACCTCCGCGCCACCCTCGCCAACGGCACGTCACTACGGCACGACGGCCGCGTTCACTCGCAGCCTCCGTCGCGTCGTCTGGCCGGTCAAGTTCAGGCCGGACCTCCCTCCGCGCTATGACGGCAAGAACAACCCCCTGGAGTTCCTGCAGCTCTACTCTCTGGCCATCCAGGCCGCCGGGGGCGACGACAAGGTCATGGCGAACTGGTTCCCCATGGCCCTCAAGGACTCCGCGTCCTCATGGCTTACCAACCTCCCCGCCGAGTCCATCAACACTTGGGAGGAGCTCTGCCGGTGTTTCGTCGCCAACTTCAAGGGCACGTACGAGCGCGGCCTCACCTACAACGACCTCCGCGCCGTGCGTCAGAAGCCCGGCGAGACCCTCCGCAAGTACATCCAGCGCTTCAGCCAAGTGCGCAACAAGATCCCCAACGCCACCGACGCACAGGTCATTTCGGCCTTCCAGGCTGGGGTCATAGACGTGCGGATGCTCGAGAAGCTCGGCATCCACGACAACATCACCACCGTCGTCAAGCTCTTCGACTTGGCGGACAAGTGCGCCAAGGCTGAAGAGGGCCGCTTGTTCGTCAAGAACGAGCCAGGGGACCCCACCGAGGGGTCCAAGAAGAAGAAATCCTCCGAAAAACGCAAGACTACTGCGGTCCTCGCGGCAGAGCCCGACGCCAAGCAGCCTCGCCAAGCTGCCACTCCAGCCGCAGGACCTGAGAAGGATGATCGTCCCTTCTGCATCTACCCCAACAGGCACTCTCACGCCACCGAGGACTGCTTCGACATCAAGAGGCTTGCGGCTCGAGGCTCGCGAGGCAAACGGAGGCCGCGGAGGCCGCGGGGGGCGACGCTGGAACAACAACTACAACGACAATTACCAGCAGAACCCTCAGGCCAACGCCGCCCAGCCCACGAACGACAACCTGCCTGCCGAGGCTGACGAGGCTACCAGGTGCCTCGCGGGGCAGCTTGCATCCTCGGCGGGGCTCAGGCCCCTCGCTTCAACCGCCACTTCAAGCAACTCGCTCGCGAGGTCGCAGCAGCCCTTCCTGGAGTCGAGGCCTCCAGGCCCCTCAAGTGGTCCCAGTGCCCCATTACATTCGACTCCGGCGACCACCCCAAGTCTACTTCAACCGTTGGCACCATCCCGTTGGTCTGCACCCCCACCATCAACAACATCGCCGTCTCTAAGACGCTCATTGATGGGGGTGCTGGCCTCAACGTCATCTCCGTCGAGACATTCGAGAAGCTGCAGGTGCCCTACAAGCGGCTCATGCCTACCAGGCCCTTCTCGGGAGTGACAGAGGGTCTTACCACCCCTTTGGGGCAGGTGAGGCTCCCCGTCACTTTCGGTACCCAGGCCAACTACCGCACCGAGCTGATCGACTTCGACGTCGCGCACATCGGCCTGCCCTACAACGCCATACTCGGCTACCCCGCCCTCGCCAAATTCATGGCGGTGACCCACCACGCCTACAACCTCGTCAAGCTCCCTGGCTCGGGTGGCACCATTGTCATCCGCGGCGTGGTCTCGGACGCCCTGTACGCTGCGCAAGCGGCCTACAAGGCTGCCGCGGTGGCGTCACCCGCGGACGAGGACGAGGAACCCCTCCCGAGGCCCCCCGCGAAGAAGAAGCAGTTGTTCTCCCAGGAGAAGGCCGCGACAAAACAAGTGTCTCGGGGGCTTGCGTCACCATCGGCGCCAACCTGCCTCCCAAATAGGAAAGCGCGCTCGTCGCCTTCCTCAGGGCAAACTCTGACATGTTCGCCTGGACACCGTCAGATATGTCCGGAGTACCGAGGGAGGTGATCGAGCACCACCTAGCCGTGTGTCCAAACGCACGCCCAGTCAAGCAAAAAGCGCGGCGCCAAGCGCCAGAGAAGCAAGACTTCATCGTCAAGGAAGTAGACAAGCTGAAGAAGGCCAGCATCATCAAGGAAGTGGTCCACCCCACTTGGCTCGCCAATGGTGTGGTCGTCCCCAAGCACACCGGAGGAAGCCGCCTCTGCATCGACTTCACCGATCTCAACAAGGCCTGCCCCAAGGACCCCTATCCCCTCCCGAGGATCGACCAGATTGTGGACTCCACCGCCGGCTGCGCGCTCCTCTGTTTTCTGGATGCCTTCTCTTGTTATCACTAGATCAAGATGGCAAAGGAGGACGAGGAGAAGACAGCATTTCTCACCCCTTGTGGTGTGTTCTGCTACGTCTGCATGCCCTTCGGCCTGAAGAACGCCGGCGCCACTTTCCAGCGCCTCATGAGGATCGCCTTGGGAGCCCAAATGGGGAGGAACGCAGAGGCCTACGTCGATGACATCGTCGTCAAGACCCGCGAGAAGGACACGCTCATCCAGGACCTCGAGGAAACCTTTGCCAACCTGCGCAAGGTCAACATCAAGCTGAACCCCGCCAAGTGCGTCTTCGGGGTCCCTTCAGGCAAGCTCCTCGGGTTCCTGGTATCTCACCGCGGCATTGAGGCCAACCCCGACAAAATCAAGGCCATAGAGCAGATGCAGCCTCCTCGTCGCCTCAAGGACATGCAACGCCTAGCGGGGTGTATGGCCAGCCTTGGCCGTTTCATCTCCAAGTTCGGCGAGAGGGCGCTGCCATTTTTTAAGATCATGAAGAGGTCCGGTCCCTTCAAGTGGACCCCTGAAGCAGCAAAGGCCTTCGAGGACCTGAAGAAATATCTGGCGAGCCCACCCATCATGGTTGCCCCACGCCCTCGCGAGCCTCTGAAGCTGTACCTTGCAGCCACTCCTCAGACGGCAAGCGCGGTCTTGGTGGCTGAAAGAGAAGAGCCAGTCCTCGACAAGCAGAACTCCGCCTCGCCAAGCCCAGAACCCCCTGACAAGGAAACAGTCTCGTCAAGCCTCCAGCCCCAAGAAAACCCCGCCAAGGACTCCACCGAGACTGGAGAGGAGCCAGCCGCTGCCTCACCAACGACTACCCTCGTCGAGCATCCCGTATACTTCGTCAGCACAGTGCTGCGGGACGCTCGCGAGCGCTACCCCATGCAGCAAAAGCTCCTTTTCTCGCTCCTCATTGCCTCCAGGAAGCTGCGCCACTACTTCCAGGGTCACCCCATCAAGGTGGTCACCTCATATCCCCTGGAGCAGGTCCTGCGCAACCCGAACGCGACAGATCGCGTCGCAGGCTGGGGCATTGAGCTACAACCTTTCGAGCTGGAGTTTGACACCACCAGGGTCATCAAGGGCAGAGTGCTGGCTGATTTCATGGCCGAATGGACGGACACGCGCAAAGAAGAAGAGCTTCCAGAGGAGGAAGCTACAGCCTCAGGAGGAACGACACCAAGCCACTGGACCATGCACTTCGACGGCGCCTTTGCGGCCAGGAGTGCAGGGGCTGGCGCCGTCCTCACCTCACCGACAGGCGACAAGCTCTACTACGCCGTCCAACTGTGCTTCAAGGACAACGACAAGGTCTCCAACAACATCGCTGAGTATGAAGGCCTCCTCGCCGGGCTCAGAGCCGCCATCGCCCTCGGCATCAAGTACATCCTTATCAAGGGCGACTCCCAGCTCCTCGTCAACTTCTCCAACAAAAGCTACACGCCTAAGGACACCTACATGGTGGCCTACCTTGAAGAGGTACGCAAGCTGGAGAAGCACTTCAGGGGCATGGAGCTCAAGCACATCCCGCGGGCAGAAAACCAAGAGGCAGATGAAATTGCTCGGCGAGCAGCAAGAAGAGAAGCCCAGAGGCCTGGAGTGTTCGAGGAGAGGCTCACCAAGGCCTCAGTCAAGCAACCTGTGGTCAACATCAGCATCGACGAGGAGCTCCCACCTGCCCCACCGAGCGGAGCACCAAACTGTGGGTTGCCCTCGGGCGATCGCTTGCTGCTGACTCTAGTACGACAAGACACTGGTTGGATCGACGAGATCAAGAACTACCTGCAGAACCGAGCCCTCCCCGAAGACGACGCAGAGGCCGAGAGAATTGCTCGCCAGGCCAAGTCCTATTGCCTCCACGACGGAGACCTGTACCGCAAGCGACCCAATGGGGTTGCGCTGCGGTGTGTCCCTGCCGAGGAAGGCCGCCAGCTCATCAACGACATACACAGCGGCGAGTGCGGCCACCACTCCTCCTCGCGCACCATTGCAGGCAAGGTCTTCCGGAGTGGCTTCTACTGGCCCTCAGTGCTTCAAGATGCTGCCGAAATCGTCCAATCCTGCGACGCATGCCAATTCCACGCCAAGCAAATCCACCAGCCCGCGCAAGGACTCCAGACGATCCCGCTCTCCTGGCCGTTCGCGGTCTGGGGGCTGGACCTGCTGGGACCCTTCCCGCGAGCGCTCGGGGGCTACCGCTACCTCTACGTCGCCATCGACAAATTCACCAAGTGGCCTGAGGTGGAGCCCGTGCGCACCATTCCGGCGAAGTCGGCGGTAAAATTCATAAGGAGCCTGGTCTGCCGCTTCGGCGTGCCCAATCGCATCATCACCGACAACGGCTCACAATTCATCAGTGGCGCCTTCAAGTCCTACTGCGGCAGCATCGGCGCCCAAATCTGCTACGCCTCGGTGGCGCATCCACGAAGCAACGGGCAGGCCGAACGAGCCAACGCCGAGGTGCTCAAGGGCCTCAAGACGAGAAGCTTCAACCGCCTCAAGGCCAGCGGCAAGCATTGGATCGATGAGCTCCCCTCGGTGCTCTGGTCCATCCGCACCACGCCAACAAAGCCAACTGGTGAGACGCCGTTCTCCCTCGTCTATGGCGCTGAAGCCGTCCTCCCCAGCGAGATCACTCATGGCTCTCCGCGAGTCTTGGCCTTCAAGGAGGCTGAGGTGGACGAACTCCGCAACGACGACCTGCTGCTGCTTGAAGGGCTCCGCCGCAATGCGGCCCTGAGAGCGGCAAGGTACCAGCAAGACCTCCGTCGCTACCACAGCCGCCACATCCGGCCGCGCACTCTCGAAGCAGGAGACCTTGTCCTGAGGAGAATCCTCTCCAGGGCAGGCCTCCACAAGCTCTCCCCAATGTGGGAAGGCCCCTACAGAGTCGTGCACATCGCCAGGCCTGGCTCCGCGCGGCTCGAGACGGAGGATAGGCATCCCTGTCGCCAACCCCTGGAACATCCAGCACCTGCGCAAGTTCTACCCCTGATCGCCCTCGGCGAGCAATTTTTTGCATCAAGGGAGAGCCACGCGCCATCATCCTCCACGAGGAAAAACTTCGGGCTCCCCTCTCTACTATACGTTGCCGCGGGCCGTTCGAGAAGACTCCCAAGCCACCAAGCCTCGGCATGGTAACCTCTTCAGGCACCATGTCTTGGCGAGGTGGATCCCCATGCCGGTCATGGTGGAACGCAGGCTAAAAAGCCACCCCCGCATAGGGGCCCCCTGAGCTCTCTCTACATGCGTCTGCCTCGGGCACGCCCCTCGAGAGTCTCAGCCACAGAATGTGGACCCCATGCCAAGAGCATGGCGGATTTTTTGTGCTTCTGGCCACGCCAGTGTAATGAACTTATGTCTCAGGACAACTTAAACTCTTGCGCATCGCGCCAGCATATTTTGCGACTTCGGCAAAGCTGTTATTGCTATTTATTCTTGCTCGTATGATCCCTCCTGTGTATCTCACGAGCGGGGGCTAGCAGGGTGCCATGCCACGGGAGCATCCCGGCAGTACCTAAAACCCAAGGGATCCGAGCTCTGAACTTGCGGGTCAGCTCTCATGCATGTCAACTCCCAAGGAGCTCTGAACTCATGGGTCAGCTCCCGCGCACGTCAACTCACCAAGGATCACCAAAACCTTGGTGCTTGTTCTCCTCGTGAGACACACATGAAGGAACCTACGGGCTCAAGTTTTATAGCTATCTATTGCTTGTGGGTATGCCTATCTGTCCAAGTGCAGGTAACAAGCATCAGGCACCCTCTCCAAGGCAACAACGCCTCGCCAGGGAACCAACACCCTCTCCAAGGCGGAAACGCCTCGTCAAGCTAAGTACAAGAACTTGGTCGAATTTCCTCTTGCTGGTTTTTTGCCCCTCGAGTCTCTTTTCTCTCTCCCACGCCTCATGGGCTGCTTGCACGTCAAAGGGGAGCCCCAAGCATCGCGCTTCGCGGAGCTCTTACTTCTTGAGGCCTCACGCACCCCCCGGACTTGTGGAGCACTGACTCGCACATACCGAAGCGGCGGTGGTGTAGCGCTAAGAGAGGGTCCTAAGACGTAGAGCGAAAAAGACATGAAGGGAAAAGACAAAAGCCACCCGAGGGACATTCACAAGCACGTTCCAAAGCTAAAAGCAAGTCTTTACAAAAGTTATTACAACCAAAATATCACGATAATGTGCCTCATGCACGACCAGCTACAGGAAGTTCAGGCCGTCGCGCCTCCTGAGGTGCCCCGCTCCATCCGCGGCAGCTCCCGCCTCCAGGGCGCCTTCCTCGCCATCGCCCTCGTCTTCATCGACCAAGACCTTGATCGTACTTCTTGGCGAGCACCTCAGCGGCCTCCCCCGCCTTGCTGCGGATCTCGACCGGCTCCATCACGGCCTCAAGGTTGAACGAGGGCCAGAGCTTTAGAAGGTTGCTGAAGACGCGGCTGGTGGCAAGACGAGGAGGTCGCAGCTCTCCGCCACAACGCGCTCGTCGAAGCGCTTTCGCGACCTTTTCAATCTCCCCGAGGAATTGCCCGAAGGAATTGCGTGTGTGCTGCCTCGTCGTCGGTACCCCTCCGGGGGAAGGTGGGGGATCTCAATCCTCAGGTCGTCCCCGATGGCGTTTGCGCGGCGAACCAACTCGTGGAGCATGAGCTGGCGCTGGCGCGTCATGGCCCGGCTGTGCCGCGCGGAGTCTTGCGCTTGCTCTGCGCGGTCCGCGGCCGGCCCCACCTGCTGCTGAAGGTCGCTCAGGTCCGCCTTCAGGGCGGCGATCTCCTTCTCCGCGCGAGCCAGCGCCTCCTTGGCGCACTGGAGGCGAGAGGTCAACTCCCTCTCCGACTTCTTGAGCCCTTCGATCTGATGCAGGAACTCGTTGCGTTTCTTTGTGAAGCGCTCTTCCTGCATCTTGGCTTTGGCATCATAGTCGTTGGCGAGGCTCTCGCGGATGCGCTCAACCCTGGCGTCGGCATCCTCCTGGGTCCTTTTCTGCTTCAGCGCAAGGTTGGCGTTGGCCTTGTCGTGGCGCTCCTTGCGGGTGGCCTCGCTCCTGGCCACTGAATTCTCACGCGCTTGCAGTTGCCCCTCGCGGATGGCCTGGGCCGCTTCGAGCAGTTGGATTTGCTCCTCGCGTTAGCGCAGCTCTTGCTCCTGGAGGGGGAGCTCTTCCTCGCGCCGCTTCAGCTCAGCCTCGCGAGGCGCCAGTTGCCCCTCGCGGGCATCCAGCTGCTCGCGCAACTCTTTCAAGCTGGTCCTCGCGGCCTCGGACTCGTTGGCGAACTTCTCTTCGCGCGCCGCCAGCTCCTGGTGCTTGGTGGTGGTCTCCGTCTCCAGCGCCTCACGGGCGGCGTCCAGCTGGTCCATGACCTCAGCCGCCTCCCGCTTGACACTGTCGCGGGTCTCCTTCGCGAAGCGCATCGCTTCTTCACGCGCCGCCCTTGCCGCTGCGTCCTGCTGGCGACACATTTCCACCCTGGAGAAGGGCCCAAGCGTCGGCAAGCCTCGCCCGCTCCTTCTCCCTGGCGAGATCTTCCTTGGCGAGCTGCGCCGCCAGCTCGTCAAGCGCCTGCCGCGATTGGCGGAAGACAACGTCTCGGCAAACCGCGCGAGGGCGCGGCTCACCCAGCGCCAGGGCACCTGCGTCGTTGTGGAGCACAGAGGCCTCGACGCTCGTCGAGGCGCCCAGGGCACCTTGCCCCGAGCTTGTAGCGGCCCCCGTCGCGGCTTGGGGGCTCGTGGGGGCACCCTCCTCGCCGCGCGCGTCGAGAGCCCTCAGGGGGCTGGGCGTCCTCTCGCCCCCGGCCCCGCCGCTTGGGGGCTCCAGAGGCACCACCGCCTCTTGCTCTTCAGGGGCGCTCCCCGCCCCTTCAACGGTGGCCGCGCCTGCCGTGGCCTCAGGCGCGTCCGCCCCTCTTGTTGGAGCCTCCTCCGTCTCTGGGGGTGGCTCCAGGATGATCTCCTCGTCGACCGCTTCCTCCTCGCGGTGCTCGGCCGCAGGAGGAGTAGCAGCCCGAGTTGGCGGAGGCGTCGCCAACTCAATCACCTCCTCCTCGCGGTGTCCAACCACGGGAGGAGAAGCTCCCCTAGATGGAGACGTCGTCGCCTCCTCGACCACCACCACCTCCGCGCGGTGCTCACCCGCGGGAGGGACAGTCTCCTGCTGCGACTCCACAGCCGCTTGCTGCGGCTCGTCAGTCGCCGGCCTCGGCTCGTCAGCCACAGGCGTCTCCCCGGCGGCGCTGGCAATCTCCCCAAGCTTGCGGAGGCGCCGCTTCCTCGGCGCCGCGGGTACCCTGAAGAAACACAAGCAAAGCAGACCCCTTAGGAGGAGGTTCTCTGAAGCAAATGCTGAAAGAAAAGAAAGGACCAAACTTACTCGTCGGCCGCTCTCCACACCCTTTTCTTCCCCCTGGGCGGCTGGAGGGCGCTCGCTCCGGCCTCTTCGGGAGGCGCCGCTGCCTCCTCGGGAGGAGCATCCCTTGAGGCGGCCTCGGCGTCCTTGTCGTGGAGGGCCTTGGTGCGGGCCTCATGACGCCCTCTCCTGCTGCTGCCCTCCTCCGTAGGGCGATGGGAGCGGACCACGCGGAAGGCGTCCCCGTCGCCGCTAGAGGAGATCTCCTGGAGGTCCACGCCGGCGGCACGTTCCTTGAACCTGCATCCTCGCCAGAGGGGTTGGCGCCTCGGGAAGCCTCATCCTCGCCGGACTCTTCATCCTCGTCCGGCTCCAGCGCGTCGCCCGCCTGTTCCTGCTCCGCCTCCCACGGGTTAAGGCGGGACCCGACGAGCCTCGCGGGTCTGATGCCCACTCGTCAAAGAGGGGTAGGAGCCTGCGGGCCTCGCGCACGTTCTCATCCACATAGACGAACAGCGGCAAGGTGTCGTCGTTGCTTGGGGTGAAATAGACGTCGTGGCAAAGAGGGCCCTCATGATCTGCTTCAGCTCTTCCGGGGAGAGATCATCGGGGCTGAGGCGCATCCTGTCATCCGGGCCTGAATAGGTCCACATCGGCGCCGAATGCCATTGAAGAGGAGCAATGCGGCGTGCAACGAAATCATTCGCCACCATCCGGCCGGTGAGCCCGGCCTCACGGAGCACCTGAATACGCTCATATACCTCCATGAGCTTGGGGCCCTCGAAGTCACCACTCGCCCAACGCGCCCACTTCCTCGGCGGCGCCGCGGGCACCTCCAGGTTGCGGTTCGACGACTTGGTACGAACGAAGAGCCACTTCTCGCGGAACTTCTCCACCTTCTTCGTCACCTCGGTGATGGCATTCTCACCCTGCCACGCGATGGGAATGTATTCCTCACTTCTGGCGGCGGCGATGCAGAAGGAGATGCATCCAAGCCGCTCGTTCGACTTGGTGCTCCGGAGGGAGTAGAAGCTGCGGAAGAGGGCCACCGAGGGGTGGACACCGACGTATGCCTCGCAGAGGTAGGCAAAGATGGCGAGGATAAGCACGGAGTTGGGGTGGAGATGAAGGAGCTGGATCCGGTACGCTTCAAGGATCGCCAGGAGGAAGCTGGAGAAGGGAGGAACTAGGCCGGCATAGAGCGTGTGAAGGAAGACGGGGTAGTACCCCACGCCGACCTTGCTGCCGCCGGGCGCTATGCTGGTGGCGCCGAGCTCGTGAGTGTTGGCGGCCACCAGGTGCTGCACCCTGGAAACCGCCGCTGCGCCGACGAGGGACTCCGGCATCGTCCCCTGGAGCGCGGCGCCCTGCACCGCCGCCGCAGACGTGCCGGTCTGCATCGCGGTCTTGCCCTTCTGGCCGTCGGTTGCCCTCTTGGGAGCCATGGCCGCCGGAAGGAGAACTTGAAGACGGAGACCTCGGAAGCGGTGAGCTCTGGGAGGAAGAAGATGTTTTTTGGAGAAGTTTGCGCAGGAGTTATGGGAGAAGTGACGGGCGCCGCCTGCGCGCCTAGGCTTTATTGACCGGCTCCCAAGTCGTGGCGGGCCCCGCCACGTCGCCCGTTGGAGCCGAGGAGGTCGCGGCCGCGGGTGCAACCACTGCGTGCCATGTGTCGCGGCCCTGTCAGGCATCTTTGGCCCCTCGACGCTTCGCCTCCGTCCATGGGCCTCGGCGTGCCCGTCGCGGGCCCGGGGGCTACTGTCGGCACAGTGGAAACCAGGGTACCACGGGCCGGCCTGCCAGGGCCCACAAGATTTTCTTTGGATGATTTTCGCTAAGGACCAGGCTCTCCAAGCCTGGCGAATTTCGCGAGGATTTTTCCCTCGCGAAGGGTTTTTCTCCTCGCCAAGGCATTCTCTCCCTTGGCGAGGGGTCGCTCCTCGGCAAGGCGTCTCCGACGCCGCCCGCAATTCTGCTAAGGACCAAGCTGAAGGGCTCGGCGAGGCTTTTCGCCTCGCGAAGCGCCTTTCCTCGTGAAGCCGTCTCTGCCCCCGCGACAGAGCGCACATGGGCTCTGCGCTATGTGCAGAGTGACGCGCGTGCCTACGCGCGATGACGACGACGCCGCAGTTGCCGTTTCTATGTATAAAGCAGTCAACAAAACGGAGCCCAGCAAAGCGGACAACGAGTATTGCCTCTTTGGTGACAAGGGAACAGTCTGCAGCTACGCTCCAAGGACGACGTCACCGTAGGTCACCTCCCACCTCGGCAAGCGCCAGCCCACTATCCAGCTGGTCGGTGCCCCTTTTCAGCTTTGGTGACGCCGTTCCCCTGCCGTGGACCGCGTCCACGAGCTTTACCTTTCTGGTGGACTTCACCTTTATCGTGCACCGCGCCTCCTCCTTCGTCGCCATGTGGTAACCCTTCCCGCCCAAATGTTTGGGCAGAAGAGGTCCAAGACGCCTATAAAAGGAGGGAGAGCGCGCCCAAGCAAAGGGTTCGATTCCTGGTTCGACTCTTGACTAGGTTCGGTTTTTGGAGTCTAGGAGCCTACCCAAAAACCCTAGATCTGAAGACCAGCAAGTAGCCATTGTTAGCCACCTCGAGCTCGACAAGCTCTCCTTGTACTGTAAACTCTCCAAGCAGTGCAATACACCAAAGCAGGACGTAGGGGTTTTACCTCCACAAGAGGGCCCTGAACCTGGGTAAGACCTCGTGTCAATCTCTGCAGTGTCGTCCGCAGCGAGCCTGACGAGCACCGTCGCCGGAGCATGTTGTGGATTGTTTGACTCCGTGTTCAGCCCCTTACACGATACCTTGGAGACACCCCTAGTTCCTGGGGACAATCTCCGACAGATGAACTCGAAGAATGTAGGTCACCACCATCTCGGAAGTGGTGGTTATTTCGCGGTAGAGCCCAAATGGGAGAAGCAGGACGCTGAGTGGGCAGAAAAGGGCATCCGTAACCCTACGACAAATTTAAAGACAAGCATACTAGAAATTTTGTCAGGGCTCGGTTCACGGAGGACCCAGTTACCAAGGAACTTAAGACAGATCCTGCTGTCGTGAAGTTCCAAAAGGCTCTAGAGGATATAGAAAGTTCTAGAGCCGCGGATGAGAGCTCCTCCCAGGTATCGACGAAGCCCGTGTGGTCCATTCAACGCGGCGTTGAACAAGGTCAAGGGGCGGGATCTGGACAAGCCACCGTCAGGTGGCCGTGTTGTCAGCCATGGCAAGGTCCTATGGTGTGACTATTATGCCGAGGACAAGGAGACGTGGAAGGAGAGGAAGAAGCGCAAGCAGGAGGATATAGTCAACGAACTAGTGGCCAAGGCGCTCGTCAGTTTCCTTCCTTCCGTCATGACCTCGGTAACGGATTGAATCGATAGAGGTCGACAAGGGCCGTGTCCAGTGCCCAACTTTGGAGGCAACACGGCCAACACCGCGTCGGCGGCTTCGTCCGCCAACACCGCGTCGTCACCTCCACCTGTTCGAGATAATCTGCCAGTCCACACCACACCGTCGCCTCTTCCGGAGAATTCGCCGGCCGGCAACCCCCCAAGCGGCGCCCACTCCGACTTCGTGTCGCAAGCCGTCGGCGGTGTCTCGACAATGGCCGAGCTCGACGCCCTCACGGTATCTAAGCGTCATAGGCTCAACGCATATTACTTCATCCATTTTGCCTTTGCCTTGCATCTCTAACGCCCTACATGCATGTTCTTCGCAGGGCGACACTAGATGCACTCTCCTACACCATGTGAATGGAGAGTTGAAGGATGTTGCTAGGGCTACCATCATTGCGCCCAAAAATCGCATGCACCACAACACACCGATACCTGATGGATGCTTTAAGGTTTCACTGATTAGGGTGTTCTCAGGCTGCAATGAGGTGGATCCTCCTTATCAACCCGTGGGAGCCGAGGACCATCTGCTCCTCCGTGAATGCATCCCCTGGGCCATGGTATGGCCTAAAACCCAGATCCGTCTAATCCCGGACACTCCACAGGCAACACCGCAAGTCGGGTTGGGGCAAAACCCTATCAAGTCCATCGCACCAGCACCACCACAACTTAAAGAGCCCGCGGCACAGAAAGACGACATCTTTGATGACTGCTACTTCGATGATGACCGCTGCGACGACGGAGGATTAAAGGCTCCTCTTGATGAACTGCCGACTGCTCTGCACACGCACGAGCCCACTGGTCAAGCAGATAAAGACGCGTGCACGAAGCGTCTGTTCGATTCTCAAGAGATGCCTCCAGCCGACGTCTTCACGCAGGAAGAAGCAACACAAGCTATCCTGAGCCCCAACACACTACTTGGGACCTGTCATGAAGTGCTAGCGGCCGGAGGAGGCATCCCTCCGAAGCCTAAGAAGGCGTGGAAAAGAACTAGGAAGAGCGACTATGCATCCGCCAGCCAGCCGTCGCTGCCTCCAAAGCCGCAGCAGGGTGCCAATGCCTTTAGCAGCCAGCCGGCGGCTCCGCGGCCGATCCGGTTTAAGGACGGACCAGGACCGAGCAAAGATGTTGCGCGGGAAATGCATATTACGGGTCGACCGATAGTACCGCCTGATGTGCTCCAACTCATGAGTGGGGATATGCAGATGCTGCATGAGCGTGTTCTGACACGAGAGCTGGATCTTCTTAAAATGAAAGATCCAACACACCCACACCCGCTCTTCACTGCCAAGGTGCCAGAGGCAGTTGATGGCTTTTGCAAACAAGAGCCGGCGGATTTGCTGTTCGTGCGATTTGATGACATCTTCAAGATGTTTAACTTGAAGCGGCTCCATCCTCATTTAGTCCGCTTATTCTGTCAAAGTACGGCCCACCAGGTCCTAAAAGAGAAGATCGGGGGCGTCGCGATAGCGGACCCCTACTACATGATCGAGACCAACTTCAGAAGCCATGAAGGCTGGCAATTTATGTCGAAACACCTCGAAGAAATCATGGTGGAGAATAAGTGGAAGGATTACATTCTCTTGCCTTACTATCATGAGTAAGTAGTCATTATATACGCCATAATGAAGATGCTTCATTAGATTTCTATCATTATTTTTCTAACACTCTGTCTAAATTCTTTTGCCGAGAGACAAGTATTGCGTCCTGCTCGTTCTTTGCCCGAAATATTCCGTAGTAACATATTTGGACTCGGGTAGGGAGGACAATCCGAAAGACTACACCAACCTCAAGAAGGCTCTGGATAATGCTCTAGTTGGCTTCAGTATGAGGGGAGGCGTCTTCAAAAGGAAGAGACCTGGAAGAGGAGGTGTGGTATCATTCCACCACATTATCAACTTTACGTGCGTCACGCAACCAAAGAATAGTGAGAGGGATGCCTACTACGCCATCCATCAGATCCGTACCTTCGTACGGGATGCAGAGCAACTCAAATTGCCAGAACAACTACAACACTGGGCCGAACACTTGGCGACGATCCAAGATCGTGATCTCCGACAAGAATTCTATCGCATCCAGGAGACGTTCGCGCGGATCATCGTACATGATGTCTTCACTATTGGAGGCATTTTCTACTACGACGGCGCTCCACTCGATAATGCGGAGGTGGAACGGCGCTTAAAAGCACAAGGCGACATCCGGCCCTTCACGACGAAAGACGGCGTCCGCCCCTTCCCGGCCCCGAAGACTGTCGATGCCTAGCTTATCTAGATGTCTTAGCTTATGTTCAAACAATCGATGGAATTCGTGTTGTAATTAAACATTCTTTAGTTTGTAATGTGATGATCGAACTTGCTACTCGATTCCGATGGGATGCATGTGATGTATATAATTTTGTCTACTTATATCTATTTTCAGTTATAATGCATGTGATCTATGTATTATGTATATTGTTCTGCAAATTGTATTATAGAATATGTCTGTATAAATACCTATATTAGGATCTGTATAAATACGCAGTATATAAAAAAATACAGAAAAACATAGCCGTGGCGCACCACAAAGCCTAGCCGTGGCGCACGTTAGCCGTGGCGCACAACGGGGTGGTGCGCCACGGGTATTCCTCCTTAGCCATGGTGCACATAGGCTTCTGCGCCACGGCTAACTACTCGTGGCGCACCAGGACCTGTGCGCCACGGCTAACGAAATATACCCGTGGCGCACATGGGTGCCTGCGCCACAGCTAAATATTACCCGTGGCGTGGCAATCCGTGGCGCAGGCCCCTGCTGTAACATCCCAAATTTAAAATAAGGATTAACGAGACCCAAAATTCAGGACCAACAAAAACTTTTTGAAATTACTTCACTATTGATTGTGTTTTCCTTTATATTGTTCTGTTTGTCCTTGTGTGACTTGTTGTTTAAGTTGTTTGACTGGTGAATATTAATCCAAGAACCCAACCCAAGTGAAAATATATTAAACTTGGTACTCATGTTATGACAAGAGTATATTCCATATATCTTTTCCAATCTTATTCTGGCCAAAGTCTATTTCAATGATGTTTGATTTCAGCAAATAAAATACCCTTTTAGTTGAGAAAGTAAAAGTATTTTCCAAAATTATGTGTTCCCAAAAATATGGAGATCTATATGTTATCTCCTATCTATTGCCAACCATGATATCTTGCATATATATGCAACTCCCATTTTATAAACTCTATTTTCCACTCCATTTGAAAACAACTCTAGTGGGAAATATATTACCCCACATATTTCCTTTCTCAAACCTTTTTGAAAACAATTAAATTATGAGTTGAGATATTTCTTAAACCTCATCTTGTCATAATTGAGTGTGATCATTTTTTTTATAAGATAGTATTGTGAATTATGGAATTGGTGGTGTGATTAATTCATGTGGTTTGAATTGTGTAGACTTGGTTGTGATGTGAATATTGCTTGTGATTTATTCATTGTTGAGTGTTTGGTTGCTAAATAAGAATAAGAAGAAAATTAAGTGTCACATGAAATAATAAGACCTATAATAAAAAGGTCACATAAAATAATAAATATTATTTCACTCCCACGTTTTCTTTTACCTAAAATGGGATCACCATTTTTGGTAACCACTTAAACAAAGTTGAACACCATCACCTACGCTTATCACCCACAGCATTTGCACACCCGCACCTCACTTTTCTCTTTGGCATTAAAATCCTAATGGTGCCTAATAGTGGCACATAGTGCAAAATGGTACCACTACCCTCTTATTCAAATGGCAGCCCCACACTTGCCCTAACCTTGTCTCCCTCATGTCCAGCACCCACCCAGCACTCCCCTACACCTGCTGGACACAACCCTAGCCACCCCATGCCCTAAAAACCTAGCCCAAGTACCAATGGCATGGACATGCCACCCCCATGCCATCTTGTTCCAAACCAGCACCAAACCCAGCAACCACCTTGTCCTGGAGCTGCCCCCTGCCACCCTGATGCTCCCCAACTCGACCCCATCACGCCAGGCCCCTCACCCTGCCCGCATTTGCCGGTGCCCTGCCGGCCGACAACCGGTCGAGCACCTGGCGGGCATGCCCACACCGTGGCCACCCCGGCCGACCAGCACCCTCCCGAGCCGGCCCCGACCGCCCCAGCACGCGCAGCACCTCCCTTGACCCCCCTGGCACACGCCCGTGTTCTCCTCTGCCCAGCACGGCGCCGCCCAGCTCGTGCCCGTGCCGCCCGCGCCACCACCGGACCCCCCTCACCATCCTCTCCCCTCCATGCCTCTCCCGCCTATAAAACCCCCTCCTCGGCCTCCCCTTAGCACCCCATCACCACCACATCCCCCCCCCCTTCCACCTAGAAGCAACCAGAGGAGCAGCCGGAGCTCAACCCGAGCTGCTCAGCCACCGCGTCGTGACGCCGCCGTGGTGCGTCCCCGGCGACGCCACCGCCACCCAGGAGTAGCCCAGGCCACCCTCCCTCGCCCCCAAGCCGCCCCGGAGCCCCTCGCCGCCGGCAGGTGCCTCCCCTGGCCCTCTCTCCCTCTCCCTGTTCCTTGCCCCGTCGGGTTGGAGAAGATGGCCGTGGGCCGTCGATCGCGAGATCAACGGCCCTGGTTGATTCCCGCCCGGTTTGATTTTTCTGAAAACTGCTAAGTCTGGGAAAACAGATTGGATTAGCTAACTTTGCAATCAAGTTATGAAAAATCCACTGAACCAAAATTTATAAACTTGATATGGTTGGATAGATCTAGTTCCATAGATTCATATGAAACTTTTAGATTTCCAAAATAATTAGTTTAGCTTAATGGAAATATGAGGCAAAGTAGCTATGTTCTGTCTGTTTTCAGAAACTTCTGAAAACAGATTACTGCTTAGGTTTTTGATCCAATCATAGAAATTAATCTTGGTTTATTTAGATGTTTGTATTGGTATGTCATGTTAGTATGGCTAGAGTACTGCCATGACCAAGTGATGTGAACCCCAAAGTAAATTCTGTGCAAAGGATAACATCTAGGGAAGATAGCTAATCGGATTATTCCACCACATGAAATAACAGGGGTAGCCACTTCCCATACAAGTTTCTATGTTATCCAGAGGCCTAAAAATAGAAAACTAAAATGTTGTAACTATTATAACATGCCATCTTCACCTAGATATAGGCCATGATCTTGTTGGATAATTCCCTGATTCAAAATTAAAATGACAAATGTGCTAATCGATAAACTTAAAATAGGGAAATTTCTCTGTCAGAAATTTGATTAGAACTTTGAAATTCAATATCTCGAGATCTAATAATCTAAAAATAGCAAATAAATATGTTCTGGAACTCTTATGAAAATATCTAACTAACTAAAGTAGTTTCACCCCATTTAGGTTATTAAATAAATAATGATAATCAAAATGCCACAGAAAGTATAAAACCTAAACTTGTTGTTTCTGATACTCTACTAATCCAAATGAGTTCAAACCAATTTTGTTAGCTCACATTTAAGCAATACTAGTTACCCCTAAAAGGATTTAATTTTTGAATACAATTAACTTGAGTTGTAGCAAAAACAAGAAAACCAACATTCTGGATTAAAACATTTATACAGGGAGTTTAATAACTCAAATTGAATTAAATCCAATTGGGTTGTTCCCTATAAATCAGTGGCTATCTGTAGAATTTTAGTTCATATTTTGTGACCAACAGAACACAAGTTATGCAATTAAACATGAAACCCTAGTTTCTGCCATAATTGTGACACAATTAAATAATGGTTAATTCAATTAAATCGAAATCAAATTGTGTTGCTTTGTGAGTGCAATAGCTATGTGTGATGCTTTAGAGTTGTTGTGATGCTTGATTGAGTAGTTTAGTAATGGTATATATTGCTTGTTTATGTTGATGATTAGATTATTTGGTGTGATTAATATAATTGCCTTGCTTGTTAAACTTGGTTATATTCAAGTTGAGTGCTAGCTTGAGTGTCTAGTAATATTTCTACCTTAGATTGGTGAGATATTTTGAATTATAGAGATTACTTGATAGCTTAACTTTTCTCTGAAGTATTTCCTATTGAAATAAAGATGCTTAATCACAACTTTAATCAGTTAATATAAGCATGACCAGTGTGATGATTGCCAAACTTGTTTGTCAAATAATAGTCATCTCTCATGATTGTTGTTTGTTAGTAATTGCTTAATGTTTGTTGTTGGAGTGTTGTACTGTATGTTGATTGTGTTCTTTCCTTTTACGACGTTAGATACGAACGCTATCGGAGTGAACCTTGGAAAGGATTTATTGGAGAAGAACCGGAGTTTATTTCTTTGATCAGTAAGGAGAAGTCCAGGGACATTATGCTGAAAACAGGCAAGCTACTTCGCTGAGCTTGCATTTACATACCTCTAATTTAATCACATGCAAGTTCCTAAAGTAGTGGTATTGATTTTCTGAAAAAGCCTTTTCACAAAGGATATGAAAACTGCTTTATCACCATATGTAGAATGTAGAGTAGATACTTAACATTATAGGATGGGAAAAATATGATTTATTCCAAACTCCTTTTTAAAGTACCTAGTTGATGATGAAATGCCGAGTTATCGGTGTTAAAGTGGTGAAGTGATAAAGGGAGTTGTTTATGAAAAATGCACATTGTGTCTTAGTACCATGACGACCAGCCGATAACCTGTGCGACCACATCTACCCAAATATGGGAACGGGCGTAGTCATATAATTTGCTCGTGTTAGTACTGGATACCTCATCGACGGAGACGACTCGACTCTAACCCCTGACCCGGGTCCCGGCAATCTGAGGGATTGAGGGATTGAAGGTCCACCTTTGGGCCGCCGGATAAAACTACGAGTCCTTACATCTAGGTTCCTTGACGGAGGATCCTGTACTAGGTGTTGAAGGAATGGTGAAATCGTAAGGGCAGGATCCTATACTAGCATGAGCAAAGGAAAGGCTATGGCCGGTGGTTCAACTTCGCATACACCTTGTATGGCGGGACGTGGCAGACACGATGAGCTACCGGATGGGTGTGGGAAAAGCGTGCTACCTCTGCAGAGGGTAAAAAAAAAACTATTCGAATAGCCGAGTCCTCGGATATGGACAGTTGGGAGGCTGTACTAGACTATGTGCAAGTTTTGGAAAAAAAGTTTGAGTTTTAAAAGAGAAAATGCTGTGGAGGATGTTTTATGCAACTATGCCAATGTGCTGGTATGAGTTGTTGGAAATAATTGGACCATGATGAGACATGGTCGGGAAAAAGGAGAGTTTTGGATAAATAAGCAAAATGGTGATTTTCCGGGAAAAACGTTTTTAAAAAGGGACTTCTTATTTCACAAACAGCTATTTTTCGGGAANTAGCTGGCAACAAGGGTTGAAAGTGCGTGTGGTTACATTGTGCACCCCTGCAGGGTTAAATCTTTTCGAAAAGCCGTGTCCGCAGTTATGGACGACTTGGTGATGATGCTGGCTAACAAGATCATAGACAACTTACACTAATGATAATAAAATGATTAGTAAGATAGAGCTACTTCATAATAAATTATAAAATTGCCAACTGTGTGAGTGCCTTTGGGCTTGCTGCTCGTAGGATAAACGGGCTAGTAAGGAATTGGCTGGGTATGGTTGGTGTTAGAATAGTTGGTTACCTATGCGCTCTCTCTACCTTCTCTCTTTTGACAAAGTCGTAGTGTGTCTCTATAAGTTGTTAGTGCTGCTTGCCGCAACCTCAATCGCTAACCCTTTTCCCTGGAATTCCAGCTTTGATATCTGTGAGTATTACTTGCCAGTACTTCTACTAGTACTGACCCCTTCGGGGCTGCTATTCCAATGCAGCCAACAGGTTTGAAGTCTGACGACGTTAGTTTGGGAATCCCTCCGGCTTGGCCTGGGCAGGGATATGGTGCCTTTGCTTATCTTCAGGACTCTTAGTCCAATTTGTATCTTGTCCGTAGCCGGACGCTACCCGCTTCCGTTGTTTATTTGGATCTTTGTACTGTATCTTTGTTCTTGACTCCGTGAGTCGTTGTTGTATATATGTTCTTTGTGGGTTCCATCGAGAACTGTTGTAATGTTATCACAATTCCACCACCCGCATAACGTGTGTGTTGCGACGTGCACGTTATGCCTGGTGGGCGTCCTTTAGGATCGTTATTATGCGGATTTGGCGGTAGCGCTCAAATCTGCATAGTACCGATCTTGGGGCGTTACAAGCCGGCGGATTTGCTGTTCGTGCGATTTGATGACATCTTCAAGATGTTTAACTTGAAGCGGCTCCATCCTCATTAATCCGCTTATTCTATCTCAGTACGGCCCACCAGGTCCCAAAAGAGAAGATCGGGGGCGTCGCGATAGCGGACCCCTACTACATGATCGAGACCAACTTCAGAAGCCATGAAGGCTGGCAATTTATGTCGAAACACCTCGAAGAAATCATGGTGGAGAATAAGTGGAAGGATTACATTCTCTTGCCTTACTATCCCGAGTAAGTAGTCATTATATACGCCATAATGAAGATGCTTCATTAGATTTCTATCATTATTTTTCTAACACTCTGTCTAAATTGTTTTGCCCAGAGACAAGTATTGCGTCCTGCTCGTTCTTTGCCGAAATATTCCGTAGTCACATATTTGGACTCGGGTAGGGAGGACAAACCGAAAGACTACACCACAACCTCAAGAAGGCTCTAGATAATGCTCTAGTTGGCTTCAGTATGAGGGGATGCGTCTTCAAAAGAAGAGACCTGGAAGAGGAGGTGTGGTATCATTCCACCACATTATCAACTTTGCGTGCGTTACGCAACCACAGAACAGCGAGAGGGATGCCTACTACGCCATCCATCAGATCCGTGCCTTCGTACGGGATGCAGAGCAACTCAAGTTGCAGAACAACTACAACGCTGGGCCGAACACTTGGCGACGATCCAAGATCGTGATCTCCGACAAGAATTCTATCGCATCCAGGAGATGTTCGCGCGGATCATCGTACACGATGTCTTCACTGTTGGAGGCATTTTCTACTACGACGGCGCTCCACTCGATAATGCGGAGATGGAACAGCGCTTAAAAGCACAAGGCGACATCCGGCCCTTCACGACGAAAGACGGCGTCCGCCCCTTCCCGGCCCCGAAGACCGTCGATGCCTAGCTTATCTAGATGTCTTAGCTTATGTTCAAATAATCGATGGAATTAATGTTGTAATTAAACATTCTTTAGTTTGTAATGTGATGATCGACTTGCTACTCGAGCTCCGATGGGATACATGTGATGATATAATTTTGTCTACTTATAATCTATTTTCAGTTATAAGGCATGTGATCTATGTATTATGTATATTGTTCTGCAAATTGTATTATAGAATATTGTCCTGTATAAATAACCTATATTAGGATCTGTATAAAATACGCAGTAGTATAAAAAAATACAAAAAACATAGCCGTGGCGCACCACACAAGCCTAGCCGTGGCGCACGTTAGCCGTGGCGCACAACGGGGTGGGTGCGCACGGGTATTCCTCCTTAGCCATGGCGCACACATAGGGCTACTGCGCCACGGCTAACTACTCGTGGCGCACCAGGACCTGTGCGCCACGGCTACGAATATACCCGTGGCGCACATGGGTGCCTGCGCCACGGCTAAATATTACCCGTGGCGTGGCATCCGTGGCGCAGGCCCCTGCGCCACGGGTAAGCCATTTTGGTGCGCCACGGGTAAGCTTTTCTGTGCTAGTGAAACATCATAGTCCAACAAGGGAGGATAAAGCCAAATGGGGAAAGGTAAAACCTCTCTATAAAAGACAAACCGATAAACCTCCTAAATAAAAAACGCAACAAGATATTCATATGAAACCGTTTTTGATGAACTAGAGCTTGGTATGGAGATGAACACAAGCTCTAAATTCTCACATGGATAAAAACCAAATAACAACCAAGAAAGATGATATGCCAAGTATGCAAAGGTTTGAGCTCTCCACAAAGATGCGATCAAGTTATTCACTTAAGAGCCCCTCTTGATAGTACGGTTATCTATCCTATAACCCGGTCTCTCAAATAACATCATGAGACCGGTAAAATAAAAAACCTATCAAGATCATACTTTTTCCTTGCGCATAATCCACTTGAGGTCGACGATGACGATCTTCATCTTCTCAAGATGGACCACCTTTCTTAATTGCGCTTCGCTTGGTGAAGACTCACATGATGCTCCCCCATACACCAATATGGGAGAGCCTCTTATTCGGCATATCTTCACATGGATGGAAAGCTTCAAGCATGTGATATCTTCATGTTGATCAGCTTGAACTTGCACCACACAACCTTGATGGCGATCACCACTAGATGCCATCCTCCATGGGCTACATAGGATCTTCCTTTCATTGCATGCTCATGGGGAAATACCATGGATCACAAGATCCCTCATGGTACATCACTAGCCTTGTGTGTTGATCAACTCGCACTTAGCCTTAATCAACATATAATCTTCTTCCCTTAGCCTTGACTCCAACACATGTAGATCAAGCAAAACATATGGACACACCTACAAGTATAGCTCAATAAAAACATTAGTTCATAGAGATTTTCATTAATTACCAAAACCACACATGGGGCAACCCTGCTCTTTCAGCAATGACGGCGTCCTTGTCATAAAGCTCCGCGCGAAGACAGCGAATTTCTTTCTCCTTCTCGCTAAGGGTCGCCATTGTTTCAGTCGTCATAATTTGCGACTTCTGCATTTTTTCAACCTAAACAATAAGTTTATTGGCACAACTTTGAACTGAACTCAAGAATCAGGTTCGCCTTTGGCAAAGACGGCTTGATCCTTGGGGGCTAGTCACATGAAAATCCTAAAATGTTCTCTAGTATTATGCAGGATTTAGTTCATAATTTTGGCATAATCCTTGGGGGCTAGGATGATTAGTTTTTCTTAAACATCTCTCTAAGAATTATGCAGGATTTAGTTCGTAATTCCGGTATAATCCGGGGGGCTACAGGATGGTTATGGTTAGTTACCTCCATCTGCTTCCTAAGGTGAGCAACACCTTCTTCAAAGTGTTTCATGGAATGACGGTGGGTCTCGTCAAGAATGTCGCTGATTTCCACCATGTTGTACACACGGTCTTCTGCCGGCATGCCATCTGTAGAAGGCCTTGGTTGTTGACGAGAAAGCTTGCTCGGCAAAGGCACGAACTGGCTTTTGAAAGCATCCTTAAGGCGGCCTTCATCGTCAAAAGGCTCCTCCTTGACTGGCTGGAAGGTGGGAGCATCATTAGCCGTGGCTTCAGCTCTTTCTTCTTCTGGAGTTAAGGACACCTTCCCCGTAGTGGCGGCCCATTCAGAAGCCGGAGCCATGGAGGCCCGGGTTCGAGTAGTGGAAGCCGGCATCGACGGGCCGACAAAAGCCTCCTCCTACGTTGTAGCTGGTGTTTTGGAAGCCGGGGGGGGGGGGGGGGGGGGGTTGAAGGTGCGACGGTGGGAGAGGCGAATGTTCCCTTCTTCCGGAAAGGATAACTTTCTCTAGAGTGCGACAGGTTTAAGTCTGCGCAATAAACAAACAATCAACACAGGAAATCTTTTCGGCAAATCAAGTTGACAAATGTATGAGGAAGATTCACTTACTCTTAGACTTCTTAAGATGTTAAGTCCCTCGAGGGCATCATCCTCGATTTGGTGATTTTGACATCGGCCGGGACTGGCCGGTCGATCTTCTTCCTCTTCCGGCTTTCAGCAGCAGCTGCGGAGAAGGGAGCGGTAGATTTCTTCCTCGATCCGGCTTTCGCCGGAGCAGGTGCGAGATCGGTCTCCCCAAGTGTTGACAACTATTTGAAAAGACAAAATATGAAGCCATGTTGCAGTAAAGCAAATAAAATCATAACGTATCGTAAACATTGGTTACCTGGGGAGCTGGGTTATTTGCCGTATACATCGGGAAGGATTCCATGTATTGCGACCGGTTCTTCACCAGCTGTTCATCCGGTGAGCCAGGTGGTGTTCGTTGAAATCGTCTTTGCAAGTCCGTTGAGGATCAGAGACCTCGTCGGTATACTCGCACAAGAGTTGGTCACGATGCTGGAGCGGCTGAATTTGCCTTATCCAGAAAGGACAGTGTCTTCGCCCGTGAGCTTGGGCGAGCCGGAAGTCAGCTTAGTGATATGCCTTTTGATGATACTAAGATCACTGGGAAGAACTTTCACCGGCTTCTCGTTCCAGGCATCATTGGGGACGCCGGCGACATCAAGAAAAGGCGACATCCCGGTAGATTGACCCGGAGCCGACACATCCTTACAGTAAAAGAAAGAGGCAGTCCACCCTTTGTCAGACTCCACAATGGAGACCTGGGGGTACCACTTGCCATAATCCCAGTGCATGTTGAAGCTAACGGTGCCGCAAGAGACTAACTTACCCTTCACCGTCTGCCTCTTGACATTGAAGCAGTAGGTGAACAAATCTAACCTAGGTTTTATGCCTAGGTAACCCTCAAACATCCCAACAAAGCCGGCAATGTACAACAGGCTATTGGGCGTCATATTGTGAGGTTGCAGGCCATAATAGCTTAGCAGCTCTAAGAAAAAGGTGGAAAGCGGCAAAGCCATTCCGCGAAGAGTGTGGGAAGTGAGCAGTACCCGTTCGTACCTTATTGGAGTAGGGGACGGGTCGCCGTACGCGCTCCTCCATGTGCCTTTTGCTGGATGGCGGGATGATCCCTTCCACCGCCATGACCTTCATCTAAGCCTCTCCAATGTAGGAGGCTGCCACTCATGGGAGGGTGCGTCGGACACCTCCTCGTCGGCGTCCTCTTCCTCATCGATGGCCGCGGACTCGTCGTCGGAAGTTGCATCGGGGGTGGCCGCGGGAGCGGCGACGCTACGGTGCGGATCTGGAGGCGCGGTCGACGAAGAAGCCGCAACCGTGCTCGCCCCTAGATTCTCCCCCACGGTTATGGGAGTAGGAGAGGGCTCGGCCGTCGTAGCGGCGGTGGAGTCAACGGCGGAGGGCGCAGTGGCGGCTGCTGGCGAGGCCATCGGAGCTCGGTTCCCGATCTTCGGCGAGAGGAGATGGGCTCGAGGGAGTTTTTGGAGGAGAATGGGCAAGAGCGTTGTGACCGGAGGGGGAAGAACTGAAAATGGGGAAATTCTTATAAGGGGAGCCCCACGATCCTTGTCACGTACGGCGAGAAGCCCTGAAATCTCGCCACGCGCCGCGTAACTACGCGAGGTGGATACGTGGCTGTAGCATATCTTCTCCGCGGCGCCTCGGTTCCGCCGCGCGGGAAAAACGTAATCATGATGTTTTTTGTCGTTCGGATTTCCGGGTCAAACTGACAAGTCCTAAGTCTCTGACGCGGAAGTCATGTTAGTACAAACACTGAAATCGAATCTTTGGAATTCATCCAAAGAGCCGGCTTAGCGCAACAATTCGACATAAGAGCTAGAGTTTTGGGAAGGCTTCAAGTTTTTGGCGGATCGATCAAAAATGGCGGAAGCAGTCAAGTCTATGACACCAAGAGCCGGCCGCCGGCAACTTAAAGCTTTCTGGGGCTATGTTGGGGATATGCCGAATAGGGATCCTCATCATTAAGGTTTAAACCAGACTGACAGGGTGGCCTATGTGGTGACATAGCCAGCCGGCTTTGTCGGGCGTCCTTGTAAGCTGAAGCACAGGAGGCCCATCTGGCTTAAGGAAGACTCCAGAAGGCGGCCCAGAAAACGCTGCCTTGGCAAGGAAGACATGGCCTAAGCCGGAACGAATACGAACTCGTCCCTTAGTCGGTTAGGACTCTCCTGTAAGCCTTAGTCCCGGATGCCTATATAAGCCGGACTATGGGACGCGTTAGAGCAGACTCGTGAAACAATCTCATTGTAACTAGCATTGTTTGCCTTAGTGAATTATAGCAGCACGTAGAATCTCGTCGCCGTTGTGAGATCCGAAGCTGGAGTAAAACTGTGCCAATCCCGTCACCGGAACTATCCACGTCCTACTCACCCTCCTCTCTCACCGTCGTAGTATGGCACCCCTTTAGAGATACCTCGACAAATTTCTTCGTGAAATTTTCTGCGCACATACACGCGATTTTTTCCAGAATTTTTAAACATTTAGAAAATGCATTTCACAACCAGGGTCATATGTCTCCATGTTAAAACGTAGTATTTTCCCTCATTTCCGCCCCCACATATAAGCTGGGTAGGTAAGCGGCACTCAGAATATTTAATTTTGACTATAGGGTTTTTGGTTGTGTAGCTATTTTCGACGTGTCCAGGCTCTCCAAAGGGCCAAAAAGCAAAGGAAAAAGTCCATTTTCAACCCCGAACTCGTAGAGGTTCGGCGAAATGAACCCTAAACTCTAAATCCCTTCGTTTGTACCCTAAACGTACGAATCCCGGTCTAAATCAAACCCTAAAGATTTTTTACATGTAAAAATAAAAAAACCCCATATTAAATAGTCAGGTGCTCTCACTGATAAAGCGGACCCACATGTCATACCCATCTTCCACCTCTACACTGAACGAAGCGTGGCGGCCGACGTGCGTTCACCGGCCCCCTGCACGCCACGGCCTCGCGCTCCTCGCCGCACACGCACCGTCGCGCGTATGCCGCCCCGGCTCGCCACGCCGCTGCTCAACGCCTCGGCCGCGAGCTCGCCGCCCCTGCTCGCCGCACGCCATGGCCGCGACCACGTTGCTCGCCGCACGCCGCGGCCGCGCGCATCGTCACTTTTTGATTTTTTTTATCTAACATGTGGCCCCATTGTTAGTGAGAGTAACATGTATTCCTGGTTTGGGTTGTTACTTTCCCGGTATACCAAACAGCTCCAGGGTTCAATTTAGACCGGGATTCACAAATTCAGGGTACAAACGACAGGGATTTCGAGTTCAGGGCTCATTTCGCCAAACCTCTACGAATTCAGGGTTGAAAATGGACTTTTTCCAAGAGCAAAAGGCAAAGAACCCAAACCCTTGACGTTACGAGGACCCAAACACGCCCCCGTCAGCTCCCGCGCCGCAATTGTCCATGGCGGCTCCGCCGCCGCCGTCTTCAGGAGCGCCGGCGACAGCCGCAGACACTAAGCGCACCCCGAAGCGGAAGCCCAAGACAAAACCAGCTGATCCCTCCGCCTTAAACCCTAACTGGGCTCAGCTCCAGTCCAAGCTCCCTGCCTCCACGTTCCTCGGCAAGCGCAAGAATCGCCCCGCCCCGTCTCCGCCCCCTCAGCCGTCTCCCGACCCGAAGGCGCCGGAGCTAAGTACCAATCTCGAGCCGACCTCTGACGACACCAGGTGAGCAGGCTCTCGCAGTCACCTTCCCTCCCCTGTATGACCTTTGAGGCGTTTGGGTTTTGATTTGGTGGTGGTTGTGGTCAGCCTGACGAAGGCGTTGGCGATGGACTGCGAGATGGTCGGGGTTGGAGCCGGTGGCAGCAAGAGCGCCCTCGCCAGGGTCAGCTTGGTAAGTGCCATTTTTCATTTCTTTGTGTATTACTTGGCTCAGTGCCATGCTTGATTGCTAATTTTGCTGTGCCGATGGTAAATGCTTTGTTTGAGGACCTGCCGACCTGTGCAGTCATGAAATAACTGCATATATATATAATGTCTTGCATTCTGCGGGGAATGAGATTGCAACTGTTCTTCAGTCAGAGTTTAGGGCTTATTCAGTTGAGTTTGGAAACCCACTGTCGGAGGCTCCGTATTCACCAGATGTTTGGAACTTTGGCTTGGCTAATAGGTGCTTCTAGCTTGGAAGATATTGTAAGCTAGAACTCAGATGGATCCCAGTTGGTAGCTTTATTTGTTTGCAAGGAAGATATTGTAAGTTGAACTTAGAAGTGGTAACTAGTAAGCGAAATATTCAGGTATTAGTTTGAATACCTCTTGATTAGCTTGGCGGCCTTCTCTTAAGCCTCCACTAGTCCACTTCATCTAGAGACTAGAGATGACAGCAAAAACATATTATACAATGGATTATCTCTTGGTGTTATGTTTGTCAATTAATGTGTGCATGCCTCAGTTCAAAACTATTGTTTGCATGCCTCTACACTTATGTGGTGATTGCTTCCTCCAATAGAAAATGGAAGTCTTTTACAACATGAAAGTCTTCAAGATAGTACTTTGACCATCAATTACTTATTTCTGTGCGTATGTTGCCTCATGCAAAAGCATTTACATATTGTAGAATTATGTTTCGTGATAAATCTGGTAATGTCAATCTGATATCTGTGATGTTAGTAATTCTTCCTTTATAAATGGTCAAACTTAGAAATGTTTGATTGATAAAATTCCAGGACTTGCATTTTGGATCGGATGTAGTAAAGTTTGATTGACAAATAGTATATGGCTAAGAGGTGACATTGTACAATGGAGAAAATTGGCCATTGTGCATTAACTAGCTCATCTGTATGTTGGAAATTGGCTATAGGAGCAGAACAAAAACACATCACTGTTATTGATGGCAAGAGGAGCATGCCTCAGTTCAATTTTTTTGTGCATTAACTAGCTCATCTGTATGTTGCATGCCTCAGTTCATTTTTTTTTGTTTGCATGCCTCTACACTTATGTGGTGATTGCTTCCTCCAATAGAAAATCTGAAAAATGGAAGTTTTTACGACATAAAAGATTGAAAGTCTTGAAGATATTACTTTGACCGTCAATTACTTATTTCTGTGCGTATGTTGCCTCACGCAAAAGCATTTACATATTGTAGAATTATATTTCGTGATAAATCTGGTAATGTCAATCTGATATCTGTGATGTTAGTAATTCTATCTTTATAAATGATCAAACTTAGAAATGTTTGATTGGTAAAATTCCAGGACTTGCATTTTGGATTGGATGTAGTAAAATTTGATTGACAAATATATGGCTAAGAGATGACATGTTGTACAATGCAGAAAACCGTCTTAAGTGCCAAGAGATTATCTCAGTTAACAGAAGTCATGCACTTTTTTTATTCTCTCTTCCAACTCAGTAATTATGCTATGTGCCTTTGGTAAGACTGACATTGCCCCACTGTTAATGCTCTTATGATTTGGTCATGTCTCAGTGTACTATAATTATTATAGCGAGGCAGTGCTGTCAGCAAGTATTATTTTGAGTTGTTACAGGGGGCATCATTAATCTTAGCATTTTTTTTTGAACTGAAGGATTTTATTAATAAGGATCTAAGCACACTTTACAAACAGCAGCTTGAGTGGCTGAACACTCATGGCTGAAAGCACATTACCTTTGAACTGTATGTAAGCACGTGGAGCTAAAAGGTTTTCCTTGAACTTTGATCGCAAGTCTGGCCTGATGATGTGCCTTGAAGTTCAGGCTCCTGTGCACCTTGTCCTGCTTGGCAGACATGAAGGCGTAGCCTGAATGGCTGCTAAGATTGGCCGGATAGCCCACGGACCTGCTCTGACTACATCAGGTTCTGCAACAGCCGAAGCAAGCACCGAAGAGTCCGTAAAAAACTTGGGGTCCTGCACATGTAGTTCAGCTGCAATTTTTACCGCCAACAACAATCCATAAGCTTCTGCCTGGAGAGCTGATGCTACTGGTGGCGTTACGGCAGATATGTATAGATGGCTGGTATGGTTGCCGGTTAACTGTAGAAAAACACCAATGCCCGCTGTTGTTGCTTCTTGTCCTGGCTCCAACAACCATGCTGCATCTGGATATATTGTAGAACCTGAAAAGTTGATTGTAACCTGAGGAGGACTAGCAACAAGAAGTTGTAGATGCTCTGGCCGACCTTGATCTTCCTTCAAAAGCAAATCCTGAACCTGTACCTTCTTCATGAGTGAGGTGTCCTGCATAAGAGCATTGTATAGAGCAAAAACCTGCTCTGGCTTAACATTTTTGCGATTAAATAGATAGTCGTTTCTCACTTTCCATAAGCACCAAAGAAAAGTATAGAGATTGACAGTTGAAATGTGAGGATGATTGGATGAAAGCAAACATTGTATCATATCAGGTATAGTGTGGTGCGTAGCAACTAACACTTCAGTTCTGATGTACCAAGGATGTGAAAACCATACTGCTTTGGAAAACTGACACAAAAATAACATATGCGTTCATCTTCTTCTATACCACACCTAGAGCACTCAGATTTTATATGTTTAGAATACTTACCTGCTCTCTTACCTGTAGCTAGGGCTCGACGAAGAAGTCTCCAAGCAAAAGTCTGAACGTTGGGTAACATAAATTTTTCTGCCCAGGCCTGATTGAGAAGCGTAATTACCTGTTGCGGCACTGGCTTGGGTCTCTGATTAACAGGGAGCTCAAGATTGTTGTAGCAATGCTTGTAGGCACTTTTAGTTGAGAATTCACCTGTAGGTGTTAGCTTCCATACAAGTAAATCATGACCTGGAGCATCAACAATAGGGGTTTGCAAGATGGCAGCTGCAGTTTCAGGAGTAAACAGAGAATTAACTAGCTGGCTATTCCAGGCCTTTTGATTTCTAGACCACAAATCCTTTGCCACTGCCAGATAGGAATAGGGTGGCTGTTGAATAATCAAATTATCATAGATATCTTGCCATTTCGAGAACCAAGGAGAGCTCCAAATAGAAGAACTACCATCCACTAGTTGGTAAAAAGATGCATAAATCAGGAGATGTCTTACCTTGAGTATGGCTGTCCAGAAAGCTGATTTGGGAAGATTGGCTTTTGCTCTCCAAATCAAGGTATCAGAATGGTACTTTGATTTGAGGATAAGAGCCAAGTTACTGTTAGGTTCCTTAGCAAGTCTCCAAGCAGCAAAGAGAATTAAACTCTGATTGACGGCTTGTAGATTCCTAATTCCCAGGCCGCCTAACTTCTTTTGTGTACATATGTCTGCCCAAGCTCTCAAACATAAGGCTCTTGTAGCAGAGTCATCTTTAACACCTGTCCACCAGAAATTCCTGATGATAGCCGTGAGCCTAGCAAGAAATTTCTTAGAAAACAAGATATTGGACATGTAATAGACTGGTATCGAAGAGAACACATATTTAATCAAGGTCAGTCTAGCTGCATGAGATAGCCTATTTGCTTTGTAAGTAGAGAGCTTAGATTTAAATTTGTCATATACAAAATTGTAGGCTCTAGCTCTATCCTTGCCCGGAAGAATAAGAGGGTGACCTAAGTGTATGAAGGAGTTATCCATATCTGGCACTGGGAATAAGTTCCTTATATCCTGTTTTTCCTGCAAAGAAACCTTAGTACTAAACATAATGCCAGATTTATTCCAGTTGGGAAGCTGCCCCGAAAGATTGAAAAACTGCTGTAGAATTTGGAGAATAGATTGTGCTTCCTGTGTAGTAGCTTTACCACATACCAATACATCATCAGCGAACATCAAAGAGTGGATAGGAGGGCAGTTTGGACCTAAGGATATACCTGAGAGCTGATTGGCTTGTAGTGCATCCTGTAGGGCCAGCGAGAGCTCATTAACTGCAAAAACAAAAAGAGATGGGGATAAAGGACATCCTTGTCTTATACCCCTAGAGCTTTTGAAACGGCCAAAAGGTTGTCCATTAATGATCACAGAAAAAGTGGGGGATGAAATACAAGCATGTATAAGATTAATGAAGTGGCGATGCAACCCCTTACGAGCAAGAGCAGAAGCTATGAAATGCCATTCAATTCTATCAAAAGCTTTGGCAAGATCAATTTTAAGCATAAAGTCTTTGCCATCATAGGATTTTAAAGAGAAAGAGTGAGCAATTTCCTGGGCCACTATAATATTATTACTTATGCGTCTACCTTCTATGAAAGCCTGTTGAGAAGGATGGATGTATTCTGGCAGGTGAGGTTTCAATCTATTAGCCAGGGACTTAGCAATAATCTTGTAAATAACATTGCAAAGGCTTATAGGTCTGAAATCTGAAGGTAATTGACAAATGATTTTTTTAGGAATAAGAGCAATATGAGTTTCATTTAGGCGAGGAGGTAAAACACCTGTGACGTAAAAATTCCTTACCAAATTAGTGACATCATCACCAATCCAGCTCCAAGCTGTTTTGTAGAAGCCTGCATTGAAGCCATCTGGACCTGGAGAGGCATTCCTCCTCATTTCTTTCAAGATATCCCTCAGTTCCTGCTTATATGGTACAGAAGTAGTAAAGTCTTGTATGTCCTCAGCAAAAGTAGTATTTAAGGAAGTTCTACCATTGTTAGGACAGAATGATTGGAAAATATTTTTAAAATAGTCCACAAACTCATTTGCAATGTCCTGGGGATCAAATAGATCCTTGTCATGCGCATCCTTGATGGAAATTATGTGGTTGCGTCTCCTGCGTTTAGTGACAGCATTATGAAAAAAAGAGGTATTCCTGTCACCGTGAGTAGCCCAATGTTTCTTTGCCCTTTGCCTGTAATATTCATTTAGCTTAGTCATGTTACTTTCATATTGAGCTACAAGTCGAACCTCTAGAGAATGATCCTGATCCTGAAGGGGTTGTAGCTGAATGTTGTTGATTTGTTCTCCAGAGTTTGAATCTGCACTTGGAGAGGTTTCTTTTTCTTGCACCATTTTTTAGTGTCCCTGCAAGATTGTTAGTTCTGGAGTGGAAGGGCCTGTTAGTTGTAGAGGACCAAGCATCTTTTGCAACAGTATGGAAGTCTTCCTCAAGAGCCCACCAATTTTCAAACTTAAAAGTCAAACCAGGCCTGCGAAACTTGGATTCCGTGGAGACCAAAATAGGAGCATGATCACTCAAAATAATAGGCAAGTTAAAAACATTATTGTTTGGAAAAAGGTCACACCATTCAGCATTAGCCAAGCAACGATCAAGTCTTTGAAACACAGGGTTGGAAGAAAAACGTCTATTTGTCCTCGTATAAGCTGGGCCAGAAAAACCAAGATCGAACAAACCACATTGCTTCACATATGAATGCACGCATACGATTATAATGAACGTTAACAGAGGAAGTATCCGTATCATACATAATATTGTTTAAATCTCCTAAACATACTATTGGCTTGCCTAGGTTATCACACACAAAATTGTAAATATGCTCCCAGATCATTTTAGTATGACGATGATACGGATCTCCGTAGACACAAGCAAGCATAAACTCTACATTAGTGGGCATATGCACCGCTAAAGCTAAGATAATATTACTATTTGAGAACTTGACTGAGTGATAAACATCTTCGGACCAAAGTAACCACAGCCCTCCGGAGAGACAGCCATCTGCGCATTAACTAGCTCATCTGTATGTTGGAAATTGGCTATAGGAGCAGAACAAAAACACTTTACCATTATTCTTGTTATTGATGGCAAGACGAGCATGTCATTGATCTTATGCGAGAAGGGCACAAAGCTATTGTAATTTGGATGTGCCTATTTGTCAGTTCAGATGTGCTTACAGTTTAGACTCAGACAATTAAATTGATACTATTAATATTCATGCACTGAAGATTTCTCATTGATTTTCTATGTCGTAGGCTTACTTTTTATGAAGATTTATAAGAAGGGTAGGCTGCTTTTCCCTCACTAAATCAACATTTTAAAAGCTGAACTACTTGAGCAGTCTATTCTATTCTAAATATATTCCTTCCGTTTGAACATCAGCCTCTAATGTTATTGTGCTTCCCGTTAGGTTAATTCCTTTGGCAACATTGTATATGATGAATATGTTCGACCAATGGAGCGAATAGTTGACTACCGTACCCATATTAGTGGGATTAGACCTAAGCACATGAATAAAGGTACTGGCGTTACTACAATAGCACTGTATGTTATAATATTTTTCTCTGGATGGTTGCAATCCGTATGGGTTATACGACACTATTTTATTATACTGCAGCCAAAGATTTCCCGGTTGTTCAGAAGGACGTAGCTGAGCTTATCACAGGAAGGGTTCTTGTTGGGCATGCCTTACACCATGATCTTAAGGTTGTTAGGGAGCTTAACTCGCCGCCAAGCACTTTGTTATCTTGTCTAATGTGGTACAGTCTTTGTCAGGTCTTACTACTAGGCCACCCAAAGAAGGACATAAGAGACACCTCAGAATATGAACTTTTCCGACGGTTAGATGGTTTAAACACCCTGTTCTAGCATAGTCCATATGCTTATTAAGATTGCTTATGGACACATGTGTTTCATTTTAGGGAAGGCAAGCGGAGATCATTGAAAGATCTTGCTTCTCAAGAACTCTGTGTTAAGATACAACAGCAAGAGCACTGCCCGGTATGTGTGATATTGTATTCATAGTATTTTCTAAATGGTCTTTAGGCCCTCGAGTTCAGTTTTGAGTCCCTCAACAATGCATTTTAATTTATTTTAGTCCATATATTTGAATATGTTAGTTAAGTCCTTTTGCTTACATAACTAAATGTTGTGACTTGCGACTACAAAGTTGTGTCAACTTGAACTGTTACTTTGAACCAGGGCTAACTGGTAAGATTATTAGATTTCTAATTTTGAAATATACTTTACAGATAGTGTTTTATTACCTGATACGTTGAGATGTTTGTACATTCTGAACTTACACAAATTTTTTTTGAAGCTTTGAACTTACACAAATTTACTGTTTCTGTTTGGTGGTTTATAGAGAACATTAAGAAAGTCCAGATGATTGATCACAAAAAAAACAGACATATACCAATAATCATTGACTCAAATGAACAACCATGTTGGAGATGTATTAGTTGAAAGGGTCAACAACTGTATGGATTTTAGTACTAAACATAGTTAACTGAATATAACTAAATAGTGTAAGGGATCAGATCAACAAAATTTGATTCGAATGCCCTGGCTGAAGAGCTCAATCAACAATGTTGGATTTTGATGGCTTGTGTACAAGCTCACATCGAGCAATGGCTTATTGTGAAATCAGCCTTAACATATTTGTGATTTGTTCTCGAGTTAATATTACTTGCTCACATGATGCATAGCTACTACTTGGCTACTTGCTCAGTGTGACTTAATAGTAGACTGAAAATTCAATATCCTTGGCCTAACACTTTCTTGTTAATATTAGTTCTGTTCATGACTAGTTTGCATGGACATTTTGGTAATCGTACAGATTGAGGATGCCCGAGCAGCGATGTTCATTTACAAGAAGCACAAGAAAGGATGGGAGAAAAACAGGAAAGATCAATTCAGGTTCAAAAACAAGCTCAAGAAGCGAGGCAATAAGAAATCTGCTGAAGGCAGTGAGAAGGACCGCAATGTCCCCACAGTTCTTCTATAGAAAGCATAGACGCGGGGAGCTAGGGCCAAGCAGTGCCATGCTTAACATGGATTTAGTGATGCTGAAGGGTATGGAACGTGAGGATTTCATTCAAATGGAAATCTGCCAAGAACTCAAGAATGCTTCTGAACCATGAACTTCCATAAAATACTTGATGTTGAATGCCGTAGGTTTAGACTTCGTGTCCTGATTTCTTTACATACCATGTAATGAAATTTTGCGCGCGCCTGTAGGTTGTGTAACAAAACGTTTACATGATCAAGCGAAAAATGTTACAGGCGATAATATTGGGCTACTGATAATTGCATGCTGAGGATTTGGCTGCCTTGTGACTATAGTGGTTGGCAGAGGTCTATGATCGTGCCGTTTCCGAACTGTAAACTGGTACTGGTGCAGCGGCAAAGAGTTGCTGTCCAGCATGTGTAGGATGAAGACCATGAATACTGAGCAGACGAACATCGGTATCGGCCCGAAGATCCACATGAGCAGCGTCGTCGCGAAGTAGAGTGCTCGGAGTCCCATGGACCAGAAGTTGCCGCCTCGGATCACTGCATGCTGCATGTAGCTCGCTGGGACGTCGGAGTCGAGTGTGGTTACCAGAAAGCTGGCTTGGACATAGTACCTGATGAATTGCGTAGCAGCTTGTCTCAGGTCAGGTGTGTGTGGATCTAACTAAAGTTGGGTTTTAGAAAGTTGCTATTGAGTATTATTACCTTGCAGAGTGGATGAAGCAGGTGAAGGAGATGAGAAAGCAGACGAGGAGGGAGATGTACTTGACCGCCGCTGTGGCCTGGCTGTTGTCACTGTAGACGAGCTCTGTCATGAATACCTTGGTGGTGCTGCTCACCCACGCGCCGATGAGCGAGCCCAGCGCAATGGACAGCGAGGCGAGGTTCGTTGATGCGGCGATGCTGCTGGAGATCACGCTCAGCGCCAGCCCCGTCTCCTCCGGAATCGCCTGCACAACGGTATGTGGCATGGTCAGTTTCATTCAGATGAATAATAACAGGAGATCATGCTGTAGTTACCTGGGTCATGCGACGAACCCAGGCCAGCTTGTTGTGGTTCTCGTAGCCGATGACGGTGGTGCTGGGATGCCGGAGAATCCGGTAGAGGAGGAGGAGGTGGTAGCCGAGCATGATGACCAGGCCACAGGGCACCAGCACCAGGTCCAGGGAGCCCTTCCCCAGCAGTAGCACCATCTCCTCTCTCTCTTCCACCTATTCTTCCCTTATTATCTCACTTGTTTTTCTCTGATGAACCATGGTTCCGCGACTGTTTTTATCTGGAATTTTGGGGTGTGTGATAGCTAGTGGCCGGAGTAATGAGCCGGTTGCTTACGGGTTTTGTTCTGCAGCATGGAGTAGCTAGTACCCGTGGTGTAGGGTTGCCGCTTTGGGTGCAAGATAGCGAGGAAGGGAAGCAAATTGAGCGATCTTTGCTTCAAAGAGAGGAACTGAGATCATCCCTGTACGGGTTACTGGGTACACTGATGAGCTCTTCTGGACCAGACCCGGACTGAAGTTTCCTCAAACTTCCCCAAATTCGCAAGTCCAGTATGATTTTAAGCAATGTTCATTTACAAGAAGCACAAGGACACTACGGGTTAATTACTGGATCCACTGATGAGTACTCCGCAAAAGGAGTAGTTTGCTTCGGACGGGCATCGGGTGAACGAAACCCGTTACGTTGCGCCTTCTTTTAGTATGTCTACGTGGAGTATGCGTTTGCTTGCACTCAATTGGAAGAGCTAGTACGCCTGAACAACGTTTCTTGCTGTACTCAATCAGGCCGAAATCAAATATAGCAGAGTAGAGTGCACCGGCGGTACCTAATTCTTTCATTTTGAACACTTTAATCCTGAAAGTACCATAAGTTAGTCATGTTCATCCGGACCAACGTCGACCAGCGCAGGTGACAGCTTGACCGTGTCTACATCGACAAGGACACATGTCACATCCCCAGTACACATATTCGTGGTGACGGGCAGGGCTAGGCCGAAGTGAGGTGGTGGCCATATAAGGTGAGCTGGAGTTGAGTTGTGCTGTCGAGGGTGTGGTTATAAACCCGTGAAGCGTGTAATATGAGGCTATCGTGAAATTGAACTGAACTCTGATATCTCATCTCATGTTCTCTACTTCGTCATCTCAGGTTCTCTACTTTCCCATCTCATGCTCTGTCGTGATTTTTGTTTCCATTGGATCCTTACAATCTGGTATCCGAAGCCACGAATCTGCCGATGCCCTCGTAAAATCCTTGAGTTGATCCGTAATATCCATCGCAAAAGATGCTGCTCAATTTCGGTTGGGCAGCCCAAAATCCTGCGCGGGGTTGGATCGATAAGAGTTGACTGCAACGGCTCCATCCAAACCGTCTTTAACCACCACTTTGATGGTCAATGGCAAACTGGCTCAGGTTTATGAATGGTGGCATCAAAGATCAGATTTTCCTCATCTCGTCCTTTTCACCTCGCTCACTCCGGTCATCACCGTTTGTGAATGGCGGATCCTCGTGGCCCTTGTATCCGACTGGAACGATGCCTCCGTGTTAGAACTCTGCTTCTTCCGCTAGAGGGCGATGCTCGCCGCTCCTCCATGTCGTGTGTCGTTCGCGCCAAGAAGAGGACAACGGCCACCGCCACCGACCCCTCCTACTCGTTCGAGCGGGAGGAGCAACGAGGCCGATACAGATGACGACGTGGTACGTGCGGAGAGAACCTCTTGTGATCCATCCGCTTGTAGAGTGGGGGGAGTGGGTGGTCGCTAGGGTATAAAGGGTACATCGGAAACGAGCCATTTAAAAAATGGGTTACCAACATGCCCCACTGTGACCCAAGTTGACAACAGTGACACGTTCTTCACTGTCATCAAAACCAACGCTCAAACCGAAGCTTTCATCCGGGGGATGATGTGGCCGCCATAGATGATCAAATAGACACATATTTTAGTGAGGAATACTTTCAAGAGTTCGGATAGGGCCTGAGCTGGTAGTATCCCGCACTAAAACAGGGTCTGAGAGGTTAGGTTTTCGCTCTATTTTGCTTGTGAGCACTTTTGAGGTTCTTATTTCGTTGAAAACGTTTCCATGAGACTTTCTTTCATTGGATGTCGGTGAGTCAGATCTCTTCTCTCACTTTCGGAGCACAGTTGGTCCTCAATTTGAAAACCGGCAAAGGGTGACTTCTATCTCTATTATCAACGTGGTTAGTCGAGCGATGGCCTATTTCTAGCAAGGCTCATTCCGGGTGACTCGTGTCCTTTAGAGGGGTTGTTATGTATTGTTTTGTACTAGTCCTGCGGTGGATCCCGTTTACTAATTCAACGAGAGTTTTACACACAAGCACATATTGTTGGGAGACGATTTGAATTACCCCATTTACACCCGTTGCTTGTTTTGTGAATTTGAGTGCATTATAATTTTTTCTTGGTTGGAAAGATAAGCAATAACATTCAAGAAAATACATAGAATATATAATAGATGTAAGCAATGGGCGGTAAGCGAGGATACTCTATTGAGATACTGTATATATACTCGGGGGCGGAGCTAGACCGACATCGACCATGGTTATGACACTCTTTGCATGTCAAATTTTTAGTCACCCAAGTGCATTTTTTCATGGTGTAAGGTGGTGCACAAGCTGTTTTTTTTGACACAAGTACAAAGAGAAATATTTTCTACCCTGGTGCATGCGCACCAGGGAGAGCACATGCAGCTCCGCCCCTGTATATACTTCACCGAATATAATGAAATCGATAAAGAAAAGAAAACAAAAAATAATCCCAGAACAAATGTAAGAACGTTTCAGAATTAAATTAGTATGGAGTATCAGTTTACTTCAAACACTAGAGAGTAAACTGAAGACGAACATTCCCTATTACTATGACTGCATCGTTCTAGATTTACACGGGGAGTCCGAGCAGCGTGTCATCCTTGTGCCCGCTGCGGCCCGGACCAAGCAGGCACTCACTGAGGCGCCCATCGCCGTCGTCCCCCTCCCTAACCTCGCTCTCCGACGCCCCGTCAGGGCGCCGGTACGCCGTCTCTACATCGTTAAGGATGGCCGACACCTCCGGCATCCCCGGCCGACTGCGCCCGTCGTTCCCCACGCACGTCAGCGCCACCCTTGCCGTCCGCACGACCAGACGAGACTCTGCCTTGTTGGCGGGCATTCCGGCCGCGAGTCAAGAACCTCCTCTGCCACGCCGCCGCGTATTCGCGGTAGCGCCCAACCCGCCAGCTCGCCGCCACCCCACCGCCTCCCGGTCATCATCTCCAGCAGTAGCGCTCCGAACATATACACGTCGTTCTCCGGCAGACTTCCAGGCAGTCGGGGTCGTCGTCGTGGTCGATAAAGGCGGATATGCCGTAGTTGCTGCTGGCGGCTTGCCGCCGTGCCCGCTGCGGCCCGGACCAAGCAGGCGCCCACTGAGGCGCCCATTGCCGTCGCCCCCCTCCCTAACCTCGCTATCCGACACCCCGTCACGGCGCCGGTACGCCGTCTCTACATCGTTAAGGATGGCCGACACCTCCGGCATCCCCGGCCGACTGCGCCCGTCGTTCTCCACGCACGTCAGCGCCACCCTTGCCGTCCGCGCGAGCAGACGAGACTCCGCCTTGTTGGCGGGCGTTCCGGCCCGCGAGTCAAGAACCTCCCCTGCCCCGCCGCCGCGTATCCGCGGCAGCGCCCAATCCGCCAGCTGGCCGCCACCCCACCGCCTCCAGGTCATCATCTCCAGCAGTAGCGCTCTGATGTAACCCCACATGTGGACAACACCATGGCCAACACGCCAAATGGCCCAATGACAAGGTCAAGAGTCAAAGCACTCCATGAAAAGGTGACCTCGCTCCTCTCGATGTGTGATCTCGACACCCCTTTGAATGGTTTGCTACTTCATGTCAGTACCTTGTGCATACTCAGGATCCACCTTGACGACGACCTACAATGGAGTAGAAAAGATGAGCAAGAGGAGGTCCAAGATGATGGAGAAGATGACCAAGAGAAGACCCAAGAAGATGGTCAAGGAGAAGATGAGGAAGAGGAAGAAGGAGGCGGAGCCAGGCTGGCAGGCCCCCAGGCCGGTCCCTCCCCAGAGCCAGCCGGCCTCCAGGCCGGCCCAGGCCGGCCACCCTCCTGAGCCCGCCGGCCCAGGCCGGACCCCAGGCCGGCCGCCCACCTGAGCCCGCCGGCCTCCCAGCCGGCCTAGGCCGGCCCCCAGGCCGGTCGCCCGCCTGAGCCCGCCGGCCTCCCAGCCGGCCTAGGCCGGCCCCCGGGCCGGTTTCCCTGCGTTTTCCCACCTTTTCTAATTTTTGTTTTGGGCATTTCTCCTTCGAGGTTCCTCCGATTGCATTGATTTTCGACATCACGCGAAGCTTGCAACATCATCTACACAATCGCATCAGAGTCACCTACACCACCTCATCCGCAAGCTCAAGTTCGTCATCGACTTTGGAAGGTATAACTTGCGACAAAACCCCATCCTCTTCGCAATCTAATCCCATAGGAGCTAGCGCCCGTCAATTGCGGGCATTATACAAGTGCGACACTAAGTGAGTGCATGTCTTGTAGTGAACCTTACCATCGTCTAGTAGTCTCGGCTCGTGCAAAAAATCCATTAAAAAAAATGAGTCGAGGTCCTACAATCTTAGTCTTGCAAGCTCCGAAAGATCAAGAGTGTTGAGAAAGAGTGAGTGCGCATTTGTGCAAATCGGGTGCCCTTCGAAGCAATAGAGCTAGTTGTCCTTCGAGCGGTGTTGCGACACGAGCATAGTCTTCGTTAGGTCCTTTTGCTCACCCCTATAGTCGCATCACCCACATTAATCTCCACGTGTGTGTTCCGTTGTCGGTTTGTGTGGTTGGTTCTTTTCGTTTTGGATCATTGTGGTTATCTTCTACCTTTAACAATATCCTTTTCGTTGATTGTTCCATTTGCTTTGCCACTTTCCCTACAGAGCTCCTCATAAGTGTGTGTGTTGGTGATTCGCTCTCGGATCGTTTCTTGCATAACGCTTTACCCTTGCGACGTGACTTCTCACTCACCAAGGACCACAAGGCTCAATACTATCTTCGAAGGTAAGAGACGGTCGGGTTTTATCTTTAGTAACCACCATATATACGAGACTCTTTCGTTGTCACCATGTCTAGGGAAATGGAACAAGGAGAAGGTGCGGGAAGTGACCCAATCTACGTCACACAAACTCAACATTTGGCATTACAACGAGGCACTCGTGAGGCATTGGGACGACTTGAGGAACGGATGGACGCCAAGCTAACAAACCTCGAGGAGCGTACCGACAACAACTTCGAGGCTCTTAGGATGGAAATTGCACGAATGGGTCATCGACATCGACATTCTTCATCGTCAAGTGCAAGCGGGTTTGGCTCTTCCTCAAGCTCAAGGTCTCGCCGCCATGACCCACACAACCATAACGTGGATGACCCTCATGCTCGCCATAGTCATAGTGGTGGTTCTTCACATCGAAGCCGCCACGCTCACAATGATGATATCATACCACGTCCACAACATCATGATCGTCATCAACGGCGTGAGGAATTCGACCACCCTCCACATCGCAAAGCTCGCGATCCCTCTCCTCGACGCAATGAAGATGCCGCTTCACTAGGACGTCATGCTCGAGAACCATCTCCAAACAACCACGAGGATGCCGCCTCTCAACAACGACAACATCGAGCAAGGTCTCCACCGCGTCCCCGTGATAGGCGACACCATCCGGCGCACAACCAAAATGGACGTCAAGAGCGCCATGTGGAGGAACGCCAAGATCTTCATGCGCAAGGAAGCCCGCACCAACATGTCGAGCACGCCAACTCAAACCACGTTGTGGATCAAGCGGAACTTGAGCGCCAAAGCCGTCATCATGATGAGGACTTGGAGAGCCAAAGACGGGAAGCTCACATCCACCAAAACCGCGCTCATCGTGACCTTAGTCCTGAAAATGCGCAACATCACCGCCCATACTTCAATGCGGAAGAGAGGTTCGGGAAGCTAAAATTCAACATGCCCAAGTTCTCCGGCACAAATGACCCCGAAGCGTACCTCTCTTGGACTCTCAAGGTGGACAAGATATTCCGCCTCCACAACTACCTCGAAGACAAGATGATAGCAATGGCATCACTTGAGTTCGAGGACTACGCGCTCCTTTGGTGGGAACAAGTACAAATAATTCGTGAGGAGAACGATGAGGCGCCTATTGATTCTTGGGAAGACATGAAGCGAGAAATGCGAGCACGCTTTGTACCAATGCACTATACACGCGACCTCTTCAAGAAGCTACAAGAACTCAAGCAAGGCACCAAGTCCGTCGACGAGTACTTTAAAGAAATGGAAACATCCATGATGCGTGCAAGTGTAGAAGAATCCGAAGAGCAAACAATGGCGCGCTTCATGAACGGCCTCAACTACCCCATCAAGAGGATCGTCGAGTTCCAACCTTACACTTCCCTCGTGGAGCTAGTACACCAAGCCACCAAGGCGGAGCGCCAAGTAGCGGATGACATCAAGTATCAAAAGACCAAGGCCTACTTCGCCGGCAAGCCTACAATACCCAATCAACCGTCACCTACACAAGCTCCACAAGCTAACGCAAGATCTACCGCAAGACCTTCAAGCGCTTCTAGTTGACCTTCGACTTCTATCTTCAAGAAACCGGCACCGTCCATGCAATCATCTCAAGCTTCCATGGGCAAGTCAAGTGACATCACATGCTTCAAGTGTGGTGGCCAAGGACACAAGTCATTTGAGTGCATCAACAAGAGAGTCATTATAGCCAATGATAATGGCGGATGGGACTCCGTGAGTCAGGATGAATATGAAGCAATGGTTCAAGTAGCTACACTACACCATGAGGACGAAGAACAAGATACCCAATATTGCGACGGCGACACCCTTCCATCACTTGTGGTCACAAGGGTCTTGACCACCAACATGCATGAAGATGAAGACCAAAGATGCAATTTGTTCCAAACAAGAGCCAGCATCATGGGAAAGTCCATCAAGGTCATCATCGATGGTGGGAGTTGCCACAACCTAGCAAGCGAAGAAATGTGCGACAAACTAAACTTGCATCGCACCAAGCATCCCCATCCATATCATGTACAATGGCTAAGCAACGCCGGGAGTGTCAAGATTCATCAACAAGTCAAGGTCTCTTTCAAGATTGGCCCCTATGAGGATACGGTTGAGTGTGACGTCGCTCCCATGACGGTGTGCCACCTCCTTCTTGGACGACCATGGAATCCGACAAGGGCGCCATGCATGATGGACGTACAAATCAATATAGCTTCAAGTGGAACAACAAGACCTTCATCCTTTGCCCCATGACACCAAGTCAAGTTATTGCCGACAACGCCAAGACCGTCGCGAGGACTCAACAAGCACAAATTTCTAGTGAGATGAGTGGTGAGAGAGAGAACCACCTTCACGCGAGCAAGAGCCACAAGCCCCCATATGAGTGAAAAAATGAAGAGGGTTACCCATGGAGTAGTTTTGTTAGCCACCAAAAGTGAGATGAGGGAAGTGAGAGCAAACCCATCCATTCTCCACTTTGTGCTCTTATGCAAAGGAGACGGGAAAGACACTAACAACCTAACCCATGTTCCTCCTTCAATGATGTCTCTTTTGTAGGAATTTGGTGACGTCTTTCCGGATGAGCTCCCTCCCGGACTTCCTCCTCTACGTGGGATTGAGCATCGCATCGACCTCATTTCCGGTGCCCCTCTTCCCAATAGAGCGCCATACCGCACCAACCCCGAGGAGACAAAGGAAATTGAGCGGCAAATTCAAGACCTCCTCGCCAAGGGACATGTGCGTGAAAGTTTGAGTCCGTGCGCCGTACCGGTCATCCTCGTCCCCAAGCAAGATGACACTTTGCGCATGTGCATGGATTGTCGTCCCATCAACAATATTACGGTGAGGTATCGACGTCCCATTCCCCGTCTTGACAACATGTTAGATGAGCTTAGTGGTGCCACTATTTTCTCCAAGATCGATTTGAAAAGTGGCTACCACCAAATACGTATGCATGAAGGAGATGAATGGAAAATGGCTTTCAAAACTAAACTTGGTCTTTATGAATGGCTTGTGATGCCCTTTGGCCTTTCTAACGCTCCTTCCACCTTTATGCGTCTTATGAATCACGTCTTGCGCAACTTCATTGGCAAGTTTGTGGTTGTTTACTTTGATGACATACTTGTTTATGGCAAATCCTTGCATGAACATGTCAACCATGTGAAACAAGTTTTGTTGGCCCTTCGTGATGCTTTGCTTTTTGCCAATCTAAAGAAATGCACTTTTTGCACCGACAAGCTTGTGTTTTTGGGATATGTGGTTTCTTCCAAAGGGATTGAAGTTGACACCTCTAAGATTGAGGCAATCACCAATTGGCCACCGCCAACTAATCTTGCTCAACTTCGTAGCGCCCTTGGCTTGTTCGGGTTTTACCGTTGATTTGTGAAAGATTTGAGCACAATGGCTTGCCCTTTGAATGAGCTTACCAAAAAGAATGTACCCTTCGTTTGGGGCAATGCTCAAGAATCGGCTTTCAATGAACTCAAGAAGAGATTGACCGAAGCTCTTTTACTCGCTTTGCCGGATTTCTCGAAAACTTTGAACTTGAATGTGATGCTAGTGGCCTTGGCATCGGCGGTGTCCTCATCCAATGTGGACGTCCCGTAGCCTACTATAGCGAGAAACTAGATGGTGCTCGCCTAAACTACCCAATTTACGACAAGGAACTATATGCCTTAGTCCGTGTTTTGGAAGTTTGGCAACACTACCTTTGGCCAAAAGAGTTTGTTATCCATTCCGATCATGAATCTTTGAAATATTTGAAAACCCAAGCCAATTTGAACAAAAGATATGCAAAATGGGTGGAATTCATTGAGTCTTTTCCCTATGTCGTGAAATACAAGAAAGGCAAGGACAATATAGTCGCGGATGCTCTTTCCCGCAAGATGATTTTACTTGCCAAGCTTGAAATCAATGTTCTAGGCCTTGATGAGATAGATATCTATGCCTCCGACCCTACTTTTGGTCCTATTTTTGCAAAGTGCTCACGTGACAAAGGTTTCGATGATTTCTATTTGCACAAGGGTTTCTTGTTTAAAGCTAACAAACTTTGTATCCCCGAGTCTTTGCTTCGCTTGTTGCTTTTGAAGGAATCACATGGAGGAGGCCTCATGGGACATTTCGGACGGGAGAAGACCTATGCCATGCTTTCAACACATTACTATTGGCCACAAATGAAGTGGGACGTGGAACGCCTTGTGCTTCGATGCCCAACATGTCTCCAAGCTAAGTCTACGTCCAACTCTCATGGCCTTTATATTCCACTTCCCATTCCATATGCTCCATGGACCGACACTAGCATGGACTTTGTGTTAGGGCTACCACGAACTAAAAATGGCAAAGATTCCATATTTGTTGTTGTTGATCGTTTCTCTAAAATGGCACATTTCATCCCTTGCAACAAGACCAACGATGCTTCACATATTGCAACTTTGTTCTTTAGGGAAATCGTTCGTCTACATGGAGTGTCAAAGACCATTGTTTCCGACCGAGACGTCAAGTTCACAAGCTACTTTTGGAAGGCATTGATGGCCAAGCTAGGAGTCAAGCTCCTCTTCTCCACCGCTTACCACCCACAAACCGATGGCCAAATCGAGGTGGTGAATCGAAGCTTATCAACTCTCCTCCGCGCACTAATCAAGCCAAACCTCAAAGGTTGGGAGGAATGCATCCCGCACGCCGAGTTCGCCTACAACCGTGCCTCGCACCGGGCAACCAAGCGAAGTCCGTTCGAGGTTGTCTATGGGTTCAACCCCAACAATGCCCTAGACATCCTCCCACTTCCTCTCCACGAGCGCATCGACATGGACTTCGACAAAAGAGCCGACTACATGAAGACACTACATGAGTCCACTCGAGCTACTCTAGAGGAGCACAACAAGCGCCAAGCCGCCAAGATCAACAAGTTGAAAAAACCCATGATATTCGAAGAAGGAGATCTTGTGTGGCTACACCTCCGCAAGGACCGCTTTCCGGATGAAAGAAAATCAAAGCTTGCTCCTCGCGGTGACGGACCTTTCAAAGTGCTCAAGCGCATCAATGACAATGCCTACAAGATTGACATTCCAACCTCCAAGTATTTGGTGCATGACACATTCAACGTCGCCAACCTATCCCCTTTTCACGGATATCCAAGTGTTCAAGATGATGACGAGTCGAAGACGACTCTTTCCGAAGGGGGGGGGAGAGATGATGTAGCCCCACATGTGGACAACACCATGGCCAACACGCCAAATGGCCCAATGACAAGGTCAAGAGTCAAAGCACTCCATGAAAAGGTGACCTCGCTCCTCTCGATGTGTGATCTCGACACCCCTTTGAATGGTTTGCTACTTCATGCCGGTACCTTGTGCATACTCAGGATCCACCTTGACGACGACCTACAATGGAGTAGAAAAGATGAGCAAGAGGAGGTCCAAGATGATGGAGAAGATGACCAAGAGAAGACCCAAGAAGATGGTCAAGGAGACGACGAGGAAGAGGAAAATGGAGGCGGAGCCAGGCTGGCCGGCCCCCAGGCCGGTCTCTCCCCAGAGCCAGCCGGCCTCCAGGCCGGCCCAGGCCGGACCCCAGGCCGGCCACCCTCCTGAGCCCGCTGGCCTCCCAGCCGGCCCAGGCCGGACCCCAGGCCGGCCGCCTACCTGAGCCCGCCGGCCTCCCTGCCGGCCTAGGCCGGCCCCCAGGCCAGTCGCCCGCCTGAGCCCGCCGGCCTAGGCTGGCCCCCAGGCCGATTCCCCGCCTGAGGGAAAAGGAACTCCAAGGGTAAGTCCTTCTTGCGGTTGCGATCCGAGTCGGTCTCCCGTTTATCTTTGTGTTTTTCCCTTTTGGTTCTTCGCGTTCACCGCTTGCCATCCGTCTATCCGTGAAGATCGGGCCACGAGCTACACCACGCTCCAAACATATACACGTCGTTCTCTGGCGGACTTCCAGGCGGTCCGGGTCGTCGTGGTCGAGAAAGGTGGACATGCCGTAGTCGCTGACCCTGGCGGCTTGCCGCAACCGCCTTCGGGAGGACGAGGCAGCGGCATCGACCAGCACGTTGCACGGCCGCACCCGGCCATGGGCGATGCCGTGCCCGTGCAGGTGCGCGAGACCTCGCGCCGCACCGGCGGCGACCGCGGTGCGCTTGCGCCATGTCATCTGGTTTTGGGTGCGCGCGCCGTGAAGTAGGGACCCAAGGCTAACGGAGCCGGCGGGGGTGCGTTCGACGAGGAGAACACGCTCGCCGGGGCCCTCGGAGAGTCCGACAAGGGCCGCGAGGTTTCGGTGGGGCAAGACGGTGAGCAAGCGTAAGGCCGCGGGGAAGCGGCGGCCACCGGGGTCACCGAGGACGAGGTGCGGGCGCATGCGCTTCGCGGTCAGCCTCGGCGTGGCTGCATAGACGGTGAAGTGCCGGCCTGCCCGATCACGCGGCTGGAGTGGAACCCGTCCGTGGCATGCTCCACGTCGGCGAGCGTCAAGACCGGTAGTGGAGCTTGGGACGACGAGCCCGGACCGCTCGCGGCGCTGCCCCGCTTCTTGCGCCAGAGGAGGAAGAGCGTGACGGACAGCGCGACAAACGCGGCGGCGACTACGACCACAACGGCGTGGTGTACGGCGTCCATGATGCTGTCGTGCATGGCTGAATCAACTGGACCTCTGGAATTGAGATGTCGGGACGATGTATGCTAGACGGAGCGTGTCGATGTCACCTCACTAGTGGAGAAAGGGCCTCTAGTCCCGGTTCGGGAGGGCCTCTAGTCCCGGATGCGCACCCGGGACTACGAAATCGGGACTAGAGGCCCCCCTCTAGTCCCGGTTCTGGTACGACCCGGGACAAAAGAATTCCTCACGTGGGCGCTGCCTGAGCGCGTGGGCGAGGACCTCTAGTCCTGATTCGTAATACGGCCCGGGACTGGAGAAGTTCCCACGTGGCAGCCTTTGGCTCTGCCTTTTTTATTTATTACTATGACCAATCTTGCAAAAAATATGGTCAATTAATTACAAATTAGAAAAATACAAATAGCATATCAAAATGTTCATAAAAGAAATATCTATCTAATAAAAATATACTTTATTCTTTATGAGAATTCTATCATTTAATTAATTACATGGAGACCGATCACAACCGGGACTAGCGCTAGCCCGTCTATTGGATTACATGGAGATCATAACCGGGACTAGAGCCTGTCAATTCGATTACATGGAGATCATAACCGGGACTAGAGCCCGTCTATTTGGTGCAATTGAATTTTCCCTTTGGGTTTATGACATGGTCTATCAAAAATCCCGCAATTTCCTCTTGAAGTGCTACAAAGCGCTCCTTTGGTTGCAGATTCCTCCGCAGTTTATCCAATTATAAAAGAAAGGAGATCAATATGAATATCAATCATAATAACAAAAATTATGAATGACACTCAACACAATTGATGGTAATAAAATAAAATTGTGAATATATTTGTTCATGTACTTCTAAAAATGTCGCTGCGTTCCGCTCACTGACCTCCCCGCGAATCCACTCGCAAACGAAGTATACACACAAATGGCTCCCTTGTGGCTGCCTCTCACACTTTATGAGAATAAAATTCAATCAAATAATAATCAAGCATTATATAATGGTATTGAAATTAGAATTAAACAGATGCGCGGACCTAGCTCGTACTACTTACCTTGACATGATGAAAACTAAGCTCCTCTTTAAATTCACCATGTGTACTCTTGGTGAAAATTTTCCAAATCCTGCCCGGCAAAAAAATGAATAAATGAGTTATTAGTTACTTGATATCTCAGTAAATAAACAAAAGAGACCGATATAGTGCGATAATGATTGAAATTACCTTCAGAGCGCATGTATAATGCTTTGGTACTTCTCTTCGGGTTTCGCCAATGAGTCGAAGATTTCAATTCTTCCAGCGTCAACTTCAATGATTAGCAGAATGTAATGGAAGCTGCGCACGTTTATATACATGAGTAACTCATCAGTTACACTTAACATCAAGTAAGCAAAATATAGTGTGTACAAGACAATAACACTCTTACTCGAAGTTGTAAGGAAACAGTATCTTCTTTTTGTAATGTTGCCTTTGTATGAACCTTAGCAAGTTGTCCTCCGTTTCCTTGGGGAAGTCTTGTAGCAATTTTTCATTAATTCGTTTTGGGTCAACGATCCCAATGTCGAAGATTCCTTTTTGTTCACATTCATCACTCTTCATTCTGCATAATAGCATAGTGAGCATAATTACAGGCAATGAACGAGCTAGGTACTGACGAGACTCAAGTCAAGGGCTTCAAGCTTGTATAACATATAAAGTTCTTGAAAATAAATTTGTACCTGGTCTTCACCTATGTAATGCTCATTTGTAACTTTCAGAAGGATCATTATTCGCTCTTCCTTTGTGACTTGCAAGTACCAGTTATGCAGTTTTCGCATTTATGTTGGTAGAAGGTTGATCTGATCAGGTGGCAGCAGAGACTTCCCGTATTCCCATTTCCATGAGTCTTCATCCAACGCGAGGATTTCTCCGCCTTCCAGTTGAGAAAGAGTAATACCAACTTCTGCAGCAAATTGCGCAGCTTGACTCATACTGGGTGGTACAGCAATGACCGCCGCTAAGCCCTGATGAGTGGGTAACACCTTGAGAGGTGTCGAAACAGTGGAACATGGGGTTCCCCTGATGCGGTCAAAGTGGGTCCACCGCCTGTGGCCCACCAGGAAGGCGAGCAAGGCCAAGGTTCAAGACTAGCAGATGGGCCCCCCATCTACCCCATGGTGACGAGACAAGCACGGTATCGACAACCACGGCTAAGGACCAGGGGACCACCGGGGCCCCCTTCAACCCGGAAGACGACGCGGAGGTCCCGAGGACCCCGCTGCCCGGCAGGAGGCCAGGCTCACCCCCGGGAACCAACCTCCGCACGCGCGAAGAGGATAGGCTTGCCAGCCCCGGCTAGAAGCTCCTAGAAGACTTGGGCGCCAAGAAGACGAAGGCGCCGAAGGGGGACAGAGACGGAAAAGGTGTCAGCCCCGGTCCGCCCGCCCAGGGAAAGGTGGGCGACCGCACCTAACCCCCTCGGAAGAATACTTGAACGAGAAGAAGCCACGTCACCCCCAAAGAAGAACCCGGAGGGGTTTTCCCGCCAAAACCCCTCCGCCCCCCAAAGGTGCACCTGTGGGATCCGCTTAGCCTATAAAAGGAGGACCAAGGCACCTGAGGGAAGGGACCGGATTTCGGACGGATGACCAGAGAGTCGGAGGCTAGGCTAGGTAGCGCACAAGACAGAGAGTAGCATAGCCGAGAGGTGATCTCCTCCGGGTCAGGATCTGCTCGTCTTCAACCTCTAGCCGACACCTCCCGGGTTCGCACCCGCAACCACCTCTGTAAGCTACACCATGATATACCACTCAATCCAGACATACAGGAGTAGGGCTATTAGCCTCCGGGCGGCTTGAACCTGGGTAAACTCCTTGTGTCTCTGCAGTGCATGCTTGTACGTAGATCTCGGGCCTAGACGAAGTCTCCCCGGTGGAAGATGTTTCTCGGCCTCCTTCACGCCCCATACCGAACCTAAAAAGGGGGTATCCTTTACTCCCGGTGTCCGTGATCCAAGACACGACATCTGGCGTGCCAGGTAGGGGGCGCAAGCACTGGATCCATCTTCATCGACTTCGAGATCTTCGTCGAGATCTACCGCAAGTCCTACGTCGACCTCGCCGTCAAGGTCATCGACAAGGTCTGCGTCGGCCTTAAGGTCATCGACAAGGTCTGCGTCGGCCTCAAGGTCATCGACAAGGTCTGCGCCGGCCTCAAGGTCATCGACAAGGTCTGCGTCGGCCTCAAGGTCATCGACAAGGTCTGCGTTGGCCTCAAAGTCATCGACAAGTTCTTCATCGACCTCGAGTTCATCGACAAGGCCTGCGTCAACCTCGCCGTCGTGTTCGCCGGTAGGACCTGCGTTGGCTACGTCGCTAGGTTCTGTGTCAGGGATGGCGTGGAAGAAGAAGGCCAAGTCCAGTGTGGAGTACCTGTGGTACACGGGTCTCAGTTTCGACCCTGGGGAATCCCCGGCAATGCCTTCAGCCCAAGGTCAGGCCCACGGGATTCAGTTCGTCCCCCCAGTAGCGCACACCGCCACGGTTGCCAGTGGAAGGAGGCCTCAAGAGAATGCTACAAGTATTGACGCTCCTCTTTCCCCGCGGACGCGCGAGGTGAAGGGGGAACTCTACTTGGAAACATCTCTGCCGGCGCACCTCCGAGAGGAGGGAAGTCAGATCCCGAGCCAACAGACCGAGATCACTAGTGAAGACCCTCATGTCTATGTGCCGCAAGAAGTCATGATCCCTCTGGGTGAAGATGGTCAGCCAGGACCCTGGTGCTCGTTTCATCAATCTGATAGGCACAATATTGAAGACTGCCGTGAGCTCAGAAAGCGCCCTAGAAGTGGGGAATGCTACACCTGTGGAGAACTCGGTCACCTCAGCAGAGATTGTTCTCTCAACCCGAGACCTAGGAAAGCCCCGAAGAAGAAATCACCAAGAACCGTCATCGACGCCTCCACCAAGACCGACAATCTAGATGAGTCCAGCTCACCTCCAGCAGTGCAAGGAATACAAGGAAGTGAGCTAATGACCGTCACCGGCTGGGATCAAGTTTTCTTCTGCAAAGACCAACCCGGAAAAGAATGGGATCTGCCGGGTCACATTGTAGCAATACACCCGGGACCAAGTGGACCTCCTCAGAAGTATCGGATTGCAAAATGGTTGGCCTTCAGGCGATAAGGATAAGAAGCCAGGAAGGGTCTCCGGACCACCACCGTGAGGGTGTCAGTAAGGCAGACGTGCACACGGGTGGCGTCGAGAATAAAAGGTGGAAGGCCTTCAGGCGTCAAGGATAAAGAGCCAGATGGGGTCTCCGGACCGGCACCATAAGGGTGTCAGCAAGGCGGACGTGCCCTCAAGCGGCGTCAGGAACACAAGGGTCTCCGGACCGGGGTCATTAAAGCTCCTGCGCCAGTGGAGATGGCTGGGCAGGCGGCTATTTCAGCACGGGTCCCTGACCCTGCGGGTAACCGCTGGGTCAGGGCAGAGTTATGTCTTAAAAATGGCATAGAAGACCCGCCTTGGTGGCAGTGCGACGAAACAATTGGTGAAATAGCCAAAAGGAGGTCGACATTGAGCTAAGTATAAACGTGCTTGCACGGGCTTTTCCCTTTTTTGCACCTGTTTTATGCATTTTGGCTAAGACGAAAGCGGGCGTTGTTTTGGGGTGGCGCCTCCGTGACGAAGCTGTCAGTTTCCCTCGAGCAGTGCAGTCGTGGGCTGAGGTCCGTGCGGTCAAGAAACGATGGGTTCTTGGGGGGGGGATGCGCCCTGTGTCGGTGACTCAGATCCGTCTAAGTGCCCACGGCTGGTTAGCTCTCATGCCCATTAACCCTTCCCGAGAGCGTTAAGCCTCCACGAATGCAATAAAACGGATAAAACTAGGGAAAAGTTTATTTACATTCCAAAAAATACAAGTTTACAAGACGCAGTTCACGTTTCCTGGTATTGCCCCGTTTTGCTTTCAGGATCGCTTGTCGTCCTCGCGGGAGAGATGCTTCATGATCTCGTCCACCTGGCGGGTCACCTCGGGATCAGTCAACATCTCGGGGGTGAGGCCATCCAGGTCAGGCAGAGAAGGAGGTTGCTGGTGGCGCCGTTGGAGGGCCACGACGAACTGGGTGGCCACGTGCCGGGCTGCAACTCTTCCTTCCTGGAGGGTGGCCCTGCTCACGCTTCCTCTAAGGCCGCTGATGCATGAGGCCACGAGATTCGGGAACGAAGGATAACACCGGAGGGAGTAGGAGTGCTCCTTCAAGAGGGCGGGCAAGCCCTCCACCTTCAGCGCCGCCAGCGCGTCCACGATCTTTGAAGACAAGGCGTGCATTTAGAGCAGAATCTCGTCGTTGCCCCGCCGGTGACTGCGGAAGTTGCTCTCCTCTTTGGCCTGCGCCTCTTTGGCCTTCGCCAGGTCACTCTGCACCACTTTGAGCTGTTCGGACAGCTTCTCATGGCTGTCCCAGGCAATCTGAGCCTGCGACTTGCTCGCTTCCATGGCCGCCAACCTCTCGGCGTGCTCCTTGGCTTCGGTCTGGTGCATGATGGTCATGCGTTTGGCGGCCTCATCTCGAAACTTCACCGCGCCTTCTAGATTCCGGATCTTCTCCTCTAGCGCAAGCCGGTGGGCGCCCGCGTTCTTCTTGAACCCTTCAGCCTCGGTCAGGGCCGCCTTTTGCGCATCAATGGTGGCTACCAGAGATGTGATCCTCGCCGCGTGCTTATCCCGCTCACCTCGGACCCGTCGGAGGTCATCACGAGCTTGTTCCCGACGTTTCTCCTCGTGGGCAAGGTCTTCCTTCAGTCTGGAGATTTTCCAGTCTCTCGACTTGATGGCCTCGTCCTTCACCCGGATGGTCTCTTTCACCTCCACCTCCACTTCGATGCGAGTCCACCCCTCCACGTTCAGCATCCCTTGCTCCAGGCGTTCCTCGTCGAGGTTCGCCCTGGCCTGGAACATCTCCTCCGCCTCGAGAAAAGTCTTCTCCTGAGCTTCGAACCCGCGGAGACGCTGCTGCAGCTCTTCGTGCTGACGGGACATCCTAAGCTCTTGGGCGTTAAGTAACTCTTCATCTGCTATCACCCGCTCCTCGCGGGCGCGCAATTCCTCCTCCCAGGAGGAGGAAGAGGGCTCCTGCTGCTCAACCTCGGCCTTCGCGAAGGCCAAGAACTCCCTGACATTGGGGAACTTCCTCATGAACCCCGGTGCCGGGTCCGTTGTCCACGGGTCAGGCTGGGGGCTCGCGGGTCTCGATGCGTAGGCGTCGCCAGAGGCCTGCTCGGCCTCGGCACCAGGCTCGGGGCGGGCCGCTGGGGGCTCAACGTCGTTCTCGCCCCCGGTGTGGTCCTCCGCCCCTCCGGCTCCTAGATCGGGGCGGGCCGCTGGGGCTCAACGTCGCCATCGCCCCCGGCGCGGTCTCCTGCCTCGAGATCTGCATCAACAACGAAGTGTTAGCCTCTGGGAATCCTTCTGGTCACCCGGGATGACGGTGTCGTCTCCGGGTGGAGTTACCTGGGGGCGGCGCCGAGGCTGCCGGGTCCCGACCCAGGGCCGCTCGCTCCAGCCCACGAAGGGGCGTCGACTGGGCCGCCATTGACGGTGGCCCTTTGGTTCCTCCCTCTGGGGATCCGGCCCTCGGAGGGGTCCTGCTGGGAGACGGGAGCTTTCCCGCAACCGCCGCGGAGCTCTCGACGGCTTCTCCCGCTTCTTCATCTTCGTCTGCTCGGGCGTGTTTCCGGGGGCTTCCGGACCCGGAGGATCTGCAAGCGCGCATTGATGGTCAGGACTGCCGCAGTCCCTGGCAAGCTCGGAAGGATCAGGGTGGGAGTCAGGCTTACCTCTGGGCCCGTTTGGCACCGGAGAAGCCCCATCGCTTCCCCACCAAATCTCCAAAGAGATCCGGTGCCGACACGCTCTCGTCGTCTCCATCGTCTGCAAGAATCGGGGGTGGGAGGGCCTCGGACTCTCCGTCTGAGTCCCGCCCCACCGGCGAGTTCGGAGGTGCTGGCTGCCCGGGGGGCAGCTCTACCCCAGCGCCTCCCCCACTCGCGGGTACATCTCCTTCGCCTCGGGGAGGTGCATGAGGAGAGGAATGGCCCTGCTCTTCCGGGGTCGCCCCTTCTTCGTCTTCATCGTCAAGGGCTCCGGACTCATCCGGGGAAAAGTCCCCATAGGGTGGTCCCACCGCCATCCAAGACCTCCCGCAAGCCGTCGTCTTGGGCACCGAGGCGGATCTAGGAACTCGGTACCCTGGAGCCCGTAAGCGTTGCACCGCGACATGGGAGGCACGACGTCTCTGCCCTCGGGGCAGTCGAGCAATGAATGAACTCCCGGCGAAAGGTTGTACGGCGCCCTCGGGAGCAGGAAGAGCATCTTCCCCTTCAACAGCCTTGGCGATACCCAGGACCCCATCTCCTGGCGGGTCTCCCACAGCGGTTGGGACCTGCGCTGCAGAGGAGCAATTCCCCGCCGGACGAAATCACCAGTGATCATAGCGCCGCTCACCTGGCAGTTGCAGAGCTCCGCAAACCTCCTAATGATCGGGAGGAGGGCCTCGTCCTGAGAGCTTACATCCTTGGAGTTGGCTAAGCTCTCAGCCGGGGCAGTCGGCACAAGAAGGTGGGGGCTGAGACTATCTGCTTGGATGAGGTACCAGTTCTCCCTCCATCCCTCCAGTCAGCTTGGATCTTCGTCTCCGGATATGGCGCGCGTTCTCCTGCTTGAGGCAGAAGGACACTCCGCCCGCTATCCACCTTGATCTCCCCGTTCGGGGCATGAAGAAATGTCGGAACAATGCCACGGAGGGCATCACACCGACGAACGCTTCGCAAGCGTGTGCGAAGGTTGCCAGGATCAGCACTGCGTTCGGGTGCAGATGGAGCATATGCAGCCCGAACGCCTCCAGGATCGCCATAAAGAAATCAGAAAAAGGGGGAAGCAATCCCATCACATAGAAGTCATGGAAGGTCACCACTTCGCCATCTTGCTGGGGACCTGTGTCCGACCGAATCTTCAGCTGGTCTCCTCCAATGAATTCCACGGCCAGTACACTACGGGCGCGGGAATCCTCTCTTTGCTTGCGAATATGCTCGGGGAGAACAAGGCTTGTGTAACCCTCGGTGGGGGAAGAGGGGCGGCCCGAGCGGGGCCTGCCGCGGTCTTCTTCTTCCCGGCGGTCTACTTCACTTTCCTCACTGCTCTTTTCTCTCGCCTGGGCGCCATGGGCGGGGAAGGGGGCAGAGCTCGCGTCGCGCGACAAGGCGGAGGAAGACGGTGCGATTGGACAGCGGCTTGGGATTTCTGCGATTGGGGAGAAGTAACAGCTACAGTTCTCCAGAACCGTGGCTTATAAGGCGCACCACATGTCGTGTCGTGGGCCGACACTCCGGCCGGTGCGGGGATCGAGGAGGCGTTCCGTCCGGCGCGCTTCCTCCCGTTGGATTCAAGATGAGCGTTGGCGATCCGCGCGGACCGCAACGTTCACCAAGGCAAAGAAGACTCGCGAGGCGCGCGCCTCCGCGAAGCGCGGCCCTGACGGATGGGACAAGACAGTCAAGACCTGACACCGGGGACCCACTTTGATTCTTTTTTGGTCATAGCCCCGGCGGCAGAAGGGCGTAGCCACCGGGACTATGCCCGGGGGCTACTGTCGCACCGTCTGTGGGCCCACCAGGAAGGCGAGCAAGGCCAAGGTTCAAGACTGGCAGATGGGCCCCCCATCTGCCCCACGGCGACGAGACAAGCACGTCATCGACAACCACGGCTAAGGACCAGGGGAACCCCCGGGGCCCCCTTCAACCTGGAAGATGACACGGAGGTCCCAGGGACCCCGCTGCCCGGCAGGAGGGCCTGGCTCACCCCCGGGAACCAACCTCCGCACGCGCGAAGAGGATAGGCTTGCCAGTCCCGGCTGGAAGCTCCTGAAGACTTGGGCGCCAAGAAGACGAAGGCGCCGAAGGGGGACAGGGACAGAAAAGGTGTCAGCCCCTGTCCGCCCGCCCAGGGAATGGTGGGCGACCGCACCTAACCCCCTCAGAAGAATACTTGGACGAGAAGAAGCCACGTCACCCCCAAAGAAGAACCCGGAGGGGTTTTTCCGCCAAAACCCCTCCGCCCCCCAAAGGTGCACCTGTGGGATCGCTTAGCCTATAAAAGGAGGACCAAGGCACCTGAGGGAAGGGACCGGATTTCGGACGGATGCCCAGAGAGTCGGAGGCTAGGCTAGGTAGCGCACAAGACAGAGAGTAGCATAGGCGAGAGGTGATCTCCTCCGGGTCAGGATCTACTCGTCTTCAACCTCTAGCCGACACCTCCTAGGTTCGCACCCGCAACCACCTCTGTAAGCTACACCATGATATACCACTCAATCCAGACATGCAGGAGTAGGGCTGTTAGCCTCCGGGCAGCCTGAACCTGGGTAAACTCCTTATGTCTCTGCGGTGCATGCTTGTACGTAGATCTCGGGCCTAGACGAAGTCTCCCCGGTGGAAGACATTTCTCGGCCTCCTTCGCGCCCCATACCGAACCGAAAAAGGGGGTATCCTTTACTCCCGGTGTCCGTGATCCAAGACACGACAAGCGGGGAGATCGACTGTTTTGCTTGTTCTCCGAGCTGGGCAATGTCTCTTTTCCCGCTGGCACTACTACTTCTCGTGATGTGGGAGCTAGCTCTCCTCATACATCGTAAATAGTCATCTGGCTTATTTATCTGAAATTGCGATGGATGCTCAATAAAGTACTTAGCCCACTTTATGCTTTGCGGATCAAATTTTTTGCTTTGGCTCGGGCTTTCCCGTGCAAGATTTCTTTTCACATCGGCGTCCACAACCACGGTGGTTTCCTCAGCACTCAGGTCGTAAGCTCTCTTGGGAAGAGCCGGCGGTACTCTTGGGAGGGGCTCCTCTCGGGGTCCGCATCGGTAACCCATCGACGAAGCGGTGCGCTTCCCCTTTTGGCCCTCAGCCTTAGTGGGCGGAGGTTGCGGACTCGGCTGAGGAGTCGGCTGATGCGGCGGCAGAGATCGAGATGGATTCATGTTGTGGTGGTCGTCCCTCTCGTCATCATGTGGACATGGAGGTGGTGAATCGCGATTCAGAGGAGATGATGGTGGCCTTGGCGCTGAGCCTGGAAACACGATGTATTTCTTGGGCCATAGAATGATACCACCCCCGATGTCTCCCAGTGTCCTCTCATCATCAGCTCCAGGGATGTCAAGCTCCAGTGATTCATATCCCGGTACAATTTAATCCACACCGACACGACCATAGCCATCAGGAATCGCATTGCAATGCCACCGTGCTGTAGATTCACAAGTTAAAGCATAGCCGTCCACCGCCTTCAAGGATAAGTTCCTCACTCCCACATGTAGCTCATAACTTTTCTTCTCCCTGTTATCATCCACGGGGTAGCGATTGATACGTCTCAAACGTATCTATAATTTTTGAGTGCCATGCTAGTTTTGTGACATTGTCACATGTTTTACTGTCATTTATATCATTTTTATGCATTTTGTCGGACTAACCTATTGACAAGATGCCCAGTGCCAGTTCCCTATTTCTGCTGTCGTTTTGTTTCAGAAATTTACTTCTGGAAATATTCTCGGAATTGCACCAAAATTTATGGGGATTATTTTTATGCCAAGACGAAGAAGGAGTCCGAAGGGGAGCCTCGGAGGCGACCCACAGGGCAGACACGCCCCCTGCCGCGGTCCTAGGTGGACCCGCGGGTGGGGCCCGCCCCTACCCGTGGGGCACCCCTCGGCCCCCTCCGACGCCTATAAATTGCTACCTGACCTAAGAACGTCGAGTCGGCCATTACTTTCAAGAAACTCGACCCCGACGCGCCGTCATCGAAAACCCTAGTTCGGGGTCCAATCTGAAGCTGATCCCGGCACTCTGCCGGAGGGGAGATTGATCCCGGAGGGCTCTTCATCGTCATGCCTTCCTCCGGGATGATTTGTGAGTAGTCTCACCTTGGACTACGGGTCCATGGCAGTAGCTAGTTGGTAGTCTCTCTCTTGTGCTTCATGTCTTATGATCTTGTGAGCTGCCTAACATGATCAAGATCGATTATTGTAATGCTATGTGATGTGTTTGCTGGGATCCGATGGATTATGAAGTTATGTTCAGATTGTGCATGATTCTTATATGAGTAATTTATGTTCTTGCATGCTCTCCGATGTGCGTAGTTACTTTGGCCAAGTGATTGTGTGTATCCCCAAGAGAGGGTATTTATGCCAGATAGTGGGTTCATGCCCCCTTTTGTTCCTGGGCACGACTGACAGAAACGTCTAAGGGCGAGGGTGTGCTGTTGCTACTAAGGGTAAAACAGCGGTGTTGATGTCTCTTTTGATATTAGTATTGCTTACTTCATGCACTTTATTTAATGCAATTGTCTGTTGCTTGCAACTTAATACCGTTGGGTGACAGGCTGGATAGCGATCCCACGGTGGACTTTTTAGACAAAGACGCAGTTGGACTCAACGGTCTTTGTTCCTTGTCGTGATGCCTCCATAAATATTATCATGTCCTTTTTGTCATAGCTAAATTGGGTTTGTGTCATGATCTTGTCAATTGCCTAGCTGTAATTCGTTCACCCATCACATGCATATTTTATTTACTTGAGAGACTCCACTAGTGAACCCATGGCCCCCGGTCCATCTTTTTACATTGTTTACAACCTCATTTACTTGCTTTTAATCATCATTACTCCTCTGGTCACTTTTCATATTTTATCTATTTCATCATACAATTAACCGCTTTGTTTTCTGCGAGACCGGAAAGATTGACAACCTTTCCGCCGTTGGGGGCAAAGTATTTTGGTTGACTGTGTGCAGGTCCACGTTTGTTGAAGGTCAAGCACTAGAGATCTTCAACATTCACCTCGTTGTTGATTTCAAAGTCCTACTGGTTCGATAAACCTCGGTTCGTTAAACGAGGGAAAACTGCTACTAGCTGCAATTCCGCCTTCGCTTGGGGCACCACCCAACTTATTTTAATACAGCAGCAAGCTCTTTTCTGGTGCCGTTGCCGGGGACTTTGGAGCTACAGCAAGGGGAGTCTTATACTCTCAATCTCTTTACTTTGTTTTTGTATTTCTTGCTATATATCGCGTTTAGTTTATTTTTCTGTTTCAAAATTTTAAAACCCAAAAAAATTAGTGTAGTCTTTATTCCAGTCTTGTTATTTTATCTTATCATTATGTCTTCTACTGAAAACACCAAGTTGTGTGACTTTACTATTACTAATAACAATGATTTCATATGCTCTCCAATTGCTCCACCCGCTACTAAAGCGGAATCTTATGAAATTAAACCTGCCTTGCTAAATCTTGTTATGAAAGAACAATTTTCTGGTGCTAGTACTGATGATGCCGCCTCTCATTTAAGTAACTTTGTTGAGTTATGTGATATGCAAAAGTATAAAGAGGTAGAAAGTGACATCATAAAACTGAAACTTTTCCCTTTCTCTTTGAGAGGGAGAGCAAAAGAATGGTTATTGTCTTTGCCTAAAAATAGCATTGATTCTTGGATTAAATGCAAAGATGCTTTTATTGGAAAATATTATCCACCTGCTAAAATCATACAACTAAGGAGTAACATTATGAACTTTAGACAATTTGATAATGAACATGTTGCTCGTTTGGTTAAGAATTGTCCCACGCATGGATTAACTATGTGGATGGTTATCCAAACTTTTTATGCAGGTTTGAATTTTTCTTCAAGGAACCTTTTGGACTCGGACGCGGGAGGCACCTTCATGTCCACAACATTAGGTGCAGCAACTAACTATTGGATGAGATGATGACAAATTATTCACAATGGCACACCGAACAAGCTCCAAGTGGTAAGAAGGTAAATTCTGTCGAGGAAATCTCCTCTTTGAGTGAAAAGGTTGATATGATTATGTCTATGCTTGCTACCAATCAGTCCAATATTGATCCTAATAATGTTACACTTGCTTCACTAATTTCCTAAGAAAAGGACCAAGTTGATGTTAATTTTCTTAATAGAAACAATTTCAACAATAATGCTTATCGAAATAATTTTGGTAGTAACAACTATAAGCCTTATCCTCCCAATAATGGCAACTTTTATGGTAATTCCTATGGTAATTCTTATAATCCTAATAAGAATGTGTCCTCTGATCTTGAAAATGTTTTAAAGGAATTTATCACTTCGCAAAAAGCTTTTAACAAAATTGTTGGAGAGAAGTTGGAAAAACTGGATAGTCTATTCTCTAAAGTAGACGTTCTTGGTCATGATGTTGAAATTTTGAAAATTAGAACCACTCCAAATCAAGACAAACATACTGAATCTTTAAATGCTATCTCTCTTCAAATTAATGAAAATGAATGGATGATGGCTCTCTTGAAAGCTAGGTGGGCTAGAGAGGCTGAAGAAGCTAGAATTGCTGAAATGAATAGGAAAACTGTTAAAGTTTATACTCTCAAACCACTAAAGAGGATCCTCCTAGTTTATTTAAATATGATGAAATTGATTTTGATAATTGCAATCTTACTGAAGTCATTAAGTTCCTACAAAAACTTGCTAAGACACCGGATGCTAGTAAAATAAATCTAGCCTTTACCCAACACATTACTGATGCTCTTATCAAGGCTAGGGAAGAAAAACTAAAGCTTGAAACCTCTATCCCTAGGAAGTTAGAAGATGGTTGGGAACCCACTATTAAGATGAAAATAAATGACTTTGATTGCAATGCTTTATGTGATCTTGGTGCAAGTGTTTCTGTTATGCCTAAAAGTTTCTATAATATGCTTGATTTAAATCCTTTGGAAGAGTGCTATTTAAATGTTCATCTTGCTGATTCTTCTAAAAAGAAACCTTTGGGTAGAGTTGATGATGTCCTTATTGTTGTTAATGATAATTATGTTCCCATTGATTTTATTGTTATGAATATTGAGTGCAATGCTTCTTGTCCTATTATTTTGGGAAGGCCGTTTTTGAGAACTGTTGGTGCTATTATTGATATGAAAGAGGGAAATATAAGGTTTCAGTTCCCCCTTAGAAAAGGGGATGGAACACTTCCCTAAAAAGTGAAAGAAGTTTCCTTTTGAATCAATCATAAGGTCAAGCTATGCTCTTGATGTTGCAAAGGCCTCCGAAAAAACTTGATATTTGGCATTGCGCCTAGCTAAAAGGCGTTAAAGAAAAGCGCTTGATGGGAGGCAACCCATCTTTTATTTTCAGTTTGCTTTTTGATTTTCTTGAGTCATGAAGTTATTACCTCTGTAGCAACTTCATTGTATCTTTTTCTTTTGATTTTTTGTGCCAAATTTAGCCTCTAATGCATTGAAAGTGCGAGGTATTGTGTTGCTGTCCAAAAACAGATTTTGTGCGTCTGTTGCACGAAAATCCTAAAATCACCAGAATTTTATATTTTCCTGATAATGTTTTACGGCAAGCCTGATGCTTTTATCTATATTTCGTTAGTTTTAAGTTTTTTGATTTGAGCTGCAGAAGTGCCTCGAAAAATTCGATCTTTACAGACTGTTCAGATTTTGACAGATTCTGTTTTTATTTTGCATTTGTCTCTTTACCATCATGATATGTGATACTCTAGGGGTAGAGTGCCACATTGAGGCTTAGTAAACAGTAGCTAATGTCTAATGAAGTTTGTTTGCAATTTGTCATGAGTTGAACACATGTGAATTTTAATTTATGAGCACTAACCCTCTAATCAAATTATGAGAAGTTTTGTGTGAAGAGAGTTTTTAAGTTCCAAAGGAGAGGAATATGAAGAAATCGAGGATGGATCAGAGCTCAAGCTTGGGGATGCCCCCATGGCACCCCCTCTGAATATCAAGAACTATCAAGAGTCAAAGCTTGGGGATGCCCAAGGCATCCCCTCATCTTCATCGACTTTCATAAGGTCGTCTTCGTTGAACTTCGTTTTTTTCACTTTACATATTATGTGCTATGCTTGGAGCGTCTTTTTACTTTCAGTTTTGTTTGTTTGTTTGCTGGTCATATCTTTGTTGGATCCTAGCTTTATTTGTGTGGGAGAAGGCACGCTCCGCTTTTTCGTTTGAATACTCCTTTGCTTCGCTTATATCTTTTTGAGTATTCTTAGCTACTGTCTGTTTTCTAGTAAGCTCTCACTTTTAGCTTTTATCTTGTTTAGTGCTGCTAGTTGTTAAGTTAAACTCTCTTGTTCTTCACTTATACTTGTTGGAGAGTTGTTGTTGAAAAATTGCTTGAATTGTCAATGCGTCAAAATGCTGTTTGTGTGATGATAGAACAAAATGAAAAGCCTGCATAGTTTTGTAGATCATGGTGTGGATACTTGATGCTTCTCAATTGTTTTGAGATGTTAAGTTGAATGCTTAAACTTGCTGGTTATTTGAGTGGAATTGATTAGTAAAGAAATATGGTTGAAAGCTTGAAATTGTGTGGTTTTTCACAGTTGTTAATTCATAGTGCTAATCTTTCCATCAAAAGAATTGTTTGGTCAACAAGGGAGACGGTGTAGAGTTTTTATGGTTATGACCGGTAAATGTCTTATGTTGTTCTGTTACCGGTTATTGTTAGATGTTTGCTTCAAACACCCTTTTTGCTAAGCCTAAAAATTCATACTGAGTGTATGGTTCACTCGTGCATCCAATCCCCAAAGCCAAACTTTCTTGCCAGCTGAGTCCACCATATCTACCTACGCATGGTATTTCCTACCATTCAAGTAAATTTGTCATGTGCTACCTTTAAAAATTCAAAGTACTTCTTCTTTGTGCCTCTGTTTTTAAGCTCATGAGGGAGCAGTAGAGAGCTAGATATAACTTGTGACAAGCGAGGTCATTTCCCCCTTTCACCCGGTGTTGATGGATTACGTCTTCACTTGAATCAACCCGAGAGCAGCTTAAGCAAAAATATAAATATAACTCACAATTCTCCTCCGCGCAATGCAAATCTGAGAAATTAGCCCAAACATTGGACAATGGTGAAACCAAGGAGAAAGAAGAGCGTACTCGCTCTTCTAAGAACCAGCTGCTCTCACAAGTCTAAAAACCTTGCTTGTCATGAGGGACTAGATAGTTTCTCTGTTGTGAAGTCGTTGATGAAAGCATGCATACCTCAAAATCATTTTACTTCTGTTTTAAAAACCAAAAAGCTCTAGCACATGACTAATCCCTGCTTCCCTCTGCGAAGGGCCTTTATTTTACTTTTAATGTTGAGTCAGTTTTCCCTTTTTCCTTCTATCTCCACAAAAGCAAACATCTAGCATTGACCCTGGGTATCGTTGAGCATATTACATTATCAAGATTAAACATGAATCTTTATATTGACTTTATCTATAAGATAAGCCATTGGAAGTTGAAACTCTTTGCTAATGCTTACATCTTCCTTTGTGTTGATTCTCAAACACTTTTGTCATGGAATTATTATCCTTGTGAATTAGTCAAATATGTTGATCACATTGTTTTCATGTCTTTGACATACTACTTATGAAAGGTTTTGCTTGGATGATTCAACTTGTTTATTCATTACTTTCTTGCTATCAATTATAGACAATTGTTTTATATCTCTTCATTCACATCCTTTGATTTGCATCATTATCTTGATCAAGAATGTGTTGGTCGCATGTCTCATAAAAAATTATTTGTTATCGCTTACCTACTCGAGGACGAGTAGGAGTTAAGCTTGGGGATGCTGATATGTCTCAAACGTATCTATAATTTTTGAGTGATCCATGCTAGTTTTGTGATATTGTCACATGTTTTTACTGTCATTTATATCATTTTTATGCATTTTGTCGGACTAACCTATTGACAAGATGCCCAGTGCCAGTTCCCTGTTTCTGCTGTCTTTTTGTTTCAGAAATTTACTTCTGGAAATATTCTCGGAATTGCACCAAAATTTATGGGGATTATTTTTACGCCAAGATGAAGAAGGAGTCCGAAGGGGAGCCTCGGAGGTGACCCACAGGGCAGACACGCCCCCCTGCCGCGGCCCTAGGTGGACCCACGGGTGGGGCCCGCCCCTGCCCGTGGGGCACCTCCTCGGCCCCCTCTGACGCCTATAAATTGCTATCTGACTTAAAAACATCGAGGCGGCCATTATTTTCCAGAAACTCGACCCCGACGCGCCGTCACCGAAAACCCTAGTTCGGGGTCCAATCTGAAGCTGATCCCGGCACTCTGCCGGAGGGGAGATCGATCCCGGAGGGCTCTTCATCGTCATGCCTTCCTCCGGGATGATTTGTGAGTAGTCTCACCTTGGACTATGGGTCCATGGCAGTAGCTAGTTGGTAGTCTCTCTCTCTTGTGCTTCATGTCTTATGATCTTGTGAGCTGCCTAACATGATCAAGATCGATTATTGTAATGCTATGTGATGTGTTTGCTGGGATCCGATGGATTATGAAGTTATGTTCAGATTGTGCATGATTCTTATATGAGTAATTTATGTTCTTGCATGCTCTCCGATGTGCGTAGTTACTTTGGCCAAGTGATTGTGTGTATCTCCAAGAGAAGGTATTTATGCTAGATAGTGGGTTCATGCCCCGTTTTGTTCCTGGGCACGAGTGACAGAAACGTCTAAGGGCGAGGGTGTGCTGTTGCTACTAAGGGTAAAACAGCGGTGTTAATGTCTCTTCTGATATTAGTATTGCTTACTTCATGCACTTTACTTAATGCAATTGTCTGTTGCTTGCAACTTAATACCGTTGGGTGAGAGGCTGGATAGCGATCCCACGGTGGACTTTTTAGACAAAGATGCAGTTGGACTCAACGGTCTTTGTTCCTTGTCGTGATGCCTCTACAAATATTATCATGTCCTTTTTGTCATAGCTAAATTGGGTTTGTGTCATGATCTTGTCAATTGCCTAGCTGTAATTCGTTCACCCATCACATGCATATTTTATTTACTTGAGAGACTCCACTAGTGAACCCGTGGCCCCCGGTCCATCTTTTTACATTGTTTACAACCTTATTTACTTGTTTTTAATCATCATTACTCCTTTGGTCACTTTTCATATTTTATCTATTTCATCATACAATTAACCGCTTTGTTTTTGCGAGACTGGAAATATTGACAACCTTTCCGCCGTTGGGGGCAAAGTATTTTGGTTGAGTGTGTGCAGGTCCACGTCTGTTGAAGGTCAAGCGCCAGAGATCTTCAACATTCACCTCGCTGTTGATTTTAAAGTCCTACTGGTTCGATAAACCTTGGTTCGTTAAACGAGGGAAAACTGCTACTAGCTGCAATTCCGCCTTCGCTTGGGGCACCACCCAACTTATTTTAATACAGCAGCAGCGATCCATCGGTGCCTCATCAGCACCGACCCCTGTGGAAGCCACGCTGCTTCTCCGCATAGATGGGCCGCCTTGACTATCTTGCTGCAGCTAATGAGTTGGCCCTTGCTCACGCAATTCCTCTATTTGCTTATGTTGGTGCTTTACGATAGCAAGTATTTCCTCGTTCGCTCTTTCTAGGTTGTTCAACCGGTCTTCCTCCTCCTGCTCCTTCCTCTTCTTTGCTCTCGCTCGGCTTCTATAAGATTCACGCTCCCCGGGAAACCCAATCTTCCACGGCACACTAGGTCGAAAGCCTTGTGTTCATCCTGGTTTTCCAGGATTCCCGAGGGCCTTTGTCAGCTCATCGTTCTCTCTGTCGGGAATAAAATTTCCCTCTTGAACCTCGGCGATTGCTTCAACAATTTTTTTCTGGGGTATAGACTTTTTTTCTTTTCATCATTTTTTAACTCCCAAGTTTTCATGTCATGCTCTGCCCCATGCCCAAGTACCCAATTTCTTGCCCTATGGGGCCAACCCTCTGTAGCTGGAATGATCCCTTTTTCGCGCATGGTGGCCTCAGCTTGATCCCACTTAGGCTCGACACTTCTGTAGCCACCTGTCCCCAGCTTATGGTGATATTTCTTTTTCTTTGCATTTTGCTTATTCTTTTCCGACCTTTGCTTAGCTACTTCCGAATTCTTGTACTCCAGGAATGAGTCCCAGTGAGCCCGCTGCCTCTCTAGTGTGGCAGTGAAATCTGGAGCTTTCTTATCTTTGACATACGCACGGTATAATCTGTTCTTGTAAATATTGAATTGTTCAGCCATCTTCTTAAGAGCGAAATGCTTGACTAAGTCCCTCATGTCTTTTGTCTTTTCTTCATCATCATCAAAGACCGGTAGGGTGAAATGTGCAATGAGCTTGTCCCAAAGCATCTTCTTCGATCTGTCGTCGACATAACTAACTCCCTCTACCTTTTTTGGCTTATTCCATTCCTGAACGCTGATCGGGACGTTGTCCCTAACAATAACTCCACATTGATGCACAAACGTATTTGCGTTCGCCTCGGGAAGCAACGGTTTGCCCTCTGGAGAGACGAGCTCAATTCGGAGATGCGCATCTTTGTCCAACCCTTTACCATGGCCTCGTTTACTTCTACCAGATTGGGTCGATGCAGAGGTCTAAAATAAGAAACATTCGTTAATACATATATATACAAATCAATTATTGCATCTGATCACCAGAGGCTTAATATACCTCGCCAGACTGTAGATGTCCACCAATTTGCGAGTCGTCATTGCACTCGATGCTCATTTTTGCTTCGTCTTCCAGCTCCATTCCTTGACCAGACTCGCTCAAAAACTATGAGCCGTCTTCTCCTCCGATGTCTTCTGCTCCAGCGACTTCTGCTCCACCCTCGGATTGTCGTACAAAGGCGAAAATGTCCTCTTCATTGTCTCTGCTGTTGAAGTGATCCATTGCTTAACTATTACAAAAGAAAGATAAAACAATGTTAGCATTAGCAGAATAATTCAAAGTAGAGAACATTATTTTCCTCACTTTACAAAAGCAACATTGATCAAATATGCAAAAGTATCACTAATACGTCTTGAATAATCCAGTTACATAGCTCGGTCCATTTTTATTTAACCCTAATACATCACGAATAATATCACTAATACATCTCCCATGCACGAACCTCTCAAACTAACTTCGACCGGTTCCTGAGCTGCGGGGTGCTGAGCCGCCGGTGCTGCGCATCCAAAGAGAAGGAACCCTCACAGGGTCATAGCTCACGTGATAAGGAACCCTCTGACGAAACGACCAGGTATTGCTATACTGCCTATCCAATAAATACATGTAGCAACGGACGTGCTCGTCCTCCTCCCTGATACGGCGACGTACCACCTCCTCGGAGGCCGGCTCCCTCTGCACCGAGCGTGGCCCACGCGATTGCCACCAAAGAAGATCTGGGTCGACGACGTCACCCGGATTCCTTACCAAGCTGCGCGTCCCGGAAGGTAGCACCTCCTAGTGCCAGCCGGGCGGAGCCCAGTCCCGGACATCGCCCCTCTGGTCCAACATGGACATCGTCGCCGAGAACAATAAACTAAAAACACAATTTTTTTTGCAGTATGTCAATTAATATGGGACTTAGCATTATTATTTGGACTTAGCAAAATTTCCATTAAATCATCTAGCTAATAAATTATCATTTGGACTTAGCAAATTTCTATTAAATCATCTAGCAAAATTTCTATTAAATCATCTAGCATTATTATTTGGACTTAGCATTATTATGGGACTTAGCATATTAATATGAGACTTAATATGTCAACTATTTCTAACTAGTAAATCTAACTAATTAACATGCAAATAAATCATCTATTAAATCATCTAGCTAACAAATTATCTAGTAAATCATCGGGCTAATAAATCTAACTAATTAACCTGCTAAAAATTGCTAATAAAATTTATCTAGTAAATCATATAGCAACTGGTTATATATTTCTACCCTAAAATTATAACAAGTATTAATCTACCCTAAAATTACAACAAGATTAATACCATCAACAACAGATTTAAACCCTAAATTTAAAACCCTAAACCTAAATTTCAAACCTAAACCTAAATTTACATTTAAACCCTAAATTTAAATTTCAAACCTAAACCTAAACCTAAATTTAAACCCTAAATTTAAAACCCTAAGCCTAAATTTCAAACCTAAACCTAATTTTTTTTTGAAATTAACCTAAACCTAAATTTAAACCCTAGATTTCAAACATAAATTTCAAACCTAATTTTAAAACCTAAATCTAAATTAACACTAAAAGAAGGGTTTGGAGGAGGAGAGGAGAGCCGTACCGGACGTTGTCGGAGGAGGGGAGAAAGAGGGCCGACGGCCGCGGTGGCGACGGCGGCGAGCTCGGGGCGGCGGGGAGGAGGGCGGGCGGGGGGACTCAGGGAGAGGGTGGTCACGGGCTCGGGGAGGGAGGCCGCAGGCTCGAGGAGGTCGTCGGCGGCAGGGGGGTCACCGGTGCCGGGGAGGAGGGCGGGGAGGAGGGCGAGCGCGGCAGCCTGACGGCGTCTTCGAGCGGTGGCGACGTCCTCCTTCTCTGTGTCCCGGTTCGTGGCTCGAACCGGGGAGGAGGGTGGGTATTTATACCCTGGGACATCTAGTCCCGGTTGGAGCCGTACCCTCTAGTCCCGGTTCGTGGTCCCGGTTCGTGGAACCAACCGGGACTAGAGGTGTTTTCGGGGGAGCCGAAAAGGGCGCGCGCAAAAACACCTCTAGTCCCGGTTGGTTCATCCAACCGGGACTAGAGGTGTTTTTTTGCGCGCAAAGGCCCAAAAGTTTCTGTGAAGTGTTTGAAAGTGAATTTGAATAATTTATGCATATTTTTGAATCTGACAAAAATTTCAACATGAAAAGTGTTTGAATTTGAATAACTAATCCAATACCAATTTCTGTTTTCTAAAATAATTATTCTAACTATTCAAACTATTAACTATTTTTCCATTTTCAATTAAAAATGCATTAGCTAATATGTTTTGCATATTTTTGAATCTGACAATACTTTCAACATGAAAAGTGTTTGAATTTTAATAACTAATCCATAACCATTTTCTGTTTTCTAAAATAAATATTCTAACTATTCAAACTACTAACCATTTTACCATTTTCAATTAAAAATGCATTAACTAATATTTTTTGAATCTGACAAAAATTTCAACATGAAAAGTGTTTGAATTTGAATAACTAATCCAAAACATTTTCTGTTTTCTAAAATAATTATTTTAACTATTCGTGTTTGAATTATTCAACATGAAATGTTTTTGAATTATTATGCCCAATCATGAAGAAGCACACGGATCGTGTGTTTCCTTCGAGCGCTTGTGAGCCGTTGGATCAGCGGTGTGTTTCTTTAGAGCGCTTGTGAGCCGTTGGATCAGCGGTGTGTGTTTCTTTTGAGCGCTTGTCAGCTGTTGGATCAGCACTATCACGACCACTTCGTGAGCCACGCGACCCTATATATAGCCCACCTCTCGGACATTTTCGTCACTCTCAGTGTGTACTCATTGTAGTTCATTTGGTATACAGAGCATTCGGATTCCCTGCATACATCCGACGGTGCATTTGATATGCGGGCACTCTCTAGCCACCATCGGGCTGTATGCAGGGGAAACCGTGTGTGTTGTTCTATCTAGAAATCCTTCAGCTTATCGACCGAATACAAATCATTCGGATTCCTTTGTGTTTTGTTCCAACTTCTTCTGAGTTGACGTGTTTCATGTCCGTCAGCTGAATGGATGTTATGAAACTTCCTTCCACGAGTTGGCCATGGGATACTCGATCTTTCGAAAGATCCATATTTCTAGAGTTTTTCCCTCTTACCTTTGGAGTTGTTTAATGAAGATCTCGAAGTCATGAAGCTAGCAACCAACTTCTTCGAGAAGATCATTGAAGACCGATGTAACCCCTTCCTTCTCTCTTGCTACGCTTGGAATCTCGGGATGGGATTCTTGTAAGGGGGGTAGATTGTAACAACCCATGTTTGTAATAAGGAGTTTAACAGTTGATCATGAGCATGGCATGCATTTATTTTTGCATTAAGAAATTTTTGCTACTTTAAAATAAAAGGGAAACCCTAAAATGGTTATGTCGCCCCTCTATTTTCAAATGTTGTCAAACTGTCTCCCAAATTCATGAAACAATTTGTGGGGTCTCTTCATAATATTGTGACCCTACATAAAAAATTTCATAATTTTTGGAGTTGCTCTAGTAGCCTAACTAATTTTCTCAAACCCCAGGGGGTTTTCTGTGAAAATCACCTTTTTTTCATCCTCCTTCCTTGCTTTCTGGCTGTGACAAGGCCTTGCTGCTGTCGCTGCCACCTCCTGCTTGCCTGCTTGCTACCTTCGTGGATAAGAACCGAAGAGCCGTGGTCTTGCTCCCCTCACTCAACTTCTCTCTCTCTCTCTCTCTCTCTCTCTCAAATTTTCTGCGCACTGCCGAGCCCTAGCCCTCTGGCCGCCGCTGCTCGCCGCCGCTCTGGACCTCCCCGAGCTCCGATTAGTAGCCCGGAAGCTCCGCCGTGCTCTCCTCTTCCTTCCTGTCGACGAAATCGAGCCGGAACGGGCTCAAGCCTGCGAATCGCCGCTATCTTCCCGAGCTCGAACCACCACCGCCGTCGCGTTCCCCGTCGTCTCCGGCCGCCCCGGATGAATCGGAGATGTCTGGGAGCTCTGCCTCGTCCTGCTGGTCCTCTCCGCCGAAGATCACGAGCTAGGACGACCAGGACCAAGCGAATCGAGCTCGTCGGCTCCACCTCGGACCGCTGCCGCCGCGGACGATTCCGTCGCCGTCCGGCCTCCCTCGAGCTCGCCGACCACCTAAGAAGATCTAGGGTGAGGCTTTGGTCAGAAAGGACATATCTTCCTCCTCCTCCTCGCTCTGTGGCGTCGTGTCCATCCGTGCCGCCGTACGCCACCGCTTCGGAGGTCACCGGAGCCAAGTCCGGCGACCATATGGCGCAGCCCGCCGCCCGTCCGACTCCCTGCGACGTCCTCTTCCAGATCCGCATTGTCTTGACCTCGCGCGTGGTTTGTGTCGAGCAGCGCGTGCTCGACTTGGCCGCAGCACCAGCCGTCGCCGCTGACGTCAGCATGACGTAGCCGTGGGGCCGGGCTGTCAGCGTTTTATTCTTTTCAATATTTCTGTAAATTCCAGAAAATATAATAAACTGAAAACTAAATATATTTTGATATACAATTTAGAAAAATGTGTAAAATATACCAAAATTCTCAGAAAAATGAGATCTACCTATTTATGTTAAATTCATGCATGATTGCTCAACTGAAATTAAGAGTTGTCTAGAATAACAAAAATGCAACTTTCCTTAGCATTATATTTGAACCTCATTTAAAATGGTATACATGCTTTAGGGTTTAAATTAAATCTATTAACTTGTCATGTCATAAATTTGTGCGCATTGCATTATGCCATGTTGAATGTTTGTCGTTTCTATTCTTCCGGTGTTTCGTTTCTTCTCGGTAGAACGAGTCCGAGATCGAGGACGAATCCGAAGTGAAGATCAACAAAGTCGATGGTCAACACTGGATCATGGATCGACAAGACAATCACCCTGTTTTCCCGAAGATTTATATATTTATGTTTATCGCCAAAGAAGGCAAGCACAACCCCTTCTTCTATCTGATCCCATATTTTTAAGTACTGTTTTCTGATAAGCATCATCTCGGTTCCCAAGCTTTTGGTCGATAGGTAGAGTGAGCCTATCTTGCATGTTCCCCCTTGGCGCCTAGTACCTGTTTATCCATCCTAGCATGATTAGGTTTGCTTGTGTGTCGCCAGAGCCTACACATGTTAACATGCTTAGCCATGCTTAGTTATGGTCTAATCCTTCATGCTGATGAATCAGAGCTACGATCGAATCTAGCATGTTAGGTTGACGAGGAAAGTTGCGTGAACATGTTAATTTGACTAAAAGGCATGAACAATGAGGCCACGGTGGGATGTGGTGGGTTGTCTTGTTCTTGCCGCCCTAGGACCCGAGTTCTCACCTCTGAAGCCAAGACTGAGAGTACGACACACGCGGGCCCTTGAACCCCGCTCGGCTGTTACTTGTTTAGCTATGGCTGTGAGACATGTAGTTTGCGATTTCCATTTGCGAGTGTGTGAAAATGTTTTGGAGAAAAGATAGGTCTTGTCTGGGGACAAGTGAAGGACGAACTGATCTTGGTCCCCACGCATAGAAATAGGGACCGTCAGGAGGTGGCCATCTCTTGTTAATGGCGGAATGGCCGTATTTGGGTTGACTCATGGGCATATCTAGGCAAGCTAAGAGTCGTGGTCGACCCCCATCTGCCGGCATTCCACGAAAGAGTGCTAATCATGTGGCACCAGGAGTCGGTCGGCACGTGTGGACTAAACTATAGACCCCTGCAGGGATAATCTATTCAAATAGCCGTGTCCACGGTAAGGACGACTTGGTAACGGATTTTGTGATCATAAAGAACATGAACCTAATCGTAAAACTTGATATCAACGTGTGCAGGGTTGTTTCCTCGAGGGTGAGTTGAGGGAGTGATCCTAGTAGAGCAGGTTCAGCTGTAGATGGTTCTGGTGGTTTCAAAGATGATCGAAGGAGATAAAAAGTGTTCTCTTATCCCTTTTACAAAACTTCCGAGTAGACGGACTTCTACTTCGTCTCCCTCTATTGACAAGTTGTCTTTATGCAAAATTAGCCCACAAATAGCTTTCTAACTTATGCATTACCATAACGGGTTAAAGTCTTGCGGGGCTCTGTACTCAGGCCTGCCGCTACTTTTGTTTCAGAGCCGACGATATCACCGATGGAGGTTTCTACATGGACATCGACGAGTAGTTTGGGGTTCCTAGGTAGCCGCCTGGAATCTGTAGTATGGGATGTCACCGTTGCTTATTTCTGGCCTCGTAGGCCTTTTGTTAAACCTGTTGATTAGCAACATAATTTGCTTTCCGCTGTATGATGTAATGTTGGGTCATGTGACCTCTGCGTGTATTTTGCTATCTTGCTCTAATAAGAGTTGTATATTCGCTTTCTTGTGGTAGAGTCACTGCCCTGTACAGGTTGTTCAACTTCTCCCGTGCATGATGCGTGTGTGGATATAAAGTGCACGGTTGAGAGGGAAGGTTCTTGGGCTCATTGTTATGCAGTTTTGGCTATGCCCGTGTTATGGCTTAGACGAGGGGTTGTGTGCCGATGATCCATTCCGAGCACGCCTGCCGATGTTTATTCGGCCTGGGAGTGGTAACCCCAGTAACCCTCGGCTACGTAGCATTACCAGTGACACATAGCATTACTGTATAACTCTGAGGCCGAGTCCGACAGCTTAACAAGATCCTAGGATTCTTTGTTATGCATTCGGGGTTATGATTAGATGTGGTAGTCTTCCGAGGGGTCTCGTGTGACCGGTGTTCCCGGCACGCCTGCAGTGGATTGCTGCCTGGGATTGGTACCCCAGTAACTCTCGGCTATCATGTCTAAGAGCACATAACACTTATGTATAACTCTTGGTCCGGGGTCGCTACATTAATCAACATGAGACTTGGGTCATCCTTCACTGTGAAGGGCGGAATTTAATGAAACTTATCATAATCTTATGACATGTCTGTCTTGTCCTCCACTCCCATGATGTTTCTTTTCCCTGAAAGAACAATGTGGCGCTTTGGCTCATCGTCTGATGTATTCTTTTCCTTATTTTTTCTTTTTCTCGGTTTGGTAGACATGTCCTTCACATAGAAAACCTGAGCCACATCATTGGCTAGGACAAATGGTTCGTCTAAGTACGCAAGATTGTTGAGGTCCACTGTTGTCATTCCGTACTGCTCGTCTACCTTTAACCCGCCTGCTGTCAGCTTGACCCATTTGCACCGATACACGGGGACCTTAAAAGTAGGTCCATAGTCAAGTTCCCATATCTCCTCTATGTAACCATAATATGTGTCCTTTGACCCATTGTTGTTTGTTGCATCAAAGCAGACACAATTGTTTTGGTTGGTGCTCCTTTTTATCTTGGGCGATGTGTAAAATGTATTCCCATTAATCTCGTACCCTTGGAAAGTCCATATAGTCAAAGATGGTGACATGGAGAACAAGTACAGCTGATCTTCAACAGTGTTGTTATTGTTGAGATGTGTTTGCAACCAACCGCCGAATGTCTCCATGTGTTCATGTCTAATCCAGGAGTTGCTTTGTGTTCCTCGATATACGGAGCCGCCAAGGTGGAATTCTGTAGAAATGTGTAGTGCGTTTGAGTGAAAGAATGCCCGTCCCTACATATTATTGATTTCCTTCCTAGAGTGCCTTTTCCACTCAGTCTCCCTTCATGCCACGATTCAGGAAGACCAATCGACTTAATGTCGGGAATAAAGTCAACACAAAACTCAATGACCTCCTCTATTCCATAGCCTTTGGAGATGCTTCCTTCTGGCCTAGCACGGTTATGAACATATTTCTTTAAGACTCCCATGAACCTCTCAAAGGGGAACATATTGTGTAGAAATACAGGACCCAGAATGGTAATCTCTTCGACTAGGTGTACTAGGAGATGCGTCATAATATTTAAGAAGGATGGTGGGAACACCAACTCAAAACTAACGAGACATTGAACCACATCCTTCTGTAACCTTGGTAGAATTTGTGGATCGATTACCTTCTGAGAAATTGCATTGAGGAATGCACATAGCTTCACAATGGGTAGTCGAACATTTTCTGGTAGAATCCGCCGCAATGCAACCGGAAGCAAATGAGTCATAAGCACATGGCAGTCATGAGACTTTTGGTTCTTGAATTTTTTCTCTGCCATATTTATTATTCCCTTTATATTCGACGAGAAGCCAGATGGGACCTTCATACGGCTCAGGACATCAAAAAAATTTCCTTCTCTTCTTTGGTAAGAGCGTAGCTAGCAGGACTTAGATGTCCTTTATCCGTCTTCATTGGATGTAGGTCGTCTGGGTCTTTCATACGTTGCTAGTCCTGCCGTACTTCCGGCGTATCTTTTGTCTTCCCATACACGCCCAACAAGCCTAGCAGGTTCACGCAAAGATTCTTCATCACGTGCATCACGTCGATTGCAGAGCGGACCTGTAGGACTTTCCAATAGGGTAGCTCCCAAAATATTGATTTCTTCTTCCACATGGGCGTGTCCGTTAGCGTCATTCGGAACAGATTGACTACCAGGACCATTTCCAAAGTTTACTACTTGATCCAAATCCTTCACCATAGCAAATACATCATCACCAGTACGGCGGACAGGCTTCTTCCCGTGATCTGCCTCACCTTTGAAATGCTTGCCTCTCCTTCTTGCGAGATGCCTGGGCGGAAGAAATCGACGATGCCCTAGGTACACAACCTTCTTACATTTCTCCAAATATGTACTACCAGTCTCATCTAAACAGTGTGTGCATGCATTGTATCCCTTGTTTGTCTGTCCTGAAAGGTTACTAAGAGCAGGCCAATCATTGATGGTTACGAACAGCAGCGCTCGTAGGTCAAATAGCTCCTGTTTATGCTCATCCCATACACGTACACTTTTTTTGCCCCACAACTGTAAAAGTTATTCAACTAGTGGCCTTAGGTACACATCAATGTCGTTTCCGGGTTGCTTTGGGCCATGGATCAGCACTGGCATCATAATGAACTTCCGCTTCATGCACAACCAAGGAGGAAGATTATAGATGAAAGAGCATTTCCTAAACCCTA